>CM052891.1:50513050-50556320 GCA_028534135.1 Potos flavus
GGACTTTTGGGATGCTGGATGTTTCTACATCTTGAATGAATATTCGTTCCATGGGGGTGACCCCCCGGGATAATTCACTCACCTGTACACTTGGGAGCTGTGTGCTTTTCGGCAGTAAGATTTTCCCCAGAAGAGACAGGAGTTCCTTGACAAAGTCAGTGCCCCCCCAAAAGAAATAAGAAGAAAGAACTCTCTCCCCTTTATTCTCTCTGGCTGTTGCAGAGACTCAGAAGCCATGTGTGATCACGAAGATGAAAGCCACAAAGGCCAGCAGCCGTGGACAGTCTACTACCCACACCTTCTATAAGAAAAAGAAGCCACCTGCCTCCTGGATCCCCTCTTACTTGAAGCTGACTGCCACCCAGCGAATGGTTTAAGAATTCAATTCCGTAAAAGTAGGAAAAGAAATACAATTTCAACATTAAAGAGTAGGAGGAGGCAGATACCAGAAATTAATCATGTAGGAAATGGAGAAACAAGAATACATAGAAAATATTTAAAATAAAACCAATAAAACAAGCAAATCTCAAGCTTTATTTTTGCACAGCATGAGAGAGCAAAACTAAACTGCATTAAGAAGGAATACAGTAAACACTACTTATATAGCATAGGCTGGTTTAAAAAAACAACAACAACAAAACATCGCAAGAACGCCACAGCAGGGATAGAAAGGAGGGAGCGCCCTCGGAATCCCTAATTTGCAGAATCTGCAGTAGGAACCTCCTCATTACCTGACATGTGTAGGGCTCATGCTGTCACATTGTATCCTTTCCCTTAAAAGCGCCAGCTGTCCTCTATTTGAGGAAGTGCGTTACTGCTTTGATTCCAGCCAATCCACAAAGTGGGAACGGGGGGCGGGGGGGGGGCGCCCACCTGGTCTGCAGGTGAGGCCCGGGGACCACACATTTTAATTCCCCGGTTTGTCGCCCACCGTTGAAGCAGAGAGCCCCCTGGGGGCCAGCGACGGAACAGCAGGACCTGCTGTGGGTGCCGTCCGGGGAAGATGGGGAGGCCTCCTGGTGGGCTCCAGCCTAGAGCTAAATTAGCGAAAAGAGAAGGCCTGGCATGGGAACCCTCGGTCCGCTCTCTTCCCGTTCCGGGGCCACCGTGTCGCCCAGCTGCAGTGGACAGGGCTCCCGGGGGATGCAGCGTAAGTGCCCGCCCTGGACTTGGGCAGGGCACCGGAGGAGTAAGAGCGGAAGCTCTAAGTCAGCTGGAGGAAATGCCACCAGGATTCCTGCGGGGGCTTTGAGCCTGGTGGGGGGGGGGGGCGAGATGCTGGTTGGGAAGTTAGGGGTGTGTGGTCCACGTGGGGTCCCCGCCAACAGGCGTGCAGACAACAGCCAGCCCCTGCAAGCAGATCCTCAGTAGGGGAGGTGGTTGTGCCAGACTGTCCCAGCAGATTAGGGTGGAATGTTCCAGGGGCTGGAGTGAGCAACCTCAAAATGTGCCGTGGGGGAGGTTAGGGTGCCTGCCGAGAAGCCTCGGGGAAGACAAGAGCAGGGATTAGAGGGAGAGAGAGAATGTCAAAGGAGAGGTGAGGCACGGGGAGAGCCCCCGTGTCCTCTGTCTCATGCGCTGGTCCCCTCCTTCCCAAGCCCCACTCCTCTTCTCACGTCCCTCACTGAAGGTGGGCCCGAAGAGTGCTGGGCCGCCCACACTCAGCCCCCTGTTTGCACCCCAGGAGCCCCTTTTCCAGTAGTCTGCTTACTTTCTTCCCGGAGGTGTCCCACTGTACCCCAGCTTCAACAGTGTCCCTCTGTCATGCACACACCCACAACCTCTGACCGCCCCTCTAACCTCCCTTGTTCCCTCTTTCTCTCGGGAAACTTGGTTCATCTCCCAGGTTTTCCAGTCTCTACCTGACAAAGCCTCTCCAGAAGAACTTCAGTGACCAGTGCAGACCTTCTCAGAAGCTGTCTTTTATTACCCATCTGAGAGGGCAAGGTCTGAGCTCGACCGCCACTTCCTGCTTGGTGACACAGTGACTGGGGGGTTAAGAGGTTGGCGGCATCGATAGGTGGATTTTGATGGATCATATATATTTGTTTCTAGCTTACTAACTGTATCACGTCAACCTTATTTAAATGGCCTCAGTTATTTGTGGAGAGCTGCGCACCATCTTTACCCATTCATCTGTCGATGGACATCTGGGCTCTTTCCATATTTTGGCTACTGTGGACATAGCTGCTGTAAACATTGGGGTGCATGTGCCCCTTTAATTCTTTGGATTTTTATCCTTTGGAGAAATACCTTGAAGTACAATTGCTGCGTCATAGGATAGTTCTATTTTTAACTTTTTTTTCACTAAGTTTTGAAAATTTTTTTATTTCTTTATCTGAGAGCGGGCATGAGTGTGGGGAAGAGCAGAGCGAGAAGGACCAAGCAGACTTTATGCTAAGCGTGGAGCTTGATACAGGGCTCCATCCCACAACCCTGAGATCATGACCTGAGCCAAAACCAAGAGTCAGACACTTTAACTGACTGTGCCACCCAGGCGCCTCTACTTTGAACTTTTTGAGGAACCTCCATGCTATTTTCCAGAGTGGCTGCACCAGTTTGCATTCCCACCAGCAGTGCAAGATGGTTCCCCTTTCTTTGCATCCTTGCCAACATCTGTCATTTCCTGACTTGTTAATTTTAGCTACTCTGACTGGTGTAAAGTGGTATCTCATTGTGGTTTTGATTTGTATTCCCCTGATGTCAAGTGATGTTGAATATTTTTTCATGTATCTGTTGGCCATTTGGTTGTCTTCTTTGGAGAAATGTCTGTTCATGTCTTCTGCCCATTTCTCAACTGGATTATTTGTTCTTTGGGTTTTGAGTCTGGATACTTTATAGATTTTGGATACTAGCCCTTTATCTGATGTCATTTGCAAATATCTTCTCCCGTTCTGTTGGTTGTCTTTTGGTTTTGTCGACTGTTTCTTTTGCTGTGCAAAAGCTTTTTATCTTGATGAAGTCCCAGTAGTTCATTTTTGCCTTTGTTTCCCTTGCCTTTGGAGATGTGCCTAGCAAGAAGTTGCTGTGGCCAAGGCCAAATCAAACTATTCTAAAATGAGTTTAGTTTTTAAATTCCTCCTTTATATTTTGTATACAATGCAGCTATTTGGAGTGTAAAAGTCTAGTTCTCATTCCTTTGTAGCTGATCGGCTTACTCTGGAAGCTATTTATAATGTTCTCTGTGTGTTTCCTATTTTTAAATTCACAGAGTGTAAATGGAGGTGTGTTTCCATGTCTTTTCTCTCTGTCACTCTGAGAGCCCTTTAAATACGAGGCCTTTATCCTCTCCTACTGCCTTCAGCGAGAGTTCCTCATTCCTAGCCTCCTACTAATGGATGTGTTCTTCAGTTGCATCCCACCTACTATTTATTGCATGTATTATGTGCGTTTGCAAACTACTTAATATTTTTCATGCCTAATGTTGTACTTTATTCTTTTTATGATTTGTTTTTTTCATATACTAACATATTCTCTTATCATCTTAAGTATATTTATTATGCTCATTTAAAATTCTCAGTCCAGGGGATGCCTGGGTGGCGCATTTGGTTAAGCATCTGCCTTTAGCTCAGGTCATGATCTCAGAGTCCTGAGATCAAGTCCCATGTTGGGATCACTGTTCAGTGGGGAGCCTGCTTATCCCTCCCCCGCTTCCCCTGCTTCTACTCTCTTTCTCTCTCTCTCTCTTTCTCAAATAAATAAATGAATCTTAAAAAATAAAATAAAAATTTCAGTCCATCTGTTCTAATCATTCTGCTTCAGATGGAATGTGTTGTTCAGCTTGTTGTCTTTCTTTTACAGTAGTTGTAATTCCCAAGGTATTTCATTATTTTGGCTTTTGAGTTCATGCTGCCGTGTGTATATTAGCTACTCTGTCTGGAAATACATATTAAGGAAGGGCTGTGGAGACAAATATGTTTTAGTTCCCATACATGTAAGGAATAAAGAAGAGATAAACCCCAAGGGAGGAAGTCGCAGGTACCACTGCAGCTGACACAGCACCGTGTAGAATCATCCATCATTAAACAGAGAAGCAACATTGGAAGGGTGCCACATCACTGATATTTCTTCAAAGCCTGGTGTCTTAAGGGTTTGGGAAGGATAAATGAATATTTTTACAAAGCAGGTCAATCTATACCTGTCATTATCAATTCATCTACCATGAAAGGCTTGGGTAGCACTGATATAATTCTATAAACACCACAACAGTGATCTGGACTTTTGCTACAGATTTCTGGATAATGAGGATTGTGCGTGGGACACTGGGGACCCAGAAAACCCAGTCCCCTGATCTTCCCTTCAGGTACCTCCTAGTCCAGGCCTTTCCCACAGGGATCCAGGCATTCAGTTGTCCATACCTGACTCTGGTTGATGGCTGCATGTTGAGTAGCGCATGTGAAGATACACATGGTAAGGAAATGACAGAGCTGATCCCGAGACTGGAGGGAGACAGGGAAACCTAGGAGAAGAAAAACCAAAATTTAGAAACTGCAACCCCGAAGGAGATAAGAAAATAAGAGCTGATGTTTTGAGATACCCATGTGTTAGAATTAGTGAGCACTCATTCATTCGTTCATTCATTTAAAATGTCTGCTCCATCAAAAAGAATAAAATAACTAGGCATAAATTTAACCAAGGAAGTGAAAGACCTGTAGACTGAAAACCACAAGCCACTGATGAAAGAAATCGACAAAGACACAAATAAATGGAAAGATATTCCATGTTCATGGATTGGCAGAATTAGTACTGTTAAAACGTCCATGCTACCCGGGACGCTTGGGTGGCTCAGTTGGTTAAGCAGCTGCCTTCGGCTCAGGTCATGATCCTAGGGTCCTGGGATCGAGTCCCGCATCGGGCTCTCTGCTCAGCGGGGAGCCTGCTTCCCCCTCTCTCTCTCTGCCTGCCTCTCTGCCTACTTCTGATCTCTCTCTCTGACAAATAAATAAATAAAATTTAAAAATTAAAAACAATAACAACAACAAAAAAAACCGTCCATGCTACCCAAAGCAATCTACAGGTTCAACAGAATCCCCATCAAAATCCAAATAATGTTTTTCATGGAAATAGAAAAATTCATCTTAAAAATTCATGTAGACTCTAGAGGGACACAGAATAGCTAAAACAGTCCTGAGAAAGAAGAATAAAGCTGGAAGACTCACACTATCTGATTTCAAAACTTACTAGAAAGCTATAGTAATCAAAGCAATGCGGTTATTGGCATGAAGACAGTCATATAGACTAAGTAGAACAGAGATCCCAGAAGTAAACCCTCACATATATGGTGAAATGATTTTTGAGAAGGGTGCCATTCAATGGGGGAAGGACAATCTTTTTAACAAATTTATCTGGAAAAACTAGATATCAGTACACAAAAGAATGAAGTTGGACACTTACTTAACACCATATGCAAAAATTTCTCAAAATAGACCAAAAATCTAAATGTAGGATCTAAAACAGTAAGACTCTTAGAAGAAAACATAGGGCAAAAGTGTCGCAAACTTGGAGTTGGGCAGTCATTTCCTGGATATAACACCAAAGACACAAGTAACAAAAGAAAAAATAGACAAATCAGACTTCACAAAAATTTAAAAATTTTGTACATCAAAAGACACAATCCACAGAATAAAAAGGCAACTGAATGGGAGAAAATATTTGTAAGCTACATATCTGATAAGCGGTTAATATCCACAATATAGAGACAACTTCTAAAACTCAAAAATAACAAAAAGCAAACAAGCCAATGCAAAAATGGACAAAGGACTTGAATAGACGCTTCTCCAGAAGATATATGAGTGCCCATCAGGCACACGAAAAGGTGCTCAATATCACTCATCGTTAGGGAGATGCAACTCAAAACTACAATGAGATACCACCTCACTCCCACCGGGATGGTTACTACCAAAAGAACAGAAAATAAGTGTTGGTGAGGATGTGGGGAAACCAGAACCCTGCACTTTAGCGAGAATGTAAAATAGCTATAGCCGCTGTGGGAAACAGTGTGGAGTTTCTACAAAAAATTAAAAAATAGAATTACCATCACTCAGCCATAAAAAGGAGTATGGGCTTGCCACGCACCACTCGATGGACCTATAGGGTGTGATGCTAAGTGAATTAAGTCAGGCAGAAAAAGACAAATATACCATAAGATTTCACTCATATGTGGAATCTAAAAAACAAAACAAAAGGAACAAACAAAAAACAGAAACAGACTCTCAGATGATGGCTGCCAGAGAGAAGAGGAGTGGGGGGATGACAAGATAGGGAAAGGGAATTAGGAAGTACAGACTTCCAGATATCAAATAATTAAGGCGTGGGGATATAGGGCACAGCATAGAGAACCTAGGCAATAATATTAAAACAACTCTGTTTTGTTACAGACAGTAACTAGACTTATTGTGACCATTTTGTAATGCATATAAATATTGAATTACAATGTTGTACACCCAAAATAAATACAATATCATATGTCAATTATTCTTCAATTAAAGAAAAACCTCAGTACTAAAAAAGGGAAGAAATAAATACACTTCTATCTATTAAAAAATAAAAACGGAATTAGCATGTGACCCAGCAATCCCACTTCTGGGTATGTACCTGGGAGAGTTGGAAGCAGAGTCTCGAAGAGATATTTGTGCACCACTGTTCACAGCATTTTTCACAATAGCAAAACTATGGAAGCAATGCAGGTGCCCACTGACCAATGAATGGGTAAGCCAAGTGTGACATATCTGCACAATAGACTATTCCTCAGCCTCAAAAAGGAAGGAAATTCTGACAGGTGCTACAACATGGATGAACGTTGAGGACGTTATGCCGAGTGAAATAAGCCAATCAACACAAGGATACATACTGTGTAATTCCACGTGTGTGAGATACTTAGAGTAGCCACCGTGGTAGAGACAGAAAGTGGAGTGGTGGGTGCCAGGTGCTGGAGTGGAGAGAAAGTAGCTAGCGTTGAGTGGGGGAGAAGGTTCAGTTTTATGAGATGAAAAGCATTCTGGGGATGGACGGTGGTGTCGGCTGGATGACCACGTGAATGTATTTAATACCACTGACCTGTGCACTTAAAATGGGTAAGATGGTAAATTTGATGCTATGTGAACTTTAACACAATTTTTTAAAGAAAGCAAAAGCAAAAAGGAATTGTTATTTTTTTTATTTTTATTTTTATTCATGGGCTGACCAAGAAAAAAATCGTTGGCTTCCTTTCTCCTTGAGTATTTCGATGGGATGGCCCCACTATTGCCGGTACTGATTGTTGCCATGGAGAAGTCTGAGTCCAGACTAATTTTTCTCTTGTAAGTGACTTGATCTTTTTGTCCCTCAGCCCAGAGGAGTATTTATTCATCTTTAAAATCCAGTACCTTGGGCGCCTGGGTGGCTCAGTGGGTTAAAACCTCTGCCTTCGGCTCCGGTCATGATCTCAGGGTCCTGGGATCGAGCCCCACATTGGGCTTTCTGCTCAGTGGGGAGCTTGCTTCCCTCTCTCTGCCTACTTGTGATAGCTCTCTCTCTCTCTCTCTCTCTCTCTGTCAAATAGATAAATAAAATCTTTAAATAAATAAATAATAAAATAAAATCCAGTACCTTCGGGGGCGCACCTAGACCTGCACCTGCCTCCAGGTTCCTCAGACGTGTTAAAGTCATGCAGACATAACCGGCAAATCCAATCCCTCCCATCTGTTTATGGACATTTGGGATCCCCCCGTAGAGTATCCGTAAGTCTTCCATTCATTTCTTTGTCTTTGTTTGTCTTGTTTATCTTGTTGATTGTAGAAGTCCCTCATTTCTACAACACCCAATGTTTCATTGGAATTGTTTCATTTGAAAAAACACTACCTGAGACGTCCCTTTTGAAGTTAAGGGTTTTTTTTTTTTCTTCCCTCTGACTACTTTTAAGGTTTTTCTCCCGTCTTTGGTTTCCAGCATTTTTACATTTCTCTCAGTTTTGTTTTTTTCCTTTCTTTAGGAAGACACGTAGTTTGGTTTGGTTTTTCTTCATTCTGTTTGGGGCTTGTGGTGGTATTTTAATCTGTGGCTGTTGATGTGTTTGATTAATTGTCTGCCCTCTCCGTTGCTTTTGATGCACTCTCTCTCTCACTTGGGGCTGACCCGGAAGACCTACCCTTGAGGAGTGAGGGCGAGCCGGGAATTCTGGCCTCGCAGGGACTGAAGCCCAGTATCCAACTGGGCCCCTGAGGGGGGCGCCTGGGGGGCTCAGTCGGTTGAGCCTCTGCCTTTGGCTCAGGTGTTGATCTGAGGTCCTGGGATCGAGCCCCGCATCGGGCTCTCTGCTCAGCGGGGCGCCTGCTTCTCCCTCTCCCCCTGCTCGTGCTCTCTCTTGCCATGTCTCTCTCTCTCAAATAACTAAAATCTTAAAAAGAAAGAAAGCTACACTAACAGACTTAACCCAGATATAATAGAATGAGTTGGTCCAAAATGCTCAGCCCAGCCTGGCTGAATGCTGTGACCCTTTATCCTTTCAGTTCTAACCGCTAACTGTTCTCTCTCAAAGTAATAGGAGATTGGTTTTGTCATGTCGCTTTTGGATTGTACAAAATGAGTAGGAAAAAAAAACAACAACAAATGCTCCGAAGAAGGAAACATACTAAGGCTACTTGGCAGGCTGGCAGAAGATTGGAGATAATTCTTTGATATATGTATAATTTTTGGACAATCCTGTGATTTTGAATCGAAATCCCTCTATGGGCCAGAAATGAATATGGAGGACGTGCTGTTAGAATGAAGTGAGACGGAGATGGAGAGATGAACTTGCACGGGGTGCCCAGCCTAATGGAGCAGGTGCGCTCCAGAGCTCAGGATGCTGTCACACGCAAAACTCCAGGGAAGGCCATTCACGCAAAATAGCACAGGGACAGCCCCGGACTGCAGGTCCAACCAGGGCCCTGTGATTTAGTGCATTTCCCGAGCTAGAGGTGAGCCACCGCTGTAGGAATCACCACAGAGAAAGATCCAGAGACAGCAGTAAGCCTGCTGTATGCAGAAGCGCCGGGGCCAAAAAAAAAAAAAAAAAAAAATTAGTAAAATTTAGAGAAATTGAGATCATGCATTTGAAACTCCATAGTGCCCGGTCTGCTGGTTCCTTATTTGTCTGTTTGCAGCATCTCAGACTGTGGGCTTCTGCATACATTTGGATGGCGGGAGGGAGGAGGAGCAGAAATGAGGGGAGGGTCTATCGAGAGTCGTGGGGAGGGAAGTGAGGGGCGCTGGGAGCATGGCGGAGGGAAGGCAGGGCTGGGGAGTGGCGCTGGAGACCTTTCGGGAGTGGCCTAGGGGACGCGTTGGTTGAGGAAGCCTCAAGCCAAGAGCTACCGTTAGCAGCCAGATTCCTTGACCGCACTCGGACCTTGTGTAGCTCAGCTTAGGGGGGCTTACGAAAGCCCTAGGAGGGAGCGCTGGTGGCAGGAAGACATTTGGAAAACATTTCTGCTCTAAGCCGGCATCTTTGTTTTTCTTCCTTGAAATCCGAATGAGAGCACAGGAAACAAACCACGCATAACCGACTTTATTATTTAATCAGATCTTTTTACTGATACGTAAGCCAGGTCCCCTGGGGAAAAGGAGAGGGACGAGAGGAGTCCCTGGGTGAAGAAGTGCGGGACCTGATGGACTTTGGGGTAGGGCGGCTACGGGGGGCGGGGGGCGCTAAGTTCCAGAAGCCAGTGGGAAGCACTGCTTGTGAACTCCCCAGAGCTGTGTGGGGCAGCAGCCCGGGGGACCCCGACAACACGGCTCTGGGGCCGGTCTGCTCCCCAGACGGTGTGGCCAAGGAACGGGGAGAACTCAAAGGCGCTCAGGGAGGGTGGCAGTTGGGGGCGGGGCCTCTCAGATGGTCACACTGTTGTCCACCACACTGGGCTGGAGGTCCTTGTAGGGCAGCTCCAGGCCTGCGTTGTGGACCGCTAGCTCCTGGCCCATGGCAGCCAGCTCCTCCTGGAATCTCTCCAGCACAGCTTGGGGGCCAGGACCCGAGAAATCTCTCTCCTTGTGCTGCCCCAAGGCCACCCGAGAAGGGGACGACAAGACGGCTCAGCCCTGGGCCCCTGGGCCCAGAATACCACCCCTCCTTCAAGCCGCCCCCTCCCCCAGGACCCGGCATCCGTCTCTAACCATGACGGGCTGGCGTCTGCCAAGGAACTTTGTGAAGGTCTTCTGCATACGGGCCTGGTGGGCAGTGGGCAGCGAGTCCACTATATCCTTCTCTGTCACGTCCTTGGACGTGGGCAGGGGTTCCGCATGGTGCACGGCCCACTGGGGATCCAGGAGTACCAGTCCAGCTGCAAGGGGGGAGCCGCCCAGAAAGCCAGGCTGGCGACCCAAGCTTTCGACTGCCCGCGTCCTCCGTCCCGGGAGCCCCCAGGGGCTGACGACGGCAGCCTACCTGGTGCAGGTGGGCCGAAGCGTGCTGACCAGTGCACGTGAAGATGCACATGCAGGCAAAGTGGCTGAGCTGAGCCCGGAAGTCTAAGGAGACGGGGAACCTGGGGGACATGAAGAGACGTAGAGGCTTTGAGACCAGGACGTGAGCCCCAGGCCTCAGTCACTGCAAGGTACCTGGAGATACAGAGAAGAGTTTCTGTCCGCGGTCGTGGCCCCTAGTCCCCAGCTCACACGAGATGTGCGTGTAGGCTCTCGGGGAGGGAAAGTGCCCAAGGGAGGCGTGTGTGGTTCCAGGGGATGCGCTGCGTGCATGAGGGCAGGGGACGCTGTACAGGAGGGTGAGGACGGACGGGGCTGGGGAATCAGGATCGATCGTTCGGATTTCTGAAGGATGCTCTGGAGGGGTGCCCGGGATGCTCGGGGAACCCGAGGTAGAGTGGCTTACGACGACGCTGCGAGACGGTGCAGATCGTTGGCGGGAGGGCGGGAGTTGACATGGGCCGGTGGGGAGGGATCCGAGCTTAGCCCCCGTCCTGGGCGCCCTGCAGCCCAGTCTCGGTGATCTCTCTGCACCATGCCTGCAGCTCGCGATCGTCCCTCACGGCTCCATCACTCTCGTAGGAAAGACCGACCATCCCCTCCACGTACCTGCTCCCCAGGCAAGAAAGCCCCTGTCTCAGGCGGCCAACGCAGGACCAGCTGGACCTGGAGCCCCCCCTCGTTCCTCCACCAAGCCCACTGGGCCCCCCTGTCTGTGTCCTCCTCACCGGCTGATGATTCCCCACAGTCTGAGGGCGTCTTGGCCATAGAGAGAAGACTTCACATCCAAGAGCCCGCGGTCAGCTAGGTCGTCGGGGGGGGGGCAGAGGGAACGGTAGGTCAGGCAAGCCGTGGCTCTCTGGAGAATGTCCACGTGGCCTCCACTGCCGGTGCTCACCACCTGAGGGCGACCCCGCAGCAGACGCCAGGGTCAGCCATGTCCGCCGGGACGGAGTTCAAGGTCAGATTCCAGGTCCGTGCCCCCCTGAGGAGAAGGCTCCTCAGGCGTGAGGCAGATCAGGGAGAGGCCTTCACGGAGGACGCAGGGCTTGGGGGGGTGGGTAAGCCCAACAACCCTCGGGAATCTTCCACTGTTGAACCCTCTGCCCTCTTCACCCATCCCTTTCCATACCAGATCAAAAATTCCCCACTTGGAGGCAAGATTACTCCGGACCAGGATGTTGATCTCCATGGTGTAGCGGAAGTGGGGGATCAGGAGCTGATTTGGGAAAAACAAACAGGACGATTAGGAGGGATCCTAGGATCCATGAGGGGAACGGAAAGTAAAGGACCAGGGATAGAGAAGAAGGGAGGGGATGGGTGCCCATGAAAATGAGAGACTTCCCGTTGGATTGGATTGGGTCAGGTTAAGATGTGGGAAAAGAGAGATGGGGAGATGTCTTCCCAAGGCCTTCCAAGGTCAAGGGTTTTATAAGTTCACTTAATTTGCACAGTCTCACGTTACTTGTAAGAATCCCAGGAATTTTTTGTCTCACACCACAAAACCTAGCAAGTTTCCCACATATGTAACTATGTCATGCCTCTCTTATTCCCACCAAGAGAGTATCTGTGCTCCCTGCAAAGGCAAATGTCTCCTGCCCTCTGTGTTCCCTGGGATGTCACTCCTGCAATCTCTCCCTCTCCCTCCCACTCCCTCCTCCTCCCCCTCCCCCATCTTTCCTCCCCACCTCTCTCCCTCTCCCTTTCTTCTGTCCTCTCCCTCCCCGCCCTCCTCCTCCCCTTCTCCACCTGTCTTCCTCCCCCTTCCCCTCTCTCCTCCCTCCCTTCCCTCTCTCTGTCTTCCCCTGTTTCTCTCTCTCTCTCTCTCACGCACCATCCTGGATACCCTGACAGAAAAAACCGTGCCCCCCTCACCCCTTCCCATCAGCCTCCGCATTTCTTGGAGTCACCCTGCACCGCCTCTCGGCCCCTGCCGCCCCCTCCGCTCCCCGAGAGCAAGCACTCACCAGCGGGTGAGCACTGGCTTGCACGCGGACATTCAAATACGGCTTCTCTGGGCTTCTCTGGGATTTCGTTGGCTTCTCAGCAGCCTTTGACGCAGACAGTCACGCTCCCTGCTCCCTCTTTAACACTCTGTCCTCTCGGCCGCCTCGACATCACGCGTCTTGTTTCCCTCCCACCTCAGTGGATGTCCCTTCTCTTGCTCCTCGTCTTCCTCCGCTACTCCTCCCTCCCCGTGTGTGAGGGCCGGGCGCCCTCCACTCCTGTCCTGGGCCGGAGTCTCTGCTCTAGCTCAGACCCCGGGCAGCTTCATCTAGTACGATGGCTTTCGCTAGCCCCGCGTTCTGACAACTCTACCGTCTGTGTCTCCAACCCTCCCCTGTTCTAGGGGCCCCAGGCTCCTGTATCTGACTCGGACATCTTCAGGTGTGGCTGTCTCTAGGGGTTGGAGCCCGCACGTGCCCAAAAGAACTCTCGATTCTTCTCCCCACCGAGTAACACGGCTTCCTCTCGTCCTTTCTCCTACCCAGGACTTCAGTCCCTCACACCTTCCTCCTCAGTCACCCTCCAGACCCTCTCCAGACCTCTCCAGACTGGAATGTCCCCCTCCCTCACCACCCACCTGGCGACCTCCAGAGGCCACACTTCAACAGCGCCTTTGTAAAACCCACCCTCACTCTCCCCCGGCCCTGCACGCATGTCCGCATGTTTGCGCACGGGCGTGCATGTGCCTATAAGCCTAGATTGCTACCAGCCTCACACGCCGCATGGTTAGACTCGGCGGCTGTGCTTCCCCAGGCTCCGAAGGCGTGGGATACAAAGGGCGATCAAATACAGAAGAGACGCCAACACACACCTCGTAGATGGGATGCAGGCTGGGCAGCGTCCTCATGTGGCCACAGAAATAACCTCAGCCATCAGGTGTCCCCTCAGGAGGTGTGACTGGAGCTGGTGCAGCCGGAAATCAGAGCTCCGGACCCAGGTCTTGGCCAGCAGCCAGGCCATAGGGGGATCGGAGGGCAGGAACAGCATGGGTGGGGGGCATCCAGGAAGAGGAGGCTGCAGCTAGAGCAGGGGAGAGAGTGCGGCTCAGGACCTGTGCGCCAGAGTCTCTCGAGGGTGTGCGTGTGTGTGCGCGTGTGTGCACGCGTGTGTGTGTGTGCATGTGCGTGTGCGTGCGTGTGTGGAATGTGGCTGGGGGCTCTCACCTGGATGACCATGGGTAAGAGTAGCCCGTCAGGCTGGAGCCTCAGCATGACCAGCGGGGCCGTCACGTATTGTTGCTTTAAGATGATAACATTAGGCTTGACCCCCTCGAGCAGAGAGAAATCGGCTTCAAACAGAGTCCCAGCCTGGGGGGCGGGGGGGCAGGGATGGATAAAGGGGTTGGGGTCAGTACCGGACTGCCCTTATTTCATTTGGGAGGCTAGTTCCTCCTTCCTCTACCCATCAAGTCTTTCAACACCAATCTCTTTCCCCCTAAGCCAAGCCCCGGACTCAAGGTTTCCACGCCCAGCGTCTCCCATCAGAGCTGGGGCTCCCTAAGGTGAACTTTCTGGTTTCCGCCCACAACCAGAGTCCTCCCTGTCACCTCCCTTCGGGCTTTAGCCAGACGGAGCACAAAATAGTTCCTTCATCCTCCCCTCCAAAAACCCCACAGCTGCGGCTTTCATTCAGTCTCTCTTCCCCTTTCCCTCCAGAAACCTGAGCTTTTCCCTAAGGCTGCCACACATCTGACAAAGCAGAAGAGGAGGGCGCACAGAAAGGACTAACGGGAGGGGACGGTTAGCTCAGTGGTTCCCGACCAGGGGTGATTTTTGCCCCACCCCCCCAGGGGATGTTTGGCAATTCGGCAATGTCCGGAGGCATTTTTGGTTGTCACATGGGGGGGGGCGGTCTAACATCTAGTGCTACTAAAGCATCCTACATGCACAGGCCAGCCGCCAAGTTATCTGGCCCCAAATCTCAGTGTCAAAGTTGAGGAACCCCGAGTGTAGATGGAGGAGGGTGTCAAAGTACTGATGGAGGAAACGAGGGGGTAGGACACAGAGGCAGCGGGGCTGGGCGTGTGGGTGCGCCCGGGGAGCTGGGCACCTGGAGTTCTTCCTGCAGCTGGGTCCTCAAGTCCTCCATCCCGGGAGGCAGCACCAGCCGGGCTGGGAGGCTGGCGGACCGCCTCAGGAGCATGGGGTTTGCACCGTTGAGGAACTGGTACCCAAAGAGGGTGTCATCCTTCCAGGAATTTCGAACCCGCTCTAGAGACATCAGTTGGGGAGCATGCTGTGAGCTCTGAGCCCCTGATGCTACTAACAGACCCCTCCCCCTGGCCCTCTCCCCCTCTTCCTTCAAAGCCCTGGGTTGGAAATATGTACATAGGTTTGGGGTGGTGGTAGTAACTGACCAGCCAGCGGAGTCTTTGCACGGGGGAATAGTCTTTGGAAATCTTCCAGTCTTTTAACTGGATTTGTGAGGTCCGGTGTCCCCTTGAGGACAAGGGCCTCCAGCCTGTGGAAAGAACGGCAATGCTAGGAGATGGAGAAAGGACCCGACTTCGCATCCTGGGGTGCAAGCACCCACCGTCTACCCCGCACATACGCTCTTGCCAGCGAGAAAGAGAAATCGAGATCCTTATCCTCGCGGAATCTCTCATTCCTGGGAAGCTACCAGGGCGTTCTCCCCGCTACAGGCAGGATTAACCCATCTTTCCAGGAGCCCCACCTGGAGGAGGAACGCGCAATCGGTGATAAGCGGGGGTGGGGTTCTTGGGATCTGGTAGAGGGGTCAGAGGCTTGCTCGGGCTCACCGGCACACCGTCTTCCTTTCCTGGAGTTCCTGTTCCCGATGCGTCTTCAACAGGCTCCGGTCGTTGCTCACGGTCCGGGCTGGGCAAGGGGACGCGAGCACCAGGTCTCCCTGGACCTCGGTCCGCGCGGGTCCCACCCTTTTTCCCTTGTCCCCTCTCCTGCACCCCACCCTGCCCCTCTTACGTCCCGGCATCCCCCGACGCCCTCTTCCGTGCCGCCCCCCGTTGCCCCGCCGCGCTCACCGGTGCCCGCCGCCAGGCAGACGACCCGGCTGTAGCAGGGGAAAAGGGCCTCGCCCTGGGTCCCGGGGCCGCGCACGGAGATCCAGGTGCAGAACCAGTCGGAATCCCTCACGTCTTTGTGCTTGCGCAGCTTCACCAGCAGGAGGCGCCCCAGGTGGACGGGAACGCGGACTTTGAACTCCGTCCGTCGCGGGACCCGGAGCGAGCTCAGACGCGAGCTAGCGGCTCCCCCGACGGGGCGCGCGGGCGCACTCTCGGAGAGCCCGCCTTCCCCGGAGAGACCCGAGTCCGGCTGCAGGTGCCCCCGCTCGACCCCAGAGCAGCCCCAGACCAGCCCCCCGCGCCTGCGCGCCCCGCCGGCTCCGCACCCACCTCGCGGCGCAGCGGCCGCAGCTTCTTCTCCAGGTCGGCCTCCCCGTGCTCGCCCACCAGCCACAGCTGCACCTGGCTGCAGGAAGACGCCAGGAGCGAGTCCCCGGTCCACCCGGATCGTGTACTTGGCCATCGCGCTCGGACTTGGGGGGGCCTGGGGGAGATGATCAATTTAATGGGTGCGAGGCCCAGCCCGCCGGGGAAGCCACACCCAGACCAGTGTCCCTGGGGCGTGGGCTCCGGGGGTCTCCGCCTCCCACCCACAGGTTTCTCTCCGCCCGGATGCGTGTGTCCCTGCCACCATCCGTACCCGAGGTTTCTCACCGCGGCTCCGGAAGGCGCCCCCCGCCCTGATCCTCTTGCAAACGCTCCCTGGTGCCAGTTCCGCACCCACTGGGGCCTCGGGACTAGCCCACAGGCCCGCCCGCCCAAATCGTGAATAAACGGATAAATGAACGCGCTAGCGACAGACAGTGGAGAGGAGGGAGGTCGGGGGCGCCGGGGTGGTTTCGGGGGAAAGTGAGTAACCCATCTTGACAAGGATCCAGGGCTTTGTGTTGAGGACAAATAGGAAATAGTGCTGGACAGGTGCACGAGTCGGCTTTGTGGTCCAGACCCCGGGCCAAGAGGGGAGTTGGGAATTCCTCTTCAAGTGCGTCATGGAACTTCCATGGGGCTCTCCTGAACCAGGCTCTGTGGGGCCAGCGACCCCGCTGAGCACCTGTAAAGGGCCTCATCAGCGCCTTCCCGTCGGGATCCGTTCTTCCCCAGGCCCGCTCCCGATCTCTGGCTCTCTTCGTCCTCCTTAGGGGCAGTTGCTGTGCCCGGCACAAACCCCTCCCAGATTCCTTCTTCGGATCGCTTATTTCTCTCCCTCCCTCCCCGAAACTCCTGCTCAGGTAGGCTTGCCTCTTTCCTAAACCTCCTGTTCTATCGTAAACAAAAGGCCTCAAGTAAAGTTTAAATCCAAGTCTACTTAAACATTGCTTCTAGTTCGGCATGTTGAATTAGTCAGTCAAAATAGCTGGATCAAGAGGGAATCAGAAACCTTACACATTTTGCTTTAAAGCCAAACCATAAATGAATCGCCACCCACGAATGTTTTTATATAGGGCGGGAGTTTTTTCAGCGTGGGTCCGCAATAAGAGCTTCCCAGGGTCTTTGTTGTGTAAACCACACCCAGATGCGTTCTCTTCCCTTAAAAGGGAGCTCATATCTACCATTTGCATCGACGTGGGTGGAACTGAAGGGTATTGTGCTAAGTGAAATAAGTCGATCAGAGAAACACAATTATCATACGGTTTCACTCCTATGTGGAACATAGGAATAGTGCAGGGGACAATAAGGGAAGGGAGGGAAGACTGAATGGGGAGGAATCAGAGAGGGAGACAAACCATATGAAATTCTTGACTCTGGGAAACAAACTGAGGGTTGCAGAAAGGGAAGTGGGTGGGGGGGCTGGGGGGGCTGGGGCAGCTGGGCGATGGGCATTCAAGAGGGCACGTGAGTGTTATACTCAACTAGCGAATCATTGAACATTATATCAAAAACTAATGATACCTTGGCTAATTGAATTTAAATAAATTTAAAAAGAAAACAAAAAAAGGGGAGGAGCTCAAACCTAAAGGATCTTGTGGGGGAAAGACTAAATTCAGTCTCTCCAGATCTTTAGTTTTCCTCAAACCATTTACAGCCGTCTTGTCTCCTCCTGATCATTAACTTGACAGCGATTTTTAAATGATCCTTGTTTATAGAGTCATAAAGTAGCCAGCTTGGTTTTGATAAAAACAATACCTTTTGTTTACTCATTTTATTAGTTTGTAAGTTGCACAATTACAATCACAAGTACACGGGACATCAGTGGTCTGGGCGGCTGTACACACTCCGCGACAAACAGAAGGCTCCACAGTGGGCACCGAAGTGCCACCCATGGCAGGAATGAGGCTTCCGGCCACGTGCTTCTGGCACACAGTGGGCCTGTGGGTCTTCCCTGGAGGGGATGCTCAGGGCCGGTTACCTGATAAGTTGGCTCAATACAGGTGATTGGGAAGCTTCGTGGTAAAATCCGCTTGCTCTCTGATGCTACCTTGTCCACTTCAGCCACCTCTCCTAACTCAAGAATCGGGGACCACGAGCGATCTCAACACTCGCCGCACAACGCGTCCATGGGGTTGTGTCCCTGCCGTCCCTCGGGGTCACATTGTTGCCAATAAACCCTTGATTCTTCCTCCCCCCAAATTGCGAGCCCTCTCCTCTCCTCTGCATTGACTCCAACCCCTGACCGACTTCCCCTCCACTCTGTAACCTTCCGTTGTCCTCCAGAGCCTTAACTTCTACTTCGAGAAGAACCTTCTGACAGCCTGGCCCCATTTCCCTGCACCGACCCAGCCTCCAGATCCCTACGTTTCACATGTCAGTTGCCCGCCCATCTGATCACAATTTACATGTCATTTAGTATCACTTAAAACCCACCTGCTGTATGTCACTCTTACTGTGGTTTATCTCGCTGTCTTTGAACTTTGTGCTCTCACACGTCATCTGAAGGAGAGCATGGAGAAATTCCACCGATGTCACTCGTCAGAGGTTATCTCTGGCATCTGCTGCTGGTTGCTTGTGTGGAGATGATGGTTTATACAAGTAATGTTCGGTTCTTGGAGCGGTGTTTAGCTTCACGCTTATCCTTCCTATGGAAAGAACTCCTAGAGCAGGTTCTTCGGGGCAATATCCCAACACCATTCTCGGGCTGGGTGGATGTCCCACTGGCCTGGAAAAAACTGCAGTCCCTTGGCTTCTGTCTGCTCATGTAGAGACACGGGAAGCACTGAGAGCTACCTCTGTACCCTTTAAGGACTGCGGAGAGGTAGAGTCAGTTGACAATGGACCCATCTTCCCCCAGAGCAAAATATATTAAGATTCTTTCAGGCCTTCTTGGAACTCCTTTCCAGATTCAGAAATCTCCAGTAAGATTCCTTCATTCGAAAGCCTGCAGACCAATAGCAAACATGAGTTTCTATTTTATTTTATTTTTTTTTATTTATTTATTTGAGTTTCTATTTTAAAGTAGGCCTCCAAATTCAGAAGACAAATCGTTCCCTGTTCTTCTGAAATGGCAATGCTCCATACTCCTGGGGCATCGGAACTCTTCTACTCACTTTTATTTCGCTGTCCTACACGCCAGTGATGGCGCTGCGAGAGTCACGTTCTGCTGGTTTCCCTGAAGCAGCCAAGGGCCCCGTAGAAGACAGGTGACACATTTAAAATAGGATAACTGGAGGAGAAAAGTGGTGAGCGAGGGACAGGGTGTGAGGGAACCACAAGGAATGCTACAAGATCCCGAGCCCATCAGCCCTGAAGCTGCCATCACTCATGGGCTTGGGCCGAGGAAAACGTTACTAAAACCTAGAAGGAGAAAGCTTTCTAGGGAAGGCTTCCTTGAACGGAGCAGTGTCCTTTTGTCACACAGCCCACGGTGAGCTTTTAGGGAGGGGCCCAGGGGAATAAACATGCTGACTTCATTCTCCTCCCTCCCTATGACCTCCTGCTGAGGCTCTCCATGGGGCAAACCCAGCCAGAAACCAGGGGGTGCGAAAGCCCATTAATTAGCCCATAAAAAACTTCTGCACAGGAAGGAAACCATCAACAAAACTAAAAGGCAGCCTATGGAATGGGAGAAGATATTTGCAAGCCACATACCTGATAAAGGCCTAGTATCCAAAATCTATAAGAACTTACTAAACTCAACACCCCAAAACCGAATAAGCCAGTTAAGAAATGGGCAGAAGACATGAATAGACACTTTTCCAGAGAAGACATCCAGATGGCCAACAGACCCATGAAAAGATACTCAACATCACTCACCATCAGGGACATAAAAATCAAAACCACAATGAAGTATCCCCTCACACCTGTCAGAATGGCTAAAATTAACAACACAAGAAACAACAAGTGTTGGCAAGGATATGGGGAAAAAGGAACCTTTGTGCACTGTTGACGGGAGTGCAAACTGGTGCAGCCACTGTGGAAAACAGTATGAAGTGTCCTCAAAAAGTTAAAAATGTAACTGTTTTAAGATCCAGTAACAGCACTACTAGGTATTTACCCAAAGGATACAAAAATACAGACTTGAAGGGATACATGCATCCCAATGTTTACAGCAGCTTGTCAGCAATAGCCAAACTATGGAGAGGGCCCAAATGTCCATCAACCGATGAATGGATAAAGAAGATATGGTACATATACACAATGGAATATGTGTATATGAAATCTGGGATGCTTGGGTGGCTCAGTCGGTTAAGCGTCTGCCTTTGGCTCAGGTCATTATCTCAGGGTTCTGGAATTGAGCCCCATGTTGGGCTCTCTGCTCGGTGGGGAGTCTGCTTCTCCCTCTCTGTGCTCTCTCTCCTCTCTTGCTGTCTCTCAAATAAATAAAATCTTTTAAAAAAAATGAAATCTTGCCATTTGCAACAATATGGACAGAGCTAGAGTATATTTTGCTAAATGAAATAAGAGAAAGATAAATATCATATGATCTCATTCATATGTGGAATTTAAGAAACAAAACGGATAAACATTTGGGAAGGGTGAAACGAAAAAAACGAGAGAGGGAAACAAGCCATAAGTGACTCCTAACTACAGAAAACAAACTGAGGGTTGATGGAGGTGGGTGGGGTATAGGCTAGATGGCCGATGGGGATTAAGGAGGGCACTTTTTGTGATGAACACTGGGTGTGTATGTAAGTGATGAATCCCTGAATTCTACCCCAGAAACCAATATTGCACTATATGTTAGCTAACAACATTTAAATTTAAAAAATAATTTGAATTAAAAATTTAAAATTTGTATAGATATAGATATTTATCCGGTAAGATCATCCTCCCAGGGAAGACACAACAGTGCATAAGAGTACAAAATGGATTTAGAGACACAAAAGGAATTTATCCAGAACATTCCCTCTATAGCAGACATCCTCAGTCTTTAGGAGAACTTCTCTTGCACACACACCCCCAACCTTTGCTTTAGAGAGAAAACAACCCTGCCCTTCTCTCATGTTGGTAAGAAAGCAGGAACTTTCCCTTCAAAACACAGAACTCCACAGAACACTGATGACTTGTTCTATCTGTCCTCTTTTTATATTGATCAGAGTGGGGTGGTCGATAACAGTCATTTTTGAACCGACGCCTTCGGTAGTAAGCTCTGGGTGGGGTGGAAAAATCGAGATGGAGTGGGAGGCTAGCGAGGGCCCCCCATCCTAGGTTGGGGAAGCACTTGGTTAACCAATCACCACTTGTCTTTTGGGGCTCATATCGTATGACCACAAAGGGCAAGGCTTTGGGAGATATAGTAGCCAGATCTAAGAATAGCAGTCTTGTGACTCTGCGATGCAGCAGAAGAGACAAGTCTCAGTCCAAGCTTTCTCCTCTGAAAGCAGATGGAAAACCAGAAAACTTATGTAACTCTGTGATGGCACACTTTTCGATTACAGTCAGTGATATGAGACAGCTGGTGCCAAATCAAGAAATTGACTGTGAGTCTTGATGAATAGTGACTTCCAAATCATCTCAGCACTTGGTTTCTGACAGCGAACTTATTATTAATAGTTGTGAAAGTGGAGAATCTGTGGGGGAGGCGGGAAGGATGAACAGGTGGCGCACAGGGAGAGTTTAGATCTGTGAAACTAATCTGTATGATACTGTCGGGATGGGTAGATATCATTATACCCTTGCCCAACCCTTTCAACTGTGCAACACAGTCAACTTTAATGTAAGCTCTGGCCTTCAGTAAATTTCAACATTAATTACCATGGTTACTTGAGTTTAGTTACTATGTCAATATCAGTTCAACAATTGTAACGAATGTAAAATATCAATGCAAGATACATTATATATTATTATTATTAATGTGTAAAATTAATAGGGAAAACTATGCACAAGATGGGGGGCAGGGATATGTGGGAACTCTACTATCAATTCTGTAAATCTAATACTGGTCTAAAAAATAAAAAGTCTAGGTGCGCCTGGGTGGCTTAGTGGGTTAAAGCCTCTGCCTTCGGCTCAGGTCATGGTCTCAGGGTCCTGAGATTGAGTCCCGCGTCGGGCTGTCTGCTCAGCAGGGAGCCTGCTTCCCTCTCTCTCTCTCTGCCTGCCCGTGATCTCTCTGTCAAATAAATAAATGAAATCTTAAAAAAAAATAAAAATAAAAAATGTCTATCCATCCGTCAGCGGACATCTGGGTTCTATCTATATTTTGGCTATTGTGGACATTGCTGCTATAAATATTGGGGTGCGTGTGCCCACGTGAATGACTATTTTTGTATCCTTTGGATAAATACCTTGTAGTGCAATTGTTGGGTTGCGGGGTAATTCTATTTTCAACCTTTCGAGGTACCTCCATACTGTTTTCCACAGTGGCTGCACCATTTTGCATTCCCACCAACAGTGTAAAAGGGTTCCCCTCTCTCCAAGACAACTACCATATGATCTCACTCATATGTGGAATTTAAGAAACAAAACAGATGAGCATAGGGGAAGGGAAGGAAAAATATAATGAAGTCTATTTTTTTTTTTAAAACCCAATGGGAAAGATATCTATTCGTCCAAGACCCATGGGCCATAAATGAACCAACACAGCCCGGCTTCCCTCTAGTTTCACACCCTCAGAGTCATCCCCACCTCAGTACCCCCAGAACCAGTTACTCGCCGGTACTGACTCAGGCTTCCATCTCGAGGTCTCCAGCGATTCCCAACACCTGTCTGCCTTCACCTGGGAGAACCATGCCTCCGCACCACTACGCACCAGGGGTTTACAACCCGTCTCCCCCACCCCCACCCCCCCCCAGCATCAAATGCAGAGTGCTAGAGGTCAGAAAAATGAGAGAGACTTTCCCTTATTGGGGAACACGCCTTCCAGCCAACCTCGAGGAAAGATCCTTCCTGCTTCAAGGGTTTTGTTTGATTGGTTGCTCGTTTTTTTTGCTCCAAGCTTCGACCACATCACCACCCCCTGGTTCTTTCTAGCTCGAATACTTCTGGTACCAGAGAAAATTTCTTTCTGCCTGACATTCGTGACTCTGGCAGATCTTGTGGTCAAGTGTTCTCCCCGCAGTGATACTCTCGAATGCTTTCTCCTTACTTGAGTCTGGAATCGTATTGGGAACTAGGCAATTTCACTCTAAGGGTCTATGTTGCTCAAATACGGGAAATTCTCTTACTTTTAATGTCTTGAAGTACAAGTTACATATATAAAATTGTGTTGTTGGGGCGCCTGGGGGGCTCAGTTGGTGAAGCGTCTGCCTTTGGCTCAGGTCATGATCTCAGGGTCCTGGGAGCGAGCCCCGCATCGGGCTCCCTGCTCATCGAAGAGCCTGCTTCTCCCTCTCCCCCAACCCTGCTCATGCTCTCTCTCCCTCTCTCGCTCTCAAATAAATAAAATCTTTATTTAAAAAAGTACCTTGTTACCAGTATACAGCTTGATGGCATTCTCAAACTGAACCCTCATATAATCAGCACCCAGCTAAAAGGGCAAAACAACCACCCAGAAGTTTCTCCCATGACCCCTTCCAGTCAGTACCCCCCTCCAAAGGGTAACCCCTGTTCTGACCTCTGGCCCCACGGATTCATTTTGCCCGTCTCTGTACTGTGTATAAAGTCGCTTTCATGCGTATCCTTTTGTTCGACACCGTGTTTGTGAAATTCATCCACGTGGCTGCTAAGGAGTTGTGCTTCCGTTCTCCAGACTGCACGGAGTTCTTTTGTGCAGATACACCATAACTAATGTGCTCGTCCCATGCCCGATCGTAGCTTCCAGTTGGGGGCTATTATGACTAGTAGGGCTATGAACCTTGTAGTGCGTGTCTTTCAGCAAACGAATAGAAACACGTCCGTTGGATGGATAACTGGGCGTGAGTAATTGGGATCGTGGGGTCTGCCTATGCTCAGTCTCTGCATATATTGCTGAAAAGTTTCCCAGCATGGCTGTGCCGATTTCAGCTCCCGCCATGGGGCATGGGAGCCCTATCTGCTTCTCCTCCTCCCTCCACCGTCCTTTTCCCTGCAGAGCTGGGTTCTCACGGGAAGAGGGTCTCGGAGGGCAGCCTCCGCCACCTACAGAAACGGCCGGATACAGAGAGCTCGATGCCAGGGCACCAACACCTTCGCTTTTCTCAGGGACTTTCCAGAGTTTGTTTACTTTCGGTAGGAAGGAGCCCTTTGGGGGTTTTCACCTAACAAGTGAATGTCTGCTTGCTGGATATTCTGGGGCGAGGAGGAGGAACCAACTCTTCTGTGGAATTAATATTTATCTATTTCTTCCCAATTCCCTTTCATTGCACCTTCTATCTGGAATTCACGACTCCATCTAAGAATCTGAAAGAACGACCCGCTCCTTCCCAAATGCAGACTGCTTCTCCCCTTTCCTGGCCGGTGGCTCCCTCTGACCCTGTCCTCGGTCACCACTCCACGCACTGGCTTCTGAACTCTGTCGAGATTTCCCCCTCACTTCAGCTCCGGTCCAGCTCTCTCACCGTGGAGCCTTCGAGCTTACAATCATGGTTCTGGCGTCTCGGAAGGAAACAGAGAAAAGAAGCAATGCCCCATATCCCATCAGAACTCTTCGTTTCCGGGGCGCCTGGCTGGCTCAGCCGAGGTTAAGCCTCTGACTCTTGATTTCAGCTCAAGATTTCAGGGTTGTGAGATCGAGCCCCATGTTGGCTCCAGGATGAGTGTGGAGCCTGCTTGAGGTTCTCTCTCTCTCTCTGCCCCTGCCCCCCCCCACCCATGCTCAAGTGTGCTCTCTCTCTCTCTCTCTCAAAAAAAATGATTAAAAAGGAACCATTTCAAATCTGTGGACATGGTCCTCTGGACATACAGCAAATGAAGAAACACTTATTCAAAAAATCTATTAAAACTCGGTTTACTTTTAATAAGCGGCACTTAAACCAAGGTCTGCTTGCTCCTTTCTCCCTCCCAGTGAGATGGAAACCTCACTCCAGGCTCGTGAGGCCAAGAACTCAGAGCTCCTCCTTTTCCCTCCAGCTCCCGTCAGAAGGCTATTCGCATCTGGTGCACTTCTCCAAAAACGCATCCACACATTCCATCCTTCTCCCAACTACCTGTCACTGAGGACAGGCTGCTGGGCGACACAGCTGAGGGCCCGGGGCCCCCTGCCTCCACCCCTGCCCGTGGGGCAGCATCGTGGACTACACCCCAGAGTGTAATGTAACAAACACCCGCGTGCTCACTACCCAGAATAGTCAACCGTGAACGATATCGCTTCAGATAGGTCTTTATATAAAATAGGTAGAATGTCACAGGGGGAAAATGATCCCTTGCCCTTCCTGCCTTCTCATTCCCTAGAAACAACCACATTTCACGTTGTTGAAATAGTTCTTCTGATGTTTATATTCGTTTCTAAATAATATCCTCATCATTCTGTTTACAGAGCAATCTGTTTTAGAAACTATTCACTGAAAATGACACCGTAAAAAAAAAAAAGAGGGAAACTATTTACTGATTATTTGACTTCCTGCAACAGTGATGAGCAGTTAGCTTCCTTAGACTCCCCCCCCCCTTTCCACCATCCCTCAGGGTTTCCTGAACAATTACACCTGAATTTTTGTTAAATCAATATTCAGAGTTGACTTTTTTTTTCAATTACGTAAGTATTGTTCACTGCAGAGTCCAAAAACCACAAGATCGTACTTCCTTTCTTGCCCAGCATTGCTTCCCTGGAAATTAATGATTACCTTGATTTTATTTGCTTAATTCTGTACATACCTCTCCTTCACTGTCCCCTGTATGCTCCATCCCCTCTGTAAAACGTCTCTCCATTTTCTTTTTTAATTATAAAATATGTGAGATAATACACGGGGGACAATTGATCCCTTCTCAGAGCCCTCTGTCCTCCTGCGCCAACCCAAACCGGCTGCTCTGAATTCAGCTTTGATGAGCCGTTTTTATTCCGGAATTCACCTTTATTGTTCTCCTACATTGGATCCTCTGCTCACTAAATCCCAAGCGTTCCTCTTCTTGGTTTTTGCCTTTGTTCTGGTAGCTTCCTTATGGATATAACTCCTCGTGCCTCTTAAATATCTCCAGTCTTTCCTGACATTTCACAACTTGGTGTAAATACAAGTACTGCTTTATTGTCTCTGGCTTGTGATCGTGCTATTTTATTTTACTATTATCTGCTGTTTTGTCAGGGACGGCTTCTAGAATGTTCTATCTCTAGTGACATGAAATGTTCACAGTGCTGTGCCTGGAAACAGCCACTGATTACAGCATGGTGGTATAATTTATGTGGCCTCTCTGGGTGATTCTCAGGAACCTCGCCGGGGATGCGTCCCTCCCTTTCCAGATAGTTTCGGGTTCACAGGTAAAGCCCGGAGTAGGTGCCACAGCTTTGACCCTGCGATGGAAACAGCCTCAGGACGAGGCTGACACCGTGGGAGGCAGGATGGAAAGATCCGGAGAAACCGCAACTTTGAAAGCACTAAATCAAACTAATCCTAAAGCAGCCACGCTGCTGAATTCTATTGTATAAACTGGCGAATCCCGTGTATGACGTAAGCCGGTCTGATACGGGGTTTGGGTTTTGTTAACGAGGGTGATGTCATTACTTAGAGCTGAACGTGTCGTTCCTGCTGTAGGTAATTCCCTGCAGCACTGGGTGGGGTGCTCTCCGTGCTTCGGCAGCCCCGGCGAGGGGCGGACTGCAGAAACATGGCCATCTGACCATGTGCTGTGTTCTGACACCCCCCCCCCCCAACAGACATCAAGGAAGCAAAACGTCTAAGTGAGCAGGGGCAAAAAGCACCGAAAAGGGAGGACTGTTCATATAGCAGATTTCAACCTGTGTGTGAAAGATTGAAAAGCAGGTAGAGAAATGGGTTCCAACTTTACCTTCTAGGTGCTATAAAGTGCATTAAGGGGGAATAGCCGTAGGTACCGGGCGCAAGAACCCCCCGGGAACCACTCGGAGGTCCCATTTACCCCGTAATACGTGTCAGTGAGTGACGTGACGGCGTGGCTGGAAGTCTCTCCATATATAGGCACATAGGCACAGCTGCAGGCCCCCAGACCGCATAGCCCACCTGCACAGCTAAGCTACACCTCCGTCACGGTTTTATTGTGTGTCCGGCGTGGGTCTTTCCCTGAGCTCCTTCCGTCCGCACGCAGCTCCACCCGGGTACCCCCTCACCAAACCCGTTTTTGGAAACTTAGTCACACTTCTCCCTCAAACCCCCGCCCCCCACTCTCACGGCGCCATCACCGCCCTCATCCTTACTGATGTTTGGTGACAGTGCCGTTTCCCAGACATTCATCCCGGGAATTTCCAGTTGACTCTGACGCCAGCCCTCCCTCTTCCCCGCACCCCCATCACCAAGCCACTCGGTTCAGCGTCCACTGTGTTTCTCACACCCATCTGCTCCTCGCCATTCCCACTCACCTCTCCCTCCGTATCATCTCCTCTTTGGAGAGAGTGCATCCCCACTGCACTTCCATCGCTAAACCTCCGCCAAGTTCATCTTTCACATGAGCCGGTCCGATGACACTCCCATTACTCAGAAGTCAACCTTGGCTCCTTGCCAAAGCAGTCACCCAAATTCAACGCACAGATTAATCTTTCCATGCCTTGGTCTTTTACCGTAGCTCGTAGGGAATCTGGGAAGATGGTAACAAGTAGAGATGGCCTAGATGGTGGGTCTCCCTAAACACTCACATAGAAACAGAACAGAGAAAATTCTCGCCTAAAAACAGACAGATGCTCACCTCAAAACAGACCAAATGACAAATCAAAACCACAATGAGATATCATCTCACACCTGTTAGACATACTATTTCAAAAAGACAAAAAATAAGTGTTGGCAGGGATGTGGAGAAAGGGAGCCTTTGTGCTCTGTTGGTGGGGATGCAAATCAGTGCAGCCCCTGTGGAAACAGTATAGAGCTTCTTCAAAAAATTTTAAAAATAACGATACCATATCATCCAGTAAGATCATAAGTGGGTATTGATCAGAAGAAAACAAAAACACTAACTCAAAAAGACATCTATTTCATGTTCTTTGTGGCATTATGTACAATAGCTAAGATATGGGGACAGCCTAAATGTTCACTGATGGATGAGCACATAAAGAAAATGTGGATCAGGGGTGCCTGGGTGGCTCAGCGGGTTAAAGTCTCTGCCTTCGGCTCAGGTCATGATCTCGGTCCTGGGATCGAGCCCCGCGTTGGGCTCTCTGCTCAGCGGGGAGCCTGCTTCCCCTCTCTCTCTGCCTCCCTCTCTGCCTACTTGTGATCTCTCTCTCTCTCTCTGTCAAATAAATAAATAAAATCTTTTTTAAAAAATGTGGTATAGGTATATAATGGAATATTATTCATCCATAAAAAAGTAGATCTTGTTGTGTGCAAAAACATGAATGGACCTCAAGGGCGTTATGCTAAGTGAAATAAGTCAGGCAGAAAAAGATAAATACTGTATGATCTCTTTTTTTTTTTTTTTTTACTGTATGATCTCTTATGTGGAATCTTAAAAAGGAGGAGGAGGGGAAGGGAAGGGAGTCAAAAAGTACACACTAACAGACAATAAGTAAGTAATGGGGATCTAATGTACAGCATGGTGACTGCAGTTATAATACTGTATTGCATATTTGAAAGTTGAGACTAGATCTTGAAAGTTCCCATAACAAGAGACAACCTAGAAGAAATAGATAAATTCCTAGAAACATACAACCTCTAAAACTGAATCAAAAAGAAATAGAAAATCTGAACAGACCAATTACTAGTAACAAAAGGAATCAGTTAGGAAAAAAAAAACGACCACAAAATGAAAGCTTCCTGGTCATGGAAGTGCCATCTCTCCCCACCAGAGTATTTATGCCAAAAGGAATTCCTCTCCGGTTTTTTAAAAAAAGGAGATTGAAGAACGAGACTTGATGCACAGAAATTCATTCTAGCAGTCGAGCTCTTGCACTCAAGGGCAGCGTCCCTTGATCCCGGATGGCGTGCAGCAGGAAGGGGGTGAGGAGTTCAGGAAGAGCCAGAAAGAGTTGAGTGAAGCCAGAGAAGGCTTTCTGGAGAAAGTGCCTTGTGACCGGGCTTTGCACGTGCAGGAGGGCAAGGGTGTCGGAAGATCTGCAGAGTCGGCATTTCAGGTGGGAGATCAAGGGTGGGAAGGTGGGAGTAGGTCATCACAAGCTGCCACGGCAAGACCGGCCGGATGGAGTGGACAGCGCTCCTGAGAGAAGCCGGGATGACGATGAAAGCACCGGTCGAGGACCATCACTCTGGTGGCGGTGTCCACACAGCACGTGTCGGGGCGGGGAGACGGAACGAAGGATGCCAGTCTGAACCCTACAAATCCGGGCTTGTATCCCTATCTGTGCGTGAGCAGCGTGGTCTTGGACGAGCACGCGTGGCTGTCTGGGAAATTATGGAAATATATCAAATTCACGGCTTGTTTAGGAATCCGATTATCCCTGAAGAGTTGGTCATTCCAGTTACAGCTGCATCCACAAAGCAAAGTTCCTCCAAATTGAAATCAACAAAAATCATCCGAGAACCACAAGGACTCAGATCAAGAAAGATGATCTAATTTGGCACGGCTGTCACCTGTTATGTGACAAATCATGTACTTAGCAACTCTTCTGAGAACAGAAATGAATTACATGAAATGAATTTGTACTAGTTATTACGTATATCTTAATTTTATTACTTATTGCAAACATTGCAGCCCTGATATCAGCATATCCTGTCATCGCAATAATAGTTAAATTCATGCGTCTCTCTTACGACTTGCTCATTTCACATTTTTTCCCTCATTTTTTATTCTGACCATATGACAAACTATTTATCAAGACAGGAGAAAGTCTTTCATTGAACGGTTTGTCGGTTGGATTTGTGACCTTTACCTTGTGGACGGTGGATGGCAGACCTCCGAGCTTCGTAGAGAGCAAACCTGCCTTGAACCAGCCATCAGCCTTCCTGAACTGTGCCCTACCCATGAAACAGAGATCATTCTACCTTCCTCACCCGTGTCTTGAATAGTTTAGTGAAACCATGGACTCGAGAGTGCTTATCTCATAGAGATGCTAAATAAAACTTTGGTCGAAGGAAGAGGACCGCTGTCATGAGGGTCCAGATGGGAGACCAGAAGAGGTCTGCAAATGAAAAATACAAGATGGGCTGGACTTAGCGACCGATGGTCCTTTGTCCAGAGAGAGACGCCAAGCGCTCAGAGCCACCAGTGTGCCGGCCGCCGAGGAACTGGGCCCGATGAATAAAGTTGAACTGTACAAATTTATTTTTAAACCTCTATCAAGATGCATTGCATTATCTGGGACGCCTGGGTGGCTCAGTTGGTTAACCAGCTGCCCTTGGCTCAGGTCATGATCCCAGGGTCTTGGGATCAAGTCCCACATCGGGCTCCTTGCTTGACAGGGAGCCTGCTTCTCCCTCTGCCTCTGCCTGCCACTCTGCCTGCTTGTGCTCTCTCTCTCTCTCTCTCTGACAAATAAATAAAATCTTAAAAAAAAAAAAAAGATGGATTGTATTATCGTCTGTTCATTATTTCTGTTGAATTATTGCTATAGTTGATTATACCAATTGGCTTTGTAACTACCCTATAATAAGCCTTATTTGATGATACTCAACCTTCCATTTAGCTCACTGATGGATTAGGTTGCTAGCATTTTTTTCTGATAGTATTTGCCTTGAATGCTCATATATGAGATGAATTTATAATATTACTTATTGTGTTGTATTATCAGCTATCATGTTATGGATATTATATTAAATGATATTATCAGGCTTTGCTGTTTGGGATTTATGATCATAAAATTAATCGCAAGGCATTTCACCTTTTTATTTGTGTTGGAGTAGATTATTGGACATGAAAATGATCAGCACTTTGAAAGTATGAGAAAATTGTCATGGTGCCATTTTTGGGTGCAATTATTTAACAGAATTAATTTACCAATGCCGTATTTATTGCATGCATACGCTTTGAGTAGTCTGTTTCTTCTTGAGTTAGTAATTTCTCAGAAAGAAACATTTCAATCTTTTTTTAAAAACTGTCCTTAGGGGGTGTGCCTGGGTGGCTCAATTGGTCAAGCATCTGCCTTCGGCTCAGGTCATGATCCCAGGGTTCTGGGATTGGGCCCCACATCGGGCTCCCTGCTCAGCAGGGAGCCTGCTTCTCCCTTTCCCTCTGCCTGCTGCTCCCCCTGCTTATCTCTCTCTGACAAATAAATAAAATCTTTTTAAAAAATAAAAAATAAAAAAATAAAAACTGTCATTAGGGACACCTGGGTGGCTCAGTCGGTTAAGCATCTGCCTTTGGCACAGGTCACTGGGATCGAGCCCTGCATCAGGCTCCTTGCTCAGTGGGGAGTCCCCTGCCTGCCTCTCCCCTTTGCTTATGTGCTCGCTCTCTCTCTGACAAATACCTAAATAAGATTTTTTTAAAACCCTGTCATTAATTTTTAAATAAGAAAGTGTTGCTATATCTGCTTTCTAATACCTTTCTAATGCAAAAATCACATCAAATGATTACTGTTTTTATTAAAATTGTTTTATAAAATTTTTTGAATTCCTCATTAGCTATGTTGAATCTTTTACTTATAAGGTGTAGAACATTGATGTGCTTCAAAGATTTGCAAAAAAAAAATATCCCAGGTTTACAACTTTTTAATGTTACTTTTTTCTATTTTGTTGAAAGTTGGTTTGGGACAGTGTACTATCTTCCTTTCTCCATTGGTTGTGATTTTATCTATTAATAGATTTTACTTCTGAAAAAAAGGGGGGGGGAAGTGGACCCGATGGTGTCCAAGGCTCATGCAGGACCAAGCTCCCGTGAGAGGACGTGTCCCCAGCTCCTAGGCGAGCCTGAGGGCCCCGCATGACGGGTCCCCTTCTCCGGGCTCTGTGGGCGCAGGCAGCTGCTCTCCGTGCAGTACTGCTTGGCGGCCGGCAGGTGGCGCCCAAAGCTCAGAATGGGCTGCAGGACGCTCTCCACGTTGGGGAGCGCAAATACCCGAAAAGAGGTCGTTTCCACGCCTGCCCCCTTCCATCTGTCCCTCCCCGTCATCACTGGGTACAGAGGGTCAGGTCTTGGAGGCGGAATCCTGCGTACAAACCCTTTGCAGCTGAAGAAAGCTCTGCTGTTTAAGCGGGTGAGGCTGACGCAAGCCTCACCCGGTGTCAGGGGCGCCCCGAGCCTGTGTCCCAAGGCTCGAGGGGCGATGCGGAGGGAGCTGCAAGGCAGCCCCCAAAATCCAAGGCTGGAATCCGCCCGAAGAGGCCGCGCGGGTGTAGCCGCTGAATGCCACGCCCCCCCCCCCCCCCGCACCCCCACCTGGCCCTGCGCGGGCACCTGGGACCGCCGCCGGCTCTGCGGGGAGGGGAGGGGTGCAGCCGGACCCGGCAGGCCCGCAGCTGGGCTGGGAATAAATCCTGCTGGGGCAGCAGCCACAGCCCAGCTTGGAGCACGCCTTGCACCCCACCCCCTTCTCTCACCTTCTGCCAGGCCCCTTGCTCCCTGGGGAGCCTGGACCCAGGGGGCCCTTTCCCTGTGTGCCCGCTGCCACCTGCAGATGCCTGGAGGCCTGCAGAGCAGGGGTAAGGGGATCACCCCAACTCGCAGAGGAAGACGTCCTTGCCTTTCTGCTCCCACTAAATATTTACTGAGTACCTACTATATGCCTGGTCCTTTGCTAAGCCTGTTTGGGGGATGGAGGAATGGGGGAGAGCGGGGGGACCAGAGGAAAAAGTAAGATAGCACCTCAGGAGAGCGACCTCAAGCACTCACGGAGGCCGGCCCAAGGCACCCAATGGCAAGGAGGAGGTTTGGGTCACGCCTGCCCGCGAAGTGCAGGGAAAGTCGCACCAGGAGAAGAACCACAGCCTGGTCCTGATCGCAGAGGCAGAGGGAACAGCGAGTACAAAAAGGAAGATGCGGAAACTGTTTGCTGGAGGCTGGACGCTGGGGAGGGGGCAATACAGGACAAATGACTCAGGGGTGGTCAGGTGTCCTACTCATGTGGCTCACAGCGCAGAGATGAGGCACGATGACCGGACTCACGGGGATTGCTTCTTAGCTGAGAAGAGACGAAGGTGCAAGCAATGGCAGAAATTCGAGCATCAGCCCTGTGTCTGTGCCCCAAGGGCAGGGGCAGTGGGATATATTGGGTAGAGGGGACTTGGTCCCTTTTCTTGCCTTTACTGTTCCCCGCAGGTCACAGATGCCTCTGTCCAGCTTGCTAGTTAAGGATGGGAGTGCCTGGACAGAGACCAGCATTGTGCACTCTGCAGGTCTCTGGACAATGATGCCGATGTCCTCTCTCTCTCTCCCTCCTATCCTGACCCTGGGGCAGCACCACGATTCCCGGGCTCCTAGCCTCTGCTTCTGACCTTCCTTCTGAGCTTGGTCCCTGGATAGCTGCGTCTCTGCCACTATTACCAGGAGGTCCTGCCCGAGGAGCCCAGGCTGGGTGCCCAGAGGGTCCAGCATCCTCTCCGGGGCCACCAGTGGACCTGGACCACCGTGACCGACGGATTTTTGCCTGGGTCTTCAACATAGGCTCCAACCAGTCTAGGTCAAGAGGTCAGATCCTGGGTAGAAGGAATATGCTCTCTCCGCAAGCCTGACAAGTGCTCACCCTCGGAAACACCGGTGCTCCAGAAGGGCCCAGCTTTACCTCGGAGCACCCTGCCGCGTGCAGGGAGGGCTGTGAACTTCCGGTAACCCTCTGTCTCCATGTGAATTGCCAACGGAAAGCAGATGGAAGCTCCTAGCCCGTGTAGCCAGGGCCCCCAGGTGTGCTAGCCCCCCGCCCCCCAGGACTGCCTCTGAGCGATCCGCAGTGCTAAAGAGAGGTGAAGCGTAACCACTCCGGGAAAGCTCGGAGGGTCTGCTGAGCCCTGCCCAGGGGGCTGTACCCCCAGCCGGAGAGAGCGCCCCAAGGACGCACCAGGCCTGGGGGAGGCACAGGGTGGGAGAGGTGGAGGGACGTCTCCAGCAGAGTTCTCAGTTCAGCAAACAAGCTTCTGTGCTGTATTTATGCTTTCAACACCATCAGACTCTCTTCTATTCCTACCGAAGGAGGAGAATGAATCTTAAGTTGTTCATCTTGAACCTTCAAGACCAACGGGGCTGTTCTGAGATTTGAATACAAACAAAGCTCCTTTAAGAACCGAACAAGCTTACTGTTGGGTGTTTTTATAATAACCGATACACATCTTTAAGCATCACGAATCTGAAACAACTTACAGAGGCTCCTTAATGTCCATGAAGAGGAGAGTAAAATATGACTTCTTTTTGGTATTATTTTGATATGGGGGGGGGGGTCTTCTCTTTCTAAAAGAAAAAAAAACCCAATTGCTTCTTGTATAGAGGAACTGAGAAATATATTTGCTTGGAAATTAATTTTTTCCCTTTAATATGGAATCTTGCCAGGAAGAGAGAGACAAGTTTTTCAACACTCTTAAAAGAGAGACTCATAATTGCAGATCATGTTCTTCCTGAAGTCAAAAGGTGGGAGGGTGGGGGGGTACCTGTGTTTTTAAGAAAGGCAAGAGCCTCATGTGAATGAGTCTGGAGTTCCAGACTCTACCTTCTCCTACAAGTGGTCCTTGAGAGCTTGTCTGGAGGTCCTGGGGGGAGCACGGCCACCTGACAACACCTGACAGAGAAACGGTCCTCTGCCTGGGCAGGTGTCCTCCTCACTGAGCGTGGAGCAGAGGGAGGAAGGGGACACGGTCTAGCCAGCCACATCAGCCCAACCAACCCTACTGATCAATGTGGGGCAGATCTTGCAGCCAGATGGCCCTCACATCCAAACTTGGGGTTTCTTTTTCAAACAAAGAATCGCCTAATACAAACACACGTAAACTATAAACCACTAAGAAATTGAAAGATCTAAGTCATAGCCAGCAGGCGGCTATCCAACACCGAGGGTTGACAGAATGCTTGAAGACGCATGGCGTCTTCACAGGCAGAGGGTCCCCCACGCCTAGCTGTGACAGTTTTCAAATTCTCTCTCCTCCTCCACGAACACGAGAGGCCCTCCATTCAAGGTGAAGTAGGTGGTCTAGTGCTTTTCAGACAGGTCGGAACTCTCACGATGTAAAGGATTTCTCTCCAGATAGCTGTTGCGTGAGGCAGGAGCCAAGCCTCCCAGAGGCTGAAATGGCAATGAACACGAATGAAGGGACTTTTAACACAAATTTCATCTACGACATTGTGAATTCTTAGAGCTGCTCTTAAAAGAACAGTGATAGGAGCTACTTGACCAAGTTCAAACTGCATGATTATCACATATTTTAAAATACAGTTTGCAGCTAGCTAGCTAGCAGAGGGAAAGGCAAGCCTTCTCTAGAGGAAGACAGCTGGGGTCTCTGCAATTATTATACACCTTTTCCAGCATTCAGTCAAAAAGTACTAGTCAAGCCAAGAGACCAGGACCGTAGACAAAAGTGCCAAAGGAAAAAAGGAAAGAATCACAAATGATGCAGATTCAAGTCAACAAAACAAAGCCTGTAAAATAATGGATTAATCCAGGAGCGGAGGAAGAGATTAAGAAAATAAATAAATGATTGAAAATTTTCACCACGGGACTGTAATCGATAAAAATAAATTTAACTGAAAAGGTAGCACCGAGCATTGCAGTAGCTCAGAGAAGATTTCAGTCACTGGACTCACAGCAGGAAAAAAGCCAGCAGAAAACTGGGTTAATAAACCAGAGACAGGTCTAGAGACAGTAGGCACATAGAAGTAGAGAAAGAATTAAAAGCAAAAAACAAAGGGCATACGTATGCCGAGCACAGACAGTCCGGCATGTGGAGGTGGAGCAGAAAAGAGAATTATAGGGGTGCCTGGGTGGCTCAGTGGGTTAAAGCCTCTGCCTTCGGCTCGGGTCATGATCTCAGGGTCCTGGGATCGAGCCCCGCATCGGGCTCTCTGCTCAGCGGGGAGCCTGCTTCCCCCTCTCTCTCTGCCTGCCTCTCTGCCTACTTGTGATCTCTCTCTCTCTGCCGAATAAATAAAATCTTAAAAAAAAAAAAAAAAAACTTCCTTTATAAAAAAAAAAGAAAAAAGAATTATACAGAAGGACAAGATTTTTCCAAAACTGATTAAAGACATCAGCCCACAGATCCTAGCACCTCTGTGAGCCCCAGCAGGGTACGTGCAAAGGGAACTCGCCCAAGCACACGACAGCGAAAACCCTGGGAAACAGAGACAAAAAAAAGCAGCCAGAGGGAAGAAGAGACACAGAGCCAAAGTGGAGAGAGTGGGGCTGTCTTCTCTGTGTCTCAGCAGAAGTGACAGAAACCAGGAGGCAACAAAGGGGCATCTCTAAATTCCTAAAAGGAAATAACTCCCACCTCTAAGTCTATGCGGAGGAACAATATCCTTCCAAAAAAATACAAAGTAATTTTCAGACAAATAAAAACAGAGTTCCTCGCTATCGTATCTGCTCAAAAGCAAACACAAGGGGGAGTTTTTCAGGCAGAAAGGAAAGGTTCCAAATAGAAACGCAGAAATACGGGAAGAGAGTGTGTATGCCACACACACATGCGTGTACACAATACACACAAGGGAATATTACTTCGCCGCGAGAAAGGATGAGCTCTTGCCATTTGTGACAATGCGGATGGTCCTAGAAGACATTACATTAAATGAAATAGTCTTAAATTTAAAAATAACAATAAAAACAATAAATGGGGCACCTGGGTGGCTCAGTCGGTGAAGCGTCTGCCTTCGGCTCAGGTCATGATCCCGGGATCCTGGGATCGAGTCCCACATTGGGCTCCCTGCTCGGCGAGAAGCCTGCTTCTCCCTCTCCCTCTGCCCAGCTGCTTGTGCGCTCTCTCTCTCTCTTGCTCGCTCATTCTCGCTCTATCTCAAACAAATAAAATCTTAAAAAAAAACAAAAAACCAAAAACTCAGAAACAATAGAATGGTGGTTAGCAGGGGTTTTGAGGTGTGGGGAGTTGGGAGACGTTGGTCCAAAAGGACAAACTCCCAGATAGAAGGCAAGTTCTGGGTCTCAGTGCACAGCATGGTGAGCAGAGAGAACAATACTGTCCTGTCTGCTGGAAAGTTGCTATGAGAGTTGATCTCAAATGCTGATCATGGGACGTGTTGCAGGTGGGAGCTCACGCCCCTCACGGGAACTGCTAACCGGAATCAGACGTTGTCGCTTCCGAATCCAGCATCGGTCGTTCTCCTGGGGCAGACTGAACAGAGAGCCTGGAAGGATCAGATGTTTTCATCTCAAAAGGACATCTTTGTGACCAGGGGTCCCAGTGAAGTTTTTGGCAGAGAAGCGACGCAACCAGACTAATATCTAAACGGCACTGTTCTGGTTGTTGCTTTGAGACTATACCATAGACTTGCTTGAGTTGGCAGGAGTTGGTATCTTTGCTTGAAAACAAAAAAATGCTAGCTGGGGTAGAAATTAAGAGTGAGGAGCACGTTGCAAACCACCAACTCTCGGGGAAATACGGGGTGTTTGGGTTTAGGTACCTGGTGGTGATGAAGCCGATGACGATGAAATTCTCATTACTATGCTAGCGGCTGAGACCCTAGAAGCTCTTGGGATCTGGCGACAAAATGATGAAGTTCTTACTGCCGTCAGCGGAAGCGAGCACTTCAAAGGCCAGGACTGGGTGGGACAAGGTTGCCTTTTCTACAGAGCAACATGGAAAGTACTAGGAATTCCAGAATAGCAGGGAGGATGCAGGGACTCCTTCCGATGCCTGGGGAAAACTGAAAAAGAGTGTCAAGTTCAGATCCTTAATTTATTGCTTCAAGGCGACTACAACTCAGAGACTTTCTATGGTCGCGTCAAACAATCCCTTACCTCTTGTGGCCACCTGCACACAAGAGGAAAGCTCCGTGCGATTTTGTGAATTGAGGAAAACCATGGGTTAGGAGCGACTGGGGGCTCGGCTCATTCAAATGGGACATCAGCGAGCATTTGCAAGCTGCAGGTATGCCCAAAACCCTTCTAACTGCTCCAGACTTTGCCTGCCTGGAGCAGACCCAATCGTGGTGGTGTTTCCTGCTGAAATACTAAAGCACGGAGACAAGGACGTTCAAACATTTACCAAATGGTAGAAATACAGAGATGGACTGTGTTGGCAGTGAAGTCACCAACGGAGCGTTAGCAAAGACATTCAGTAGTAAACGGACTCCGGAGACCCTGCGGGGTGGGTCTCCGCAAGCGTGGGGAACCAGGCGTGTCGGTGGCCCGATGTTTTAGGGTAGCCCAGAGCGCGGTGGCACATCTAAGAACCACTAACGCGTTGCTGCTCTTGGTAAGTCCTTGGTTCTCAAAGGCTCTTACATAATAGAATGTTCATTTGTACCAAAAACTGTTCTGTCATGGTCTATGTCTTATTTAGACAGGTGGGCTGTTGCCTGGAAAAGGAAGTCCGTAGGAAGTTTATCTTCTGACTATCCCCGTCAGCTGAAATTCCGTAGTTAAGTGGGTATCCAAGAAACGCGTCATGCTCCTGGCACCCAGCCTGTGAGAGACGCTGAAGAAGCTACTCCCCGCTGGCTTAGAGGTGCTCTTACTGCCTCCCCAGAGGAAGGCTCTGCGCAAGGAAAAAAATAATAGCAATTTCCCTCAGACGCGCGCCCCCTCCCATCAGAAGCTGGGAATCCGAATGGGATCCCGGCGGTCCAGGGCGTGAGATGTAAAATCAGGTTCTGGGAGAGAAATTTTCCATGCTGACAGGATTTCAGCATTTGTGTATTTACATCAGGAATAATCTAGAGATTGCTTATGGAAATGGATTTTTGAGGACGATCAATCAGTGGAAGAGGAACGTTATTTTTACATCAGCCGCGATCTACCGATGTGCGTGGACTTAAACAGAGATTCTGCATTTGCCCATCTCGGGGGGGATTCTCACACTTGGCTCTGTTGCCTGACACGCTGCCAGGTCAATCCGAATGATGAAAAGGAAGTTCAGACACTATAAAACTCTTGACATATTGCAGAAGGACCTCAAAGATCTTGTACGTGAAAATGCTGGGTTAGATCCATCACAAATGTCCTACCCACCCACACTCACCCTAGGTCCCCTGGGAGACCCAGAAGCTTCTCCCTCACCAGAGTTGAAGAGGCAATATCCTTTAAGTGAGATTTGCTGGGTGTTCAGTAAAAACAACTAATGTGTTTATACTCACACACATATACGCACACACAGAAGGGGGACTATCTGTGCCTTAATTCAGACAAGTTTCCAGATAAAGAAAGATGACTCATTAATTACCTCAATTTTGCATTAGTCCAAGGAGCCTTGCCAAAATTCCTTTAAGTGACCATCATAACACAACAAAACAATTTATGATTATGTGTACTTGTCAGAGAAGTTGTTACGGCCGGTGGCAGTGACCTTACTGCCTGTGTGCTCTTCTAGAATTTTTATGGTTTCAGGTCTCACCTTTAGGTCCCTAATCCATTTTAAGCTTATTTTTGTGTGCGGTCTGAGAAAATGCTCCTGTTGCATTCTTCTGTGTGGAGCTGTCCAGTTTTCCCAGCACCATTTGTTGAAGAGACTATCTTTTCCCCACCGTATATTCTTGCCTCCTTCGTTGAAGATTAATTGACCATGTAAGTATGGGTTTAGTTCTGGGCTTTCAATTCTGTTCCATTGATCTATGTGACTGTTTTTGTGCCAGTACCATAGTGTTTTGAGACTATAGCTTTGTAGTATAACTTGATATCTGAGGTTGTAATGCCTCCTTTTCAAGGTTGCTTTGGCTATTTGGGGGTCTTTTGTGGTTCCGCACCACAAAGTTTTAGGATAGTTTGTTCTAGTTCTGTGAAAAACGCTGTTGGTATTTTGATAGGGATTGCATTAAATCTGCATATTGCTTTGGGTAGTACGGACATTTTAACAGTATTTGTTCTTCCGATCCGTGAGCGTGGAATGTATTTCCCTTTGTATCATCTTCAATTTCTTTCAACAGCGTTTCATAGTTTTGGGGGTACAGGTCTTTCACCTCCTTGTTAAGTTTATTCCTAGGTATCTTACTCTTTTTGGTGCAATTTTAAGTGGGATTGTTTTCTTAATTTCTGTTTCTGCTACTTCATTATTAGTGTATAGAAATACAAGGACTTTCTGTATATTCCTTTTGTACCCTGGGACCTTACCAAATCCATTTATCAGTTCTAGTAGCTTTTTGATGGCGTCTTTAGGGTTTTCTATATATACTATCATGTTATCTGCAGATAGTGAAAGTTTTACTTCTTTCTTACCAATGTGGATGCCCCTTATTTCCATTTCTTGTCTGATTGGTGTGGCTAGGACTTCCAGTACTATGTTGAATAAAAGTGGTGAGAGTGGACATCCTTTTCCTGAGTTTAGGGGAAAAGCTCTCAGTTTTTCACCACTCAATATGATATTAGCTGTGGGTTTTTCATATTTGGCCTTCATTATATTGAGGTATGTTCCTTCTAAACTTATTTTGTTGAGCAATTTTTTGTGGGTTTTTCATTTGTTTGGGTGCCGATTTTAAATATAGTTTTAAGACACTGAATTTTCCACTTACGATACAGTACTTGCAAACTGTAATGTTATTTCCTTTCTCTGTACACATATTCCATTTCCAAGTATCAAGAACGTCCCGTTATTTACTATAGCAGCTCGGCTTTAAAAAATGTCATGGAGGGGCACCTGAGTGGCTCAGTGGGTTGAAGCCTCTGCCTTCGGCTCAGGTCATGATCTCTGGGTCCTGGGATCGAGCCCCGCATTGGGCTCTCTGCTCAGCGGGGAGCCTGCTTCCTCCTCTCTCTCTCTGCCTGCCTCTCTGCCTACTTGTGATCTCTCCCTCTGTCAAATAAATAAATAAAATCTTAAAAAAAAAAAGTCATGGAATCTACTACAACTTTGAGTCCTTTGATGTTTTGTGGAACAATGCAGATCTAGGCTCAGGTTGGCTTATGAACCTCTTCAATGGTGGGGCCAGAGGAAGCACCCCCGGATGGCGGAGTTCCACCGCGAGGGGAGCCCTCAGCCGTTCCTCCCGGTGCTCTCTGCTACCGCTGGGGAATGATGGAGTTGTAGGCTTTCTCCAGCTCTTCCTGCTGATACATCCTTTCTGCTCTGCGGTCTACTTAACTTGGATTTTTTTTTTCCTCCAATTTTTTAACTTAAATTCTAGTTAGTTAACATCTAGTGTAATCTTGGTTTCAGGAGTAGCATCTAGTGATTCATCACTTGCATACATCACCCAGTCGTTGAACATTTTTATCATGAATGATGTGCTTTGTCGAATGCTTTTTCCGCATCTATTGATAGGTTCATATGGTTTTTTGTTTTTTTCTCTTGTTAATTTGTGAATATCAAACCACCCTTGCATCCCAGGAATAAATCCCACTTGACTGTAGTGAATGATTTTCTTTTTGGTATTGTTGGAATCGGTTTGCTAATATCATGCCAGTATTTTTTTTTTTTTTTTTTTTTTGACAGAGAGAGAGAGCACAAGCAGGGGGAGCAGGAGAGAGAGAAGCAGGCTTCCCACTGAGCAGGGAGCCTGATGCAGGACTTGATCCCAGGACCCTGGGATCATGACCTGAGCTGAAGGCAGACGCTTAACCGACTGGGCCACCCAGGTGCCCCTATGTCAGTACTTTTTAAAAGAACATACAGCTTAGGGGCACCTGGGTGGCTCAGTCTGTTGAGCGGCTGGCTCTTGATGTTGGCTCAGGTCGTGATCTCAGGGTCGTGGGATGGGGCCCTGGGTCAGACTTTATGCTCAGCGGGGAGCCTGCTTGAGATTCTCTCCCACTCCCTCTGCTCCTCCCCCCTGCTCATGTGCACTCTCTCTCTCTCAAATAAATAAATCTTTTAAAAAAATAAAGAACATACAGCTTCATCAAACGATTTTTTCATCATCAGAAAGACTTAGAGTGTCCACTGGAATCCCAGAATTATCATCAATACTCCATCATTCATCTCTCACTTAATATAGGTTTTCACACAGGGAAAAAAACATCTCTTATATGAACAATGGAAGAAATTATTGAACTGAGATGAGCAACTTTGGGAATTTATATGATCTCTTTTCTTTCAAGGATAAGAAGGGGGAAAAAAATGTATGCATTCAGAAAACACAGCTCAGCCCTGAGCTTCAGCTGCACGGCCCCTAAGAAGATGGCAGTCTCCGTGGTTGGGAGCAGGAAACTTTCTTTTTCTTGAAGAGAAAAAAATCCACTTGCCTCAGCTCACAGACAAATTTTAGCTGTATTTCATGAATATATGCTCAGTGCCATCTAGCAAAAATGCAAAACAGAAAAGACGAAAAAAAAAAAAAAGACCAGCAGACAACAAAAATAATTTTCTCGCTTTCCAAGGAGTGGCAGAAACCCCTCAAGAAACCATGACCCAAAGAAACTGGTCTTGACCTTGGTGTGCCACAAAAGGAAGTAGATTCGGTAGCCACAGTGGTGCTTGAAAATCGCACTCTTTGGACCGTATTCTTGCCGAGCGGCGTGGGGTGTGGGTCCTTGCTGACACCATTTGCTGTGTTTATATTAACAGTTCTGCAGAAGTGAAAACCCATTTAGATAAAACCGGACAGCAAGCCACTCGGCTGCAGCTGATTTCCCCAGAGATGCCTGCAGGAACGGATTGGTTTACGGGACTGTTTGCAGGATTCTTCAAGGGATTAGATCAGGGTCACAGGGAATACTAAGATTTGGGTTATCGGTCCTCTGCATCTCATTGATTGGATATGTCATTTTTTTTTTAAATGTGCTTTCCGGTGCTGCCCCAAAAGAACCAAAGAGGGAGATGGGCGCCTGGATGGCTCAGTCGGTTAGGTGTCTGCTTTCGGTTCGGGTCATGATCCCGGGGTCCTGGGATCAAGCCCCACATCAGGCTCCCTGCTCCTTGGGGAGCCTGCTTCTCCCTCTGCCTCTGCCTCTCTCTGTCTCTCATGAATAAATAAACAAAATGTTAAAAAAAAAAAAAAAGAACCAAAGAGGAAGCTAATGTTTTGGTCATGCAGACCTTACATGTCAAGCCAAGTGCTACGAAGTATTTTCCACAAAGTGTAAAGTTGTTTCATTCCCCAAATCCCCAGCGCCACGCCCCTTTCCAGCAGAAAGTAGCAGAGCGGTGGTCGCCCAGTCCCTCAAGACTGAGGAATGACGAAATGCTAGGGGGACTGGACCCCACACTTGGGAGAACAAATGCCTGGCGGCTCTTCCCCGGGAAACTGGCGACCCTGGCCGCCCTCTGCACCTGTTTCACAGAAGTGGACTGACCACCCTTAGGGGAGCTGGGACTGGAGCAAACCCGGAGGGACCCCAGCAGGTGTGCAGGAGGGACCTGAGTGAAGAGAGTCGCCTCTGTGATGACACACTGAGGTCTCCTCTGCTAGTACCACTGTCTTCTGCAGGTAATAGGATGCATGGATAAGCGTGGACAAGCATGG
>CM052891.1:50556820-50578808 GCA_028534135.1 Potos flavus
GTGGACAAGCACATCCCTGGGAGGCGCCTGCACAGACGCTGCTATGTCTTTCCCTCGCCTCGCCTTTGCCAAGCTCCAGCCCCCTCGGTTACCCCCAAAGACCCCCTAACCCGAATTCCCCAAATCCTCGACCAGGTCCTCCTCGGGCAAACTCCTCCCACCTCTGTGCTCGCAAGCCTGCAGCAAAGCCCACTTTCTCCGTGCACATCCGGGTACGGTGGGCTCTGCGCCGCGGGCCGTGCATCCAGGATCCCAGGCCTCCTGTGCCCCTGCCAGACGCACCCTGCAGCCCCAGACTACAGCCTGGCACCCGCCCGTGCCTCCAGCTGCACGCCCTAAGACCAGACAGTGATGTCCCACGGCCTGCTGACCACAACTCAGCTTTGACCCCAACCCGGCTGCAGACACCGAGGCCCTTGATTTATGGAGTAGAGCTGCCAGGTTACCTGGAGCACCTGCCCCGGCCCTTTCCTTTAGAGAGACGTGCAGGTCTCTTTCTCGGAGCTCTCCATCTGTCAGGCCATGTAGCCGACCCTAATCAGTACTCCTAGCTCTGCAGATGTTCTCACGCGGTAGCTCTCTAGCGGCATCGTTACTCATTGGGTAGACAGATGGCAGAGACACGTGGGCCTCACCAGGACCGAACACAGGCCATTCATGCGTCTGTTCAGGTTGCTTTAACACGCGCATCAGTAGCTTAAACCGCAAGCATCTGTTTCTCCCATTTCGGAAGGCTGGTAGGTCCCAAGATTCGGGCAAATCTGGTGCCTGGTGGGTCTCCCTCTTCCTGGTAGTTAGATGATCATCTTGCCGTTGTATCTCCACCGGGCAGAGGAGAGAGGAGAGGAAGCAGCTCTCCCTTGCTGCTTCTTAAACACTAATCCCATTCAGGATGCCTCCAGCCTCACGCCCTACCCACCTCCCAAGCACCCCACCCTAAACACTATCACACTGGGGATGAAGCTTTCCGCATACAAATTTTGGGGGGACGCCCAACATTCAGTCCACAACAGACGCTAATCTTTCCTTCCTTCCTTTCGCTGGCGGCAGCGTGGGCCCAACTCTCTGCTCCATTCAGCTAAACCACATCAGGGCAGCGTTTGTTAATTTATTTTTTTAAGATTTTGTTTATTTATTCGACAGACAGAGAGAGAGAGAGCACAAGCAGGGGGAGCTGCAGGCAAAGGGAGAGGGAAAAGCAGACTCCCCGCTGAGCAGGGAGCCCGATGCGGGACTCGATCCCAGGACCCCGGGATCATGACCTGAGCCGAAGGCCCGACTGAGCCGGCTAGGCCTGCCCTCCGTTTGTTAATTTAAATGAAGCAGGACTTCCATGCTCTTTGTTTAAATTAGAAATCAAAGAGAGTTGTTATTTTACTTTTCCTTATAAATGGAGAAAGGAAAGCCAAGCTGATCCTTTTTGGGATGAAGATATAAAATGTGTAAGTATTTCTAATCTGATGAAAAACAAGGGTGTTAATTTAAATACTGCTGTCAGAGAAAAACATTTTCAAGATAAGCATTCTCAGGGCGCACGGGGGGCTCAGTCTTTAAGCGGCTGCCTTTGGCTCGGGTCATGGTCCCGGGGTCGTCGTGGGATGGAGCCCCGCATCAGGCTCCCTGCTCGGCGGGAAGCCTGCTTCTCCCTCTCCCACTGCCCCTGCTTGTGTTCCCTCTCTTGCTGTCCCTCTGTCAAATAAATAAAATCTTAAAAAAAAAAAAAAAAAAAGATAAGCATTCTCACTGAAAAAAAATTCTTAAGGTTCAGGGGGGTTTTCCCAGGAGACAGTGTCACCAGAAATATTTTCCACAGGACTCTCACAAAACCCAGCGACAACCCGCCTAGGAAAGAAAAGGGCGAAGCTTCTCTGGAGAAAGACAACATGAACCAGATAACACTTTTTAATATAACAGTGTCCCACATTCATTTAAAAAAAATTGTTAGGCGTACCATACATTCAGAATCCAAGGAAATAAGTAGCTAATCCAATTAGGCTCATAAGTGATTCAGGTGGAAAAAAAAAGGCAATAGGACCATTAAAATAACTGCGACTAATCTAGTCAAGAAAACACAGAACAGGGGCACCTGGGTGGCTCAGTGGGTTAAAGCCTCTGCCTTCGGCTCAGGTCTCAGGGTCCTGCGATCGAGCCCCGCATCGGGCTCTCCGCTCAGCGGGGAGCCTGCTTCCCCATCTCTCTCTGCCTACTTGTGATCTCTTGCTGTCAAATAAATAAATAAAAAATCTTTTAAAAAAAAGAAAACACAGAACATTGAATGAAAAGCTGGCCAATGTCAGCAAGGAATTTGAACCCAAAAAAACAAACAAAAAAACAATTATGGAAGTTCTAGAACTGAGAGAGACAAGACTGAGAACAAGAATTCCGAGGATGAGGACAAGGACAGATTTGTCATAGCAAAGGACAGTATTTGCTAACCACAGACACTTGATTGTGTTCCTCCAGGGTAAGGAAGGGATTTAGCTCAGATCCCTCTGCACAGAAGCACACACTGTCTCCCTGCCCCCCTGCTGTAGCCCCTTCAGATCTTCGGGTTCAATCAATATATTCAGAGTTTATATTCTTGCGATTATGTGAAGGCTATCACAGCTGAAACACACAGTTGGCTAGGATCGCATGTTTCCTTTTTTTTTTTTTTAAGGTCGTATTTATTTATTTAGAGAAAGAGAGCACACATGAGCGGGGGGAGGGGCAGGAGAGGGAGAACCCCCACCCCGCACTGAGTGCAGAGCCCAATGCGGGCTCCGTCTCTGGACCCTGACATCATGATCTGAGCGGAAATCAAAAGTCAGACACTCAGCCGACTGAGCCAAGTGCTCTACATTTTTTTCTTACAGAAAAATGTTTTCCAGGAGCTGATAATTGCCCCAATTTTTTGTCGACGTAGTTTCCTATATGCTGATCATTAATTAATCTCCAAAGTCTCGATAAGTTTATCAATATCTTCCCAATACTTTCAGACACATGACGTAAGCTGGCAGTTTGTTTCCGGATTGGAATCATTTCTGTAGGATCCCTCTATGTGCCTCTGGGGCCGGGACTCACATCCCGCTGGACCAGCTACACACTTGCCATCTGTGGATTCTTCACTATCATCTGGGAATTGACTTCCTCTCTCCCCCAAAAGATCTCCTGCTCCCCCAACTCATTCTTCCACCCAACAAATACATTGTCTGTCCGAGCACCGTTCCAAGCTCTGACATACTCAGCCAATCTGACCCACGGAACAGATCATTTTCTAACAACTCCCCTCCTCTAGCGGATAACATTTCCAGTAAAATCATGTACTGATAAACAGCAGTCATTGTTTCTATGGCTGTTCTAGTTGTAAGGCAATTAGTGAAAGAGAACAAGTCATTTTAAAGATGGTTATTGTGGGGGGGCACCTGAGTGGCTCAATCGGTTAAGCGTCTGCCTTCAGCTCAGGTCATGATCTCAGGGTCCTGGGATTGAGCCCCACATCAAGCTCCTTGCTCATCGGGAGGCCTGCTTCTCTCTCTCCCACTCCCCCTGCTTGTGCTTTCTCACTGTGTCTCTCTGTCAAAAAAATAAAATCTTCAAAAAAAAAATAAAGACGGTTTTCAAATTCTGTCAAATATGTCATGTATAAACTAGAATTTTTCTCGCCAAAAATGTATGGATATATATTACACTTTGCAGTTCAGTTGTATACGTCGTCAACACAACAAGAGCCCCAAATTCGGACGAGCATTCCCACCACACTGTCCTCGGCCCGCCACTAGTGAGGCTACATCAGTGGACAAAACATAATGAAGGAAAACTTTCATCCTCGTAGAGCTCGGCGATTTTGGTACAAGGAGACAGACAATAGGAAATAAATAAGAAACCTACATATAGTCCAGAAGCTATATATACCCAGAAAGGTCCGAGCGCTGTGGAGGGTTACAAGAGCAGGTGTGGAGGGCGTGCTGGAGGACAGTTACAATGCTACCTAGACGTTCGGGGAAGGCTGAGGTTTAAGAAAAACCCTTAAGGAGGCGTGAGCCATAGATACCCCTAGAGGGAGAGCATTCCATGTTGAGGGAACGGCAAGTAAAATAAGAGACCCTAAAGTGGGAGCGTGCCGGGAATGTTTGAGGAAGGGAAAAGAAACCCGTGCAACTAGAGCTGAGTAAGGGAGAGAAAGTCAGAGCGTGAGTTCAGAGAGGAAACGGGGCGCCGTGAGCTCGTCACCTTTCACCCTGAGATGGAAGGTACTGGGCTGACGGAGACGTAGGAGAGGAATCGCAGACAGACTGGGGGGTTAGCAGCAGCGCTGACAGCTCTGTCGGGGGTGAAGACAGACAGGAGGTGAAGTCGGGGCTTCTCGGGAGGCCTGGAAAGGACGCAGGCAGAGGTCCCGACCCGCACAGAGGCGGCGGCCGGGGAGGGCGTGGACACGTGCGGACAGAGGCTGTGTGTCAGAGGAGGGGCAGACGGCGCTTGCTGACCGAGCGCCTGGGGGATGGGAGAGGAAGGGAGAGGCCGAGGCGTGCCTGTGGGAGACCTCGGGGCCGGGGCGGCCATCCCCCCGAGCCGGGACGCAGCGGAAGTGAGCTGGGGGGACGCGCAGGGGTGCGCTCGCGCGCGCAAGGTCTCAAATGCCGGTTACGTCCCAAGCGCTGATATTTTACGGGACGTCGCGCCTAATTTGGAGCCCAGGGGTGGGGGCCACGCTAAAGGTGCATCGCTGGGAGTCACGGTAGACATGGTATTGTCACACATGCGTCCAGGAGGTCCCAAGGGTGTGGAAGGGAGGAGGTGCGACCCTTGAGCTGTGGCGCTTGAGGCAAATGCGGTGATGCGTCACCCACCCGCCCCGGCAGGGCGGCAGGGCTGAGGGCGGGCAGGAAGGAAAGAGTAAGGTTTCCCGCAGGAGGTCCTTCCAGAGAGCGGGGCGCTGAGGAGCGGGTTGCAAGTCCTGGGGGGCTGGGAGGGGCTTGCCAAGGGGCAGACCTCCCCCCTGCCGCCAGTCCGCTGCGTCCTCGGGAGAACCCGCTGTCCTTACTCTCGGGTCTTTTCTCAAGACTGTCAGACTCCTCAGATAGGAATTCCCCGGGAAGGAAGCTGCTGGCCACCGGCATTTGGTGTGGGAAGGGAATGGGGACCTCACAGATCCTCCTTTAGATTTTGCGTCACCCCCCTGGTCTTAGGACTACGTCTCCCCATCCTCGGCTGTGCGTAGCTGTTCCTGAGTGCAGAGCCCCGTTTCTGTAGAGGGTGAGCCTGGGGTCTCCCGCGCGCCTCAGGGAGGGGCAGCGAGGGGGCCCTGTGGGGGCGGAGGTCCGCCTGCAACTCGCAGCCAAGACTGTGTGAGCCCTGTTCATGTCCTCGGGCCCCTCGGAGTTCATCTGATCTCTTTAAAATTAGAACAATTCAAGGTGCGCACAGCAAACTAATTAAATTGGAAAGGCTTTCTTTGCCTGATTCTTGCTTAGTGAGTACATGATTGTGTAGACTATTTAATAATGCATGAGATTTACTGCACTCTGACGCCCACCTGTGGCTTTCAGACACGTCCCACTCCCTAGTCTTTTCTTTCTGTTCTGTTTCTTGTCAGTCCCCTTTGCGAGTTTGCCCTTCTGGCCCATGCTTTAAAATGTGGGGGTTTTCGCAGCATTATCAACAAACGACAGCTAAATTATGGAAACAGCCCACGTGTCCATTGACAGAAGAACGAATAAAGAAAATGTGGTGTAATGGAATATTACTCAGTCATCAAAAAGAATGAAATCTTGCCATTTGCAAGATTTGGATGGAACTAGAGGGTATTATGCTAAGTGAAATAAGTCAATCAGAGAAAGACAAATACCATATTATTTCACTCATATGTGGAATTTAAGAAACGAAACAAATGAGCAAAGGAAACAAGGGAGAGAAATCAAGGAACAGACTCGTAACTCTAGAGAACAAACTGATGGTCACCAGGGGGAAGGGGACGGGGAACGGGGGAAACAGGTGATGGGGATTCAGGAGGACACCCGCCGTGACGAGCACCGGGTGTATAGAATTGTTGAATCGCTGTATTATACACCTGAAACTAATATTGCACTCACTAGCACTCACTAGAATTAAAATTAAAGAAAGAAAGAAAAGAAAACATGGGTGTTCCTTGAGCTTTCACAATCTCTCATTTCCTCTACCTCAGCTCTGCAGTCTTCTCCCAGGGCTTTGAAGGCATAAAGACCTTACTGGGTCTAAATCCCTATTTTCAACACAGATTAAAACACATTTCATGACCAGCTCAAAGACCCTCTCTTCTTTCGTAGCTCCTGAGCTGGGGTCAAAAAGAAAAACTACAGAGATTCTGTGGGATGATGAATCAGGGAGTTAGCTGAATGCATATTGTCAGGTCCCATCATAGAGGACTGAGGAGGACAAGAGCATCGGGATGGGTTATCCAGGGAAATTATAACACTTGGTGAACCCCCAAACCTCCTCTGCAGCATCTCCCTCTGGGATGAGAGAACGTGTTTAAATCAAAAACACGTATATGCCATTGTACGTATCTAAGCTCAGTTTGATAGTTGGGTTGTTGCTTGGGGGGAAATTTCATAGAACTATATTCTCTGACTATCCCCAATAGGTGAAATTCCAAAAAGTGGGCATCCCATTAGAAATGGACCTCCCTCGCCCTCCTGTCCTGGAGAGGCCCCCCCTCCCTAGCTTAGACCTACACTTACCACCTCACCAGAGGGAGACCCCCCATGCAAGAAAAACAAACGATGCTCCCCCGGAGACCCACCCCTCCCCCGAGCCGGTCATGAGGATAAGGTTCCCAGCAGGTAGCGGCATGCCCAGAGACGGCATGCGATTAAGTGTTCGATATGTGTCGATGGGAAATCAGGTTCCCAAAGAGAAAGTGGGGAGTCTGCTTCTCTCTCTCTCCCTGCTTGTGCTCTCGTGCACACTCTCTCTCATGAATAAATAAAATCTTTAAAAAAAAAAGAAAATTAAAACTAGAAATACCATACGATCCAATAATTCCACTACTGGGCATGTGCCCAGAGAAAACAAAAACACTAATTCAAAAAGATATATGAACCCCAGTGTTCACTGCAGCATCATTTATGAAAGCCAAGAGAATGGGAGCAATGCAAGCGTCCATCAATACACGAATGGATAAGGAAGACGGGTCGTATATATGATGGAACATAACTGAGCGTAAAAAAAGGGCAAGCTCGCGCCACTTGGGACAACGTGGGTGGACCTAGAGAGTATAGTGCTAAGTAAGTCAGACCGATAAAGTCAGATACCATAGGCTTTCACTCCTATAGGGAATCTCAGAAAACAAATGAATAAACTTCTGCTTTTTAGCGGAATCAGACGTATATATACAGAGAACAAATTGACAATTGCCCGAGGAAAATGGGGTGGGTGTGCGTAAAAGGGTGCAGGGAAGGGTCCAGGCTCCCGGTTGTGGAGCGAGTAATTTACAAGCATAAAATGCACAGGATAAGGAATAGAATCGATGATACTTTAAGGTAGTAGCTAGCTTTGTGGTGAGCAGAGCATAACATGTAGAGACGTTGAATCACTATGTCACACGCCCGAAAGTAATGTAACACTGTGTCAGCTATACTCGAATTGAAAAAAAAATTTAGTAAGTAAATGCATAAATAAAAGTCTCCATATAAAGTGTTCTTTAAGGCTCTTTATGACTACTAATAGTGGGTGTGATACAAACTCACATATTTTTTTGTTAGCTTACAACAAAGCAGGGATGAGTAAAATTTTCCTTTTACTCATCCAAAAACTTGAGAGAGAGAATGTATTTTAATGAGGCTGCCAATGAAAATGCTATTAATTACAGTTGTTCTGCACTGTTAACATGTGGATTTTATTTTTCCTCCTCAGTGTGAAATATGTATCTTTTAACTAAGTATTTTATCATTTCATTAATATTTTTTCCCTTAAAAATATGCTTTTACGACACAAAAACCATAAGACTCTGTCCCTTGGAGACTAATTTAACCAACGTGTGCAATGTATTTGTGGAAGGTTATAAATATAATTAATGACTGGGTTCTCTTTTCAAAAACTGGGAGGTTTTAAGATGTGTTTTCTGACATATCCCTTACTTCCAGCCTAAAGACAAACTTTCTTAAAAGACCGTCATATTTAAAACATTGTCAATTTTGGCTTTATTTCTACCTGCGCCATAGCCTGGCCACTCTTTGAGATTTCTTATTTTAGGTTTTTGTAAGCACTTATTAATTTCTTATAATGAAATAAAATGGAAACTCTTTAAGAATCCTATTTTCATTTTCTTTTTCTTTTTTTGTAATTAATTTTATTTTTTCAGTGTTCCAAGAGTCATTGTTCATGTATCACACCCAGTGCTCCATGCAATACGTGCCCTCCTCAATTTTCATTTTCTAATCCCTCTAATTGAAGGTGCTCTCTGAAGGAAATTATTTTTTCATTATTTACGGAGTCTATAATCCTTGGGGAACCGACAACTTTGCCAAACATACTGTTTTATCATCAGAAAATCTGGAGTCTCCACTAGACTCTTTGGATTTTCTCGGAATTTTCACTCCTTAATCCTCAATTCATGTGGATTTTGACTCAAGAATCTCAAGGTTGTATCTTGAGTCATAAGACCTCATATTCAAACAGTGTGAAAAATAATAAACTTCACGGCAAGCACAGACTATATGGAATCTCTTAAGGAAACAAAAGGCGAAAATACATACATTCAGAGTAGAAAGCACAGCCCTGACCCAAAACTTCACCTCTATTTAAACTCCTAGAAGGCAACACCAAGAAAGGGGGGTTTTTCAGGTTTCTGCTTTCCCTCTTGGAGATCACGTACTCTATACTTGGTCCAGCAGCCTCGCAGGAAAACTCACTCAGTGGAGTCTTAAGGCTCCCAAACAAAGGAAACCCAACTTTTGGAGCTAGAAACATTCTCTCTAAAAAAACCAAAAACAAACAAACAAAAAATTCTTCCTCTGTGCTCTGCTACTGGGATCAAACTTCACCTGTATTCTGGGGACACATACCCCATGCCTCTGGCAAAAAAATAATGTTAGAAGCAAGGAACCACAATGACAGAAAACAAAAAGAAGACAGTCCTAATTCACTTACCACCGTGTGGCGGAGACTGCTCCCCGTCCGGCCATGTCCGCTCTGTCCGTAGTCCCGGCCCCTATGAAGTTCAACCTGCTCCTGGCTAGCCAAGCACCCAGTTCCCAGCCTCCTCTGCAGCTCGGCGTCGCCACGTGACCTCTCCTCGCCCACTAAATGCAGGCAGGTGTGAGGTCTGGACCCTGTCTCCTCAATATTCGCTTTCTTTTTTTTTCTCCCCATTTTATTGCAGCATAGCTGACAAATAAAAGTTGTATATATTTAAGGCATACGATGCAATATTTTGGTATATGTACACATCGTAAAATGATTCCACAATCGAGCTAATTAACATATCCACCCCCTCATAGTCACCTGTTTTTATTTTATTTTTTCCCGCTACAAATGGGTTTTTTCAATTAAGGTTTTAATTCCAGAGTAGTTAACACAGTGTAATATTAGTTTCAGGTGTACAATATAGCGAGTCAGCACGTCCATACAACACGTAGAGCTCATCACAAGTGCCCTCCTTTATCCCCATCACCTGTTTAACCCATCTCCCCACCCCTCACCCCTCTGGTGACTAGCAGTTTCTTCTCCATAGTTAAGACTCTGGGTTTTGGGGCGCCTGGGTGGCTCAGTGGGTTAAGCGTCTGCCTTCGACCCAGGTCATGATCTCAGGGTCCTGGGATCGAGTCCCATGTTGGGCTCCCTGCTCAGTGGGGAGTCTGCTTCTCCCTCTCCCTCTGCCTCTCCTCCAGCTTGTGCTCTCTCACTCTTTCTCTGGCTCTCTCTCTCAAAAAAATGAATAAAATCTTGAAAAAAGAGAAGAAAAAAACACATTGGGGAGGATGTGGAGAAATCAGAACCCTTATACGTTGCTGGTGGGAATGCCATCGGCGTGGCCATCGTGGCAAACATTTTGGCAGCTCCGCAAAAAATTAAACATGGAATTTCCCTATGAGCCAGAAAGTTGATGCCTAAATGTCACTATGTCACTGTGTCGCTATGACCTTACATTGTATTCTGTGACTTCACTGGAACTTAAGGGGCATGATTTCACGTCCTAGAGAACATCAAGATCATGTGTCGTGGTTTTCTCCCCACGAGCCTGTTTGTTAAAACTCTGTGTCAGGGGCACTTGGATAGTGCCATCGATAGAGCATGCAATTCTTTTTTTTTTTTTTAATTATGTCATAGAGCACATTGGTTTTTGATGTCGTGTTCCATGATTCATTGTTTGTGTATAACACCCAGTGCTCCGTGCAGTCCGTGCCCTCCTCAATACCCATCACCGGGCTCACCCATCCCCCCACCCCCTTCCCTCTAAAACCCTCAATTTGGTTCCCGGAGTCCATAGTCTCTCATGGTTTGTCTCCCCCTCCGATTTCTCCCCCTTCACTTTTCCCTTCCTTCTCCTAATGTCCTCCGTGCAATTCCTTATGTTCCACAAATAAGTGAAACCATATAATTGACTTTCTCTGCTTGACTTATTTCACTCAGCATAATCCCCTCCAGCCCCATCCATGTTGATGCAGATGTTGGATATTCATCTATCCCAAGACACAGACGTAGTGAAAAGAAGGGGCCCGTGCACCCCAATGTTCATAGCAGCAATGTCCACAATCGCCAAACTGTGGAAGGAGCCGAGATGCCCTTCAACAGACGAATGGATAAAGAAGACGTGGTCGATACATACAATGGAATATTACTCAGCCATCAGAGCATGCAACTCTTGATTTTGGGGTCACGAATTCAAGCCCCACATAGGGCCTGGAGCTTACTTAAAAAAAAAAATTCATTTCCAAAAAGCAATGGGATTTGAAGTTTTCTCTGTCAGGAAGTGCGGGGGGGAGCTATCAAAACAAAAGTAACTGACTAGGAAGCAATAACGAGAGTGGAGGGGGGTGGTCCCCAAGGAAAGGGGGTGTGGTCCCCAAAAGGCAGGTATGTGATCCCCAAAGAGAAGGGGGTGCCTCTGTGTTTGACTTCCAGGACCCTGTCCTATCATTACTTAAAATCCTTCAATAGCTGTTTCCTAAAGGTCAAGCCTAATTCCCTGGCACCACGTTCATGAGACCACGCTTCCTGGCACCTCTCTTCCAGTCCCCAGTGCTCCCGCTGCCCCACTCTCCGGCCTCCCCACTGCCCCACTCCCCGGCCTCCCAGCTGCGTCGTCTCTGGTGTGGAGACTGTGCCACACTCTCGCCGGATCCCAGTATTGAGCTCTACCCCACCTCTCAAGTGTGCATTTCCTATTCTTGCTTTAAAAATCAGACCAAGCATCACCCATACGTCTCCTGCCCAATTAAACAATCAGAGGCAAGAAGCAACTTTGTTCACCTTGGAAAGGAAATGGTTTGGGCTGGTGTGTAGTGTGGATTGCTGCTTTAAAATACTCACAAAGGGGCACCTGGGTGGCTCAGTCTGTTGGGTGTCTGCCTTCGGCTCAGGTCATGATCCCAGGGTCTGGGATCGAGTCCCACATCGGCTCCCTGCTCAGTGGAGGGAGCCTGCTTCTCTCTCTCCCTCCGCTGCTCCCCCTGCTTGTGCTCGCTTTCTCTCCCACTTTGTCAAATAAATTAAAATCTTTTAAAAAATTATTTAAAAACAAAAGTGTTTTTTTTGCTTTTTCGCAATGAGTTTGTTGCCAGAACACAGGTGTCATGAAAACTACCGCTAATCCTAAACCAAAATGGGAAAAGAAAAGGCTCCCATCAATATCATCGTCATTGGACACGTGTGATTGGGCAAGTCTACCGCTACTGCTCATCTGATCTACAAATGTGGTGGGATCGACAAAAGATCCCTCAGATGCCCCTAATTCTTGGCTTTAGATCGCTGGCAAATCTGTCAGAATGATGGAGCATTGGATAAAATAACTACGAATCTCGACCATTTGAACATGACTTCCGTCAGGATCCTGTTTAGTTCTTGAATAGGCTTTTTTTTTTTCCCCTCGGAAAGGGAACTTTTTCAAGCTGCTTTGACGTATGCCAAAAAAGCGCACAAGACCCCTTGTGTTTTATAAGGCAAACGATGCTAAGTGACATGTATCCTGTAACTTTGGCGGCCCTAGGTAAGAAATGACTGCAATTGAAATTTTTTTTTTCATTTAGTTCTAAGCTAGGTAAAATGGCCTCTTAACAATCCTGCCAAGGGCACTGATAAGGCCTGTAAATTAGAAACTAATAAAAGATGTCCAAAACTCAAAAAAGTAAATAAATAAAAATAAAGAGATTTTATATATGCATTTATTTGAAAGAGAGAGAGAGAGAGCACGAGCATGAGCTGGAGGGAGGGGCAGAGGGAGAAGCAGACTCCCCGCTGAGGAGCCCGATGCAGGACTCGATCCCAGGACCCCGGGATCACGACCTGAGCCGAAGACAGACGCCCAGGTGCCCCTCTAGTTAATTATTTTAATTTGGAGCTTTCTAACTTGGGGGACTGCAAACGGGTTAGAGATACGGACGCCCTGCTTTTCTCCCATTTTCCCCGTCTACGTGAGCCATGAGACAGAAATCTTGAGAACCGCTGTGGGAGTGGTTTGCCGCGTCGGACTGGCTTCAGGCCACGGGATAAAGCCCATCCAATCCCAAAGATGTGCTACATTCTTTGGCCAGTATTTGCTTTCGGAGAGTTTGTTCTGCTTTTCTTGCGTTGTCTAATGTATCTTTTTGTTGCCATTTAAACTCGATTTTGTTTCAAAATCATATTTGGCTCATAAAAGCAGTGGAGTCACATGTACGGACATCCTATCCTGCTCTTGAAACGGTTGACATAAGTGTGGCTGTCACCTGCCCCCGGGGAGGAGGGGAAGCCCCAAATGATGCGGGAGGCAGCAGGCAGAGTCTAGAATAAAATGTATCCCCCGTGGGCACAGACCGTGGAGAGGGGACTCTCCCCGGGGTGGGGGCTGCGGGGGGCGGGACCGCAAGCACCGAGGGGCGGCGTGTGGCTGGGGGGGCGGGGAGGCGGCGCTCAGATGGCCACGCTGTTTTCCACCAGGCTGGGCAGCAGCTACTCGTAGGGCATGTCCAGCTTTGCATTCCGGGTCTTGATTTCCTTCTCCAGGGCGGCCAGCTCCTCCCTGAACTTCTTCAGCACGGCCTTGGGTCCGGGGCCTGAAAAATACTCCTCCCGGTGCTGGCCCAGAGCCACCTGGGTGGAGAGAGAAAGGCAGCTGAGAGCCTGGGGCCCCCGCGGGCCTCGCTCGCTGCAGCCGCCCCTTCCCGGGAGCCCTCGGGGCCCAGCTGCCAGACGATGGGCATCTGCAGGGAAGCCTGATGGAAGTTGGGCAGCGTTGCCATCACTGTCTCCACGGTCACGTCCTTGGTGGTCGGCGGGGGCATCCGCGTGGTGCAGGGCGCGTTAGGGACCCAAGAGTACCAGTCCAGCTGGGGAGGGGCAGAGATGCGGAGTCAGTGCTTGCAAAGCATGGAAAGCCCTTAGCCCACCTGCCCCCAGCCCCGGCCGCCCCCCGTGGTGAGTACCTGACCCCGGGGGGTGGAGGAGTGCTGGCCGGTACCGGTGAATATGCACATGGTGAGAAAGTGGCTCATCTGGTCCCGGGACTGCAACGAGGTGGGGAAGCCTGCAACGGGTTCCGGGGAGTTAGCCGCTGGGGGGCCAGGGACAGAAGCACAGCTCGGACACAGGCACCGAGCGCAGACTGGGTCGGGTTGGGGGTGGGGGACCTGCTGGGAGGGTCGCCCCCCGTGGGGCACGGGTGTGGCTCCTGCGGGCCCTCGAGAGCCAGTTCCGGTACCGGTCCGGTATTTAGCGAGCTGGCTGACATCACACTGGGAACCACCGTGGGAACGTTTACACCGCGGAAGCGGCAAGTCCTACGATTCAGGGTTTGACTGTGTTTCGTTTCATTTCGTTTTGTCCCGTTTTTCCAGGGAGCTGGTTGTTACGCCTTTGCGAGCGACCACTGGTCGCACCGCATCTGGGACCTAGAGGGGTTCTCGGGGCAGAGGCTGGGCTCCTGTCTCTAGCTGAGAGCGCAGGAATCTGGGAAGACCTTAGGGCATTTTCATAGGGTCAGAAATGCTTCTGGAGGACGGCACAGAAGTTCGAGAGGATTCTGGAGAGGTTCCCGGGGAACGATCTTGTATGGGGGGGCCCCAGGCGGGGACTAAGCTTGCCTCGGTCCTGGGCCCCGAGCAGCCCGACCTCCGTGATCTCGCGACACCAGCACTGTCGCTCCGGATCCTCTCTCGCGGCCTCGTCCGTCTTGTAGTGCGGATGCACGATACCCTGCCCGCAGCTGCCCCCGGGGGTCCGGGAGCCCAAGCTCACCATCCCCGGCCCCATGTTCCTTTTCCTCCTCCTCGCCACCTGGCCGGGTCAGGGGCCCCAGCCCAGACCCAGACCTCCCGTCCTAGCATCCCCCCCCCCCAGCCCTGCCTTCCCCCTCCTCACCGAGCGAGGATGTCCCAGAGCCGCAGGGCATCTTGGGCATAGAAGGAAGACTGCACTCCCAGGAGCCCGCGGCCGGCCCGGTCGTCAGGGGGACAGAAGGAGCCGTAGGTGAGAAAGGCCCCGGCCCGCTGGAGCAGCTCCACGTGGCCTCCACCACCTGCACTCACCACCTGGGGAGCGAGGACCAGGCACGGTCAGGCCCATCCGCCTGCCCCGGGGCCAGAGCCGGAGGGAGGGTGGGCTCCGCGATGCCCTGCCCTCCTCGTACCTGGTCGAAGACTCCCATGTCAGAGACGAGCCCGTTCCGGGCCCGGACGTTAATTTCCAAGGTGCAGCGCAGGTGCGGAATGATGAGCTGCAGGGACAAGAGCGGGGAAGGGCAGAGTCGGAAAAGAGCCTGGGCAAGTGCCCGCCGGAAACAGGGCTGAAGAGCGGGAAGGGGCCAGCGCTCCGGGAAAAGCACCGACGGGGAGCTCGGTGGGCCTGGCCGCTGCTGGCTTACTGCTCTGTGTTTATTTTCTGTTCGTGTAAGACTGTGCAAGGTCGAGCTCAGTGTCTCGTCCTTTTGTTTCGTTATCACTCCTCTAAGAAGCATTTTTAGATGTCTCATATATATAGTATTTACACATTTATACATGATACACGTTTTTAGATAAAATTTCCCCCCATGAAATTTTAATGCTACAGCTATACTGTATCTAGTATGTACTGTATGCATATACGTGCTTTATACATAGAAATAGTACTTTTTTGCCTCCCCAGAAGCACTTTCACCCCCTCGGGGGGTTGCATAATGGCCCCCCCGCTGAGAATGCATGGCGTAACTTGCCTGTCTCTGGAACTTCCTCTCCTACCCTCTCCCTTTGTCCCTTCCACTCACCTTCTTTCAATCCTTCAAACATGCTGAGCTTGTTCCTGCCACAGGACCTTTGCACTGGCTGATCCCACTGCCTTGACCACCTCGAGGCTAGCTCCTTGTAGTCTCGTTCTCAAAGGAGCCTCTCCTGACCACCCAGCTTAACCCACCCTCCCATTGCCGTGGCCTGATTCCCTGCATTGTACTAAGCACAGCTGATATGCTCCAGCACATTCGGTACTGCCTGTTGGCCCTTAATGGAAATGAAAATCCCCAAAGTTCAGGCCCTTGCCTGTCTTGCTTCGCACCGGCATCTAGAATGGCTCTCGCCCCGTGGGAGGGCCCCAAGAAAACGAGTAAATGGGTGGATCCTCCATCCTGATCATCCACACCGAGCCGGGCTCCTATCGTCCTGAGCCCCCCCTAATGGCCTATGGGTCACTAGTTTAGGACTCTTCAAAACGGGCGGGAAAAATACTTTATGCTCTTTGTAGAGTCCCGTCTCGATGGAATCCTCGTTCATGTGCGTGTACTGTTTATATAGCGTACGGACGTCTGTGCTTTGCACGTGAAGAGTGCGACTTCTCACCGCTCACCCCGCCGATGACTCATTCTCGCCTCCTTGGGAGGACACACCGCCCTGCTCAGAGGGCACAGCCGGCCGGGCTCCGCTCCCGGCTCGCTAGTCCGTCCGGGTATGCTCTCCCGACCCTCAGAGTCCCCAGGGAGGGTCTCCAGTGGCGGGACGGCGCCGTGGGGCAGGGGGAGGGGCAGGCAGGAGCGGAGGGAGTGAGGAGCTACCGTGAAGACAGGGTGTATGGAAGGAAGGCACCTCATGGTGGCCACAGTGATGACCTCTGCCATCAAGTGTCCCCGCAGAAGGTGACACTGCAGCTCGTGCATCTGGAAGTCGGAGCTGTGGACCCAGCACTTGGCCAGGAGCCAGACCATCGGGGGGTCCGTAGGCAGGAAGAGCAGCGGCGGGGGTGGGGGGACCCCACACGGGGCGCTGGAGCTGGAGCGGGGACCAGAGAGTGGGACTAGGGCCAGGTGCCCCTACATCCCCTCCCTTGCGTGCCTTGCCCACCGGGCGGCTGCTCTACTCCTCGCCTGCCTCTCCTGCCCACCCCCAGCCACGCAGCCTTCCGAGGAAGCTGCTCCCCCTGCCTCCTCCGACCTCACTTCCCTTTTGGTCCCGCAGTGTGGACAGGATTCAAACCCTCTGCGTCTCCCACACTCTTGTAACCCCGCCTCCACGCAGCTGGCTACGCCCGGCCCTCAGCTGTCACTGGCCACACGTGACCATCTGGAAGGCTCCCCCCATTACCTCCAAGCTGGCCTCCCGATTTTCCTCCTCATTTGTCCCGTTTCTGCAGGAGCCTTGCCTGACTCCTTTTCCTCTCTCCCTGAACCCAGGCCAGTTTAATTTTCCTCAGCACCCCACAGTTGTTCCCCACATCTGAGCCCATCATCGCCTCTGCTTTGGGCAGTCCCTGAACCCATCGCCCTAATCCCCAGCTTCTCGGCCGGTCCTGAACGCAGATGCCCGGCACAGCAGCCCCCCCCGGCTTCCTGCGTGCCTGATCCTTAGCTGCACCCCCTCCACAGCCCGCACCGTGTGCCCCCCCACACTGTTCCCCAGCACCCTGGGCTGGCTGTTTGCTCACACGGGTCAGACCTCGGCCTCCCCGCCTAGCCCACCCCGCCCTCCTGCCTGAGGATGGAAGTCCTGAGCCTCCGCCAAGGCTCACACCGCCTCCAGAGGGCCCTCCCAGACTGCTCTATCCTCAGGGACTTCCTCTGTCCTGCAGTTTCTTCAGATTCCCCGGCCTGTCTCTCCAGCTAGACCCCAACTTTCCTCCTTTCTTTCCCATTTCCTCCGCGGCGCCTCAGGCCTCTGCCCTGAGCGGGGACTCGGTGAGCGGGAGCGCAGCCCCCGGGGAGCGGAACTCCTGGGTCCTCTCACCTGGATGACCACGGGCAGGAGTTTCCCGTCAGGCTGCAGTTTCAGCATGACCAGAGGGGCGGCCAGGTGCTGCTGGCTGCACAAGATGACCTTGGCCTGGACCCCGTCCAGGAGCGAGAAGTCGGCCTTGAACAGCGTGTCTCTCTGCATGGGGGAGGCGGTGGAGGGCAAGGGGCAAGGGCTGCTATCCTGCTATCGGTGGGACTCTGTCTCTGTCAACACCCTCCCCCCCTCTTTCAGGCGAGGAAAGCATGTAGTTGCATTTCTCGCATCCCCCCTGGCCATCCCGCAGGAAGCTGGGCCCGCCGCGGACCCCGCCCCCATCTCCGTGCGCGGCCTCCGCAGGGCTCCGGTGTCCACACCCGCAGCTCCTTCTCCAGCTGGACCTCAGTTCCTCCCTCCCCGGAGGGAGCACCAGGCGGGCGGGAAGCTGCCCGGAGCGGCTCAGCAGCACGGGGTTAGTGCCGTTGGGAAACTGGTACCCGAACAAGGCATCCTCCCACCAGGAGTCCCGCACCTTCTCTGAGGACGGCAGGGGTGGAGGACGCCATGGGATCGGGGCGCCCCCACCGAACCATGCCCACCTGACCCCAGCCTCCTAGAGGGACCGAGGCCTCTGGTCTCCCAGCCCGGGCTCCCTGGATGGGGTGGGATCTGGGGGGCGAGGATCCTTTGAGCAGCACTGGGGGAGGGGCGCGGGGGGCATACTGACCCGCCAGTTTGCTCTGGCCACACCAGAAAATCCGGTTGAAGTCATCCAGATCATTCCAGCGAGTCAGAATATTTAGAGAGCCTTTGATGGCTAGGTCTGCCAGCCTTCGGGGAAGGAGAAGCAAAGGGTTGGGGAGTTACGGTCAGAATCCAACTGACCGTTGGATAACCACGGGCACCCACCTTAGGCGGGCCCAGCCCCCCTTGTTCTCACCCCTTGGCCCCTGAAGCCTCAAAATCAATTTTCTTGTCTTCCAAAAATCGCTCATCTACGGGGAGGTCATTGATGGTGGCCCCAGCCACATTCAGGATTAGCCCATCCTTCCAGTTGCCCCATCTGTGGCAGAGAAGTGACAGCAGATGTTGGTCCTAGCGAAGGGTCAGCAGGGCCTGGCGGGGGCGGGAGGAGCGGGGAGGAGTTCCCCGGCGCGGGAGGAGCGCTGACCGGTTTAGCTTCCTCCTCTCTTCCAGCTCCTGCTCCCTGTGCTGCTTGAACAGGCCTGGAGGGTCGTCTCCCACGGTCCGGCCTAGAGGCGGGGAGGAAGGCATGGGCAGGGAGGCCTCTCCTGAGAGCCTCTCCCCGGTCCCCACCAAGGGCGCCTCCTCCGCGGCCTTTCCCGCGGGCCCCGACCCTTCAGCATCACGCCCTCCTCCAGCGGCCCCAGCACCTGCCTCGTCCGCATCCCCCCAAACCCCGCCCCCAGCCCCCCGGGCTCCAGCCCTGCCTCCTGGCCCCACTCCCCCCACCCGGCCTCCTCCGCCCCCAGCCCCGCGCTCACCGGGGCTCTCGGGGAGGCTGAGGACGCCACGGCCCTCCACCCCGCGGTAGCACGGGAACCTGAACTCGTCCCCACCGGCCCCGGGGCCCTGCACGCAGATCCAGTTGCAGAACCAGGCGTCGTCCTGAAGGAAGTGCTTCTTGTGCACTTTCCCGAACAGCAGCGGCCCCAGGCACTCCTGCACGTCCGCCGTGATTTCCGTCTCCTGCAGGGGGCACAGGGGGCTCAGCATCGGCGGGGCGCGCCGGATGGGCGCTTGGACTGAGCCCTGCTCCCGCGGGACGCCGGTCGGCGAGCTTCTGGGAAAGGCGCGCGGAAGGAGCCAGAAGGAGCGCAGGTGCGTCGGGGTGAGGCCGGTGGAGGGAACTCGGGGAGGCGCACTCCTTCCTTAGCTTCTCCCTCCCTGTAGACCTTGCCTGTGCGGAGCGCGGCGCCGGGAGGGAGCGCGCCGGGGCGCGGGCAGACGCGGGGCCGAGCAGGCGGCAGGCGGCGCGCGGACAGCGCCCGGCCCGGGCAGGCCTCCCGCGGGACGCGCCGTCTAGGGACCCCTTCAGGAGGCAGCGCTCGGCCGGGCCGCGCGGGAGAGGGAAAGGCGGGGAGGCGTGCGGGGGGGCAGGGGCGCGGGCAGACGGGGCCAAGGGAGGCCGAGCGGCGTCGGGGAGCTGGGGCGCCGGGGAGAGCTCTGGGACAGGCGCGCGACCACATCGTAAAGTCTCGAAGGTCAGCCAGGGGTTTGGGATTGGTCCTGAGAACACGCGGGGCACGTTTGAAGGTGGGAACGTTTGGGAGAAATCGCTCCGGCCGCAGAAGGGCTGGGAAGGGCCGCGCGGAAGCGGCGCGGCGGTGGAGAGGGGGAAGGTGACCCGGTTCAAGGGGCCTCGGGCTGGGGGGCGGGGGCGAGGACGGAGCTTGGAGAGAGCCGGACAGGCGGTGAGAATTGGAGGGGCGGAGCCGGGGCGAGAACCAGGTAGAGCGATGGGAGCGGGGAAGTGGGTCGGAACCTGGGTGTTCGCATCTCTGGGCTTCTTCCCCCGACCCGTCCTCCGGCGCCCCATCTCCAGCCGGTGAGGGCGAGAAAGCCTGCGGGTCGGACACCTGGCAACGGGGGAGAGGCTTGAAACGGCAGCTTTTGAGAATAGAGGACACAGGAGGACGGAAACAGAGTAGAGGGCACAGGAGTACAGGCGGCCGGTTCGAGGAAAGGCCGAGCTCCGCGAGACCCCGGGCCCGCGAGTAGCGGGTCCCTTCCGAGGAGGCCGGGCGCGCAAACACGGCCTGAGCGCGCGCCGTGCGCCCCGTCCCGGCCGGAGGCCCCCGTGGCCCCGCGGCTCAGCTGGCCTCGCGCCGGCCTCAGGCGCGTCCCGATCGCTGGCCCACCAGCCTCAGCTGCACCCGGTTGCTGGAGCCCGCGCACAGCGAGGAGCCGGTGGACACGCGGATGCGGTAGAGACCCATCCTGCCCGAAGAGGCGAACGCGCCGTCTGAGGAGGATGGAGAGCGGACGCGCTAAAGGACAGAGCCCGGGCCCCCGCCCCTGGGAGGCCCCGCGGGGCCGAGGGTGTGGTGGCCCGCGGGTCTCCAACCGACCCGCGCGCAGCCGAGAGCTGAGCCCCAGCCCAAGAAGGCGGGCCTGACGGGCGCCCGGGAAGGCACACCGTTCTGCGGGTGGGAGGAGAAGGAGGGAAGGGGGAAGCAGAGGCGGGCTGCGGCAGAAAACCTGCAGGAAGAAGAAACGGACGCCGGGCCCCGCAGGCGGACGGAGCGCGAGGTGGCTCCCCTCTGGGAGGGTCTTGCTTAAGGTCGCAAGGGGGAGATGAAGAGGGCAACCGGCTCTGCAGGTGTGTGTGAATAAGGGACATCATGGCCACTGAATTAACCCGATCAAGTTGGAACACTTGCGACATATTGAGGAGCAAAACCTAAATAAATGGGGCTAATGGGAAGAATAAGCGTATCAGTTAAAATGCTTTCTGTTGCAAGTAGCCAAAAAGAATCTACTCGAAATGGCTCGGACGGTAAGGAAACATTATCATCTCGGAAGCTGACAAGTCCACAGGGCGGGCTGGCTCCAGGACTCGCAGTCGAGTGGCCGCGCAGCGCCCGCGAGGAAGCAGAGTTCTGTTCTCCCGTCCTTCGCGAGTTAGCTCCTCAGTGGGCCTCCTCCTTGGCAAAATGGTGCTGCTCTTCCGACGATCCCATACGGACGATCCCATACGGACAGCGACACGCGGTGGGAAAAGAAGGACCATTTCTCCCCGTGACATGAGCGGGAGAGGCCAGAGCCACCTCTGCCAGCAACACGTTCAAGGTCATCCAAAGGTCCGTGGGGCCGGCCGGCCTGAGTCTGCTCGCCTTCACAGTCACCTCAAAAGGACCCACTCCTAAAACGTCCGTGAAGGTCAAGGAGCTTTTGCTCTCCTCCGTGCCCGAGGGTCATTCCGAGTGTGGGCAGGAGCCAAGGACCCCACTCGAAGAAAGCCTCTCGCCTCGCCGACCCTGCTGTGCGCCTCCTACAAGTTGGCGGCAGGAAGCGGCCTCCCGACCTCGACTCAAGAGCTCTGTTCACTGGGGGGCGGACGGCTGTGCGTGGCTCCAAAATGCCCCTCCTGGACTTCTTCCAAGACTCGGGGTGACCTGCTCTGCTGGCCTTGTCGGACTTTGGGCTGGAGGTTCAGAAATAAAGCTGGTGGATCTACCGGGGTTCCCGGGACGAGCGGTCTCTCTTCATTGTCCGCAGCAAGCCATTCCTCGTCTTGGCCCAGGCCCGCGGGGAGAAACCGCATGACCGGGGTTGACGAGCGCTCGTCGTCGCAGATTTGTGGCAGGAAGACTTTCAGATGCCAGGACATGTGAAGAATTCACCTGGAAATAAGGAGAATGTTCCATGCCCATATTAATCAGTTAGAGGTAAACACTGGAAACTCCACGCAGTAAAGCGGTATTTCCACAGAAAAATGGCGGAGGGTAGAGGCCGCTTTCAGGCAAACGGGCTTGCATGATGGACACAAAGAGGGGACACAGCGACCTCCTGGCTGGACACAGGCGCGTCAGGGGACCCACCTCTAAATAGCTACAGGCCCTAACTGACCAGTGGGCTACTTACAACTGGCACAGTTAACAAAAAAGGGGAGAATTCCCTACGTCCCCATATGTGCTCAC
>CM052891.1:50579308-50685407 GCA_028534135.1 Potos flavus
AAAAAAAAAAGGGAGAATTGGAGACAGCAAGTATAAACAATTCTTTTGAGGAGTCTTGCCAGGAAGAGAAATGGGACACGAGCCGGCGGGGTGGAGAGGGGGGGTGTTAGCAGCTCGGAGCCGTGCGCTGACGAAATGCTCCGACAGAGGGAAGAGCTGATGAAGTGGGGGGACAGGGGCACGGGCCAGCTCACCCCTCACCGTGGGAGAGAAGGCAGAGCATAAGGACACAGACACAGTGAAGCCGGCGGGCACCCACGGGACTGCCCATCCGACTGCTTCTACCTTCTCGGTGAAACGGGAAGCAAGTCAACAACTAAGAGGGAGGGTGCAGGAGTCAGAGGTTGTCTAGGAAAGCGGAAATGTGGCAGGATTGCTGGGCAACACTAGGGTCCACTGGAGACGATGACGGCCGTGAGTGCTAAGTGAGACCAGTCCACAAGGACACCTGTCCTTCTGACGCCACACTGGGCTGCACAGGTGCGGCCACAGAATAAACAGTTAAATTGACCACAGACGTGGTGTTGCCCGCCAAGTACAAGGAAGGGAGGGGCAGCAAAGGGATCATAACGGAACTTAAACTGGGTAAGAAGGGAAAAGACAACGTGACAGATGATAGGTTAATTTCCCTCAAATGGTGATCAACACTAGGAAGAAAACGGAACAGGACAACGCGTCAGAGAATGTCTGGAATGGGGCAGACTAGTCAGGAAAGACTCTCGTGAAACAGGAGCACGGAAGCTGAGACTTAGGTGAGAAGTTCACCCTCCCATGAGTTTCCCGAGTTTCCCAGCGAAGAGCGTCGGGAGCTGGTGAGCAAGGGCCTCAGTATACTCTAGAAACGTTAGCCCAGGCGGCTGGAGCACGGTCCACACAGACAGGGAGTACGAGATGAACTCAGGAGGCCAGCAGAGGCCACACGAGGCAGGGATTACTGTGCGCTGTTCAGCAAGAGAATGCTGCCATTTTATGGATAACACTTTTTTTTTTTTAAGTAGGCTCTATGCACAACATGGGGCTTGAACTCACGACCCTGAGATCAAGAGTCTCGTGCTCTACAGACTGAGCCAGCCAACGCCCCTTTTGTTGATATTTTTAAGCAGATCACTGGCTACCGAATGGGGAATGGAACAGTACAAAGCCCTGGGGATAAAGGCAGAATAAGACGTTCCATCCTTCTAAGAACACGAAGTGACAGGGGAAATGAGCTGTGGGATTTGCTTTAAAATGCTGGGGGAGGAGGGCAGAGTTGGGAGGGTGGGCATGAGACCATTTGGGAAAATGTTCATTGTTAAATTTGGGTGACGGGGACAGCATAGGGTAAGATGGTTCAAAATACTATTTTTTTAAAGATTTTATTTATTTATTTGACAGAGAGAGCGAGCACAAGTGGGGGGAGCAGCAGGCAGAGGGAGAAGCAGACTCCCCGCTGAGCAGGGAGCCCGATGCGGGACTCAATCCCAGGGCCCGGGGATCATGACCTGAGTCCCCCAGGCATCTCTCAAAATACTATTTTCTTTACTTTTGTGTAATCTGTAGTAAGTTACATCTTTTTTAATTACACATAAAAATAAAGCAAATCAAAGCCTCGCTGTTTGGTGTGAGGGAAGAAGGTTATATATATACACGTGAAACAAATAAATACCCCATTTCACTACATTGTAAGAAAGGACAGATAATCACAGGTGGTTTGGAAAGGTTTTCCAAAGGCAGTGAAAAGCACACAACTGAAAAGATTTTTGCGGGGAGCAGGGAAGCAGCCCGGAGAGGGGCCCCAAGCAGAGAACAGCTAAGTGCAAAGGCCCAAAGCCAGGAAAGGCCAGCAAGTGAGGATCTTAAAACACGGCAAACAGATTCAGAATCTTACTTGAGGAAGCTCACTCCAGCTGCCCTGCGAGAAATGGGTGAAATGTCGCAAGACTGAGGCAAGGAGACAAGTCAGGAGACTTGCTATAATCCACACCAGAAACTCTGAATGGATCCAGTCTCACTGTGCAACTACTGAGTTCACAGTACCTATAGGAAAGCAAGTTGGTGATTCAGCCTAAACAGATGGCCCAATAATGGATCTGTCTGTCTTTCCAATACGCTCCAAGCCTATTTTCTTACTTTCGTTTCTCATCTCAATTAGACTAGAAATTCTCCAAGGGAAAAGACTACACCTACGCGTCTACCCAGAGACGAGAAACAATAGCTAGTGCGTAACAGGTTCTTGATAGTCTTTGAATGAAAACATATGCGGGAGCAAAGCAAACCCTCCAGACGGCACTGTGAACCCCGCGAACCTGCGAATCGAGGATCCAATACGAGAGACATTAGCAAGAAAAAAGGCAGGCTACACCCAAAAATGTGGCACACGCAATATCAAAGTGGGAGTCTAGGTTCCCACACCACCTTTAGCCTTGCTCGGAATTCTACTAGGCTTTAGACATTTGGGGAAAATAAGGCGTTGAGTTCATGAGCTTGCCTTGAAGGAGGAGGAAAACTTCGGATGATGAAAGAAACCACACATGTATAGGCAGAAGAGACAGTAGTTCAGAAACCCGCATGAATTAGAAGATGGAGATTGACAAGAGATTGACAAAAGATCACTACAATGCATAATCAGCTCCCACTGCCCAAAGTGGGCTGAGATAGCAGAGGTATGGTTCTGTCACCCTCAATAGTGGGGAGTAATGTCAGTATCAGTGATGAGACCGTCCCTGATAAATCTGGGGCTCAGATCAGAGAACCACCCAAGGTTGTGACAACCCTCTCGCTGGAAGGAAGCATAACGCTGGCAAGGTCCCAGGAACAGACTGGACAAAGAAGACCTCATGTATATGGATCTTGAGGGGTGTGTAAAATTTGGGGAGGTCCTAGGAGAGGACCCAAGGCAGGGGCTATTAAAGGAGCACCCACCCTTAGACATCATGTTGGACACACTATGCCTTCTTACAATCAGTAAGAAGGGCGAGAGGACGGGGTTCAAGCTAGCACCAGGGCAATGGGAAGGATATGGAAAGGAGTGGACAGATCTGAAAGCTACTTAGGTAACAAAATCAACAGGACTGCATATGAGGAAGGCATGGGAGCAAGAACGTGTTTAGGATGACATCTGGGCTTCTAGTTTGCGGTCCTAAGGACCCCTTCTAAGCCAGTCTACAAAGCTCTACGTGATCTGTGCGCTGCCCCCCACCTCACCAGCCTCCCTGTGCCCACTCTCTTCCCCACCACCTCTGAGCCCCACACACGATGCCCTTCCTACCACAGGACCTTCCCACATGAACTTCTCCTATTTTCTTTCCCCAGCCAACCCTCTGCTCATCCGGGGAAGTGGGGGGGGGGGTCTCAGCTTAAACTCCAGCGCCTCAGGAATATCTCTGCAATCCTCCGGGTCAGGTTAGAGGTCCCTACTACACGATTCTCACTGTTTCAAGACACCGCGTTCATCGCCATTGCACCTGCGAGTGGAGCGCCCAGGGCTCTGGTTCAGGAAGGGCTCGGTCAGTATTCGTTGTCTACATCCATTCACTCAGTCCGAACAATCCCAAAACCAGACCCGCGAGGGGGAAGGGGAAGATGGTGCATCTAGTGAGTGGCGGGGCCTGGAATCGAACCCACAATCCCGAGCGACTACCAATGGCCCAGCGGTGGAGCAATGAGGCCCTTCCTCCCTCCCCGGAGTTTCCGCCGAGGGCGTGAACGTCGCCCAGACAGACACGGGCTCGGGCAGAAGCCGCCCCCAGCCCTCCCAGCCCCCACCCCCGCGCCCCCGCAGCGGCCCCACCTCCCCGGCAGGGCCCCGGGCACGCGGGCCGCACTCACCTGGGCCCCGCCCACCGTCCCATGCAGCCGCAGGAGGCACATGAGCCCGGGCAAGTGCGGGGCCGAGCGCACCGGTGGATGCACGGGAGCCACGGCGCTCCCCGCGCGCGGCTGCAGCAACCCGGACACGCTCTCCAGCAGCAGCAGGCGGAGACGCGGGCCCGAGCCCACCGCCGACAGACCCCCGGTCCCGCCGGGCACCCCGGCCGCGGAGCCCGCCGAGGGCCCGCTAAGAACGGCTGCCGCCATCTTCGCCCGGGCTCCGGTGGTGGCGTGGCGCGATGACGCAAACGCACCGCGACGGGCGCCTGGTGGGGAGGGGGCGTGAGGAGGGGGCCGCGGCCCTGCGCACTGGGCGGCCGGGGGTGGGGCTCTGCGCGCCGCGCGCGAGGGCGCATGCGCGGGCGGGCACGTGGGCCGGACAAAAGGCGCCCGCCGCCGGGAGCTGAGCACAGCGGCCTGGGGCTCGGGATGCCCGGCGGTCGGCTCGGCCGGTGTCCGAGGAGCCAGCCCCGCGGCCGCGCTCGGGGACGTGTGTGCAGCGGCAGCGACGCACAGGCCGCGCGGGCCTGGAGGAAGACGAGCCGCCTGTGTCCCCCAGTGCCCTGCCTGCTGTCCCGGCACCGCTCCGGGCACGCACACGCCGGCGCGCAGTCGGCCTTGCAGGCGCTGCGGCTGTCCCCGAGCTGTCCCGCGAGGTGTCCACCGCGACCGCTGTGCGCTGCTTCTCTAAGCCGCAGGCTACAGTGCAGCGGGTGCGCCATGATTTAACTCCCGCTGCATACTTGCCGCTGCTCCGCCGTCTCCCTGATGCACCTTCCTGAACACTCCAATACTTCTCTTTGCGTGCTTTTCCTGCACGGGGATGATCTCACAATTCGAAGAAAAGTCAAGGCTAAGGGTCACCTTTATTTACTTTCCTCTCTTTCGAATCTGTCTTCGAGTCCAAAATACACTAACCCCGTACGGCTGGGCTTTTCTCTATTTCTCCATCTCCGGGGCCCCTCTGGTCCCGGCCACCATTCTCTCACCTGGCCTCTTACAGTGGCCTCTTCCTGGCTTCTCTTTGGCCCCCTGTGTAGTCCCTTCTCTGCAAAGCAACCAGAGTGGTCTTTTCAGATGTAAGTCGGTTCCTGCCACTCTCTGCTTAAAGCCCTTCACCGGCTTCCAAAGAGGTGAATCAAGTTCCGCCTTCCCACCTTGACTCCTAGAATCCTTGTGATGGGACGTGTACCCACTTCTCCGACCTCCACACTAACCGCAGGTACCCTCAGTCTCCCTGTCCTTTCTTATCCTTGAGCCAAACTAGCCTTCTTTCTATCCTCCAGCAAGCCCACTCCCACCTCAGAACCTTTGCACATGCTGCTACTTCTGCCTGGAGAAATTTTTCTTTTCAATATCTGATAACATCTTGCTATCCTCAAAGAGGGTTCCCTTTTTTAGTAGCCCCCATGCCAAACCCCTTCATCCTTTACCACGTCACCCTGCTTATTTTTTTAAAGTAGCTCATAACACTATCTCAAATGTATTTATTTTCTTTAATATTGTATTGGAGAGAGAGAACACAAGCAGGGGGGAGAGGGAGAGGCAGAAGCAGACTCCCTGCTGAGCAGGGAGCCCAATGGGGGGAGGGCAGTTGTTCCCAGGACTGCAGGATCATGACCTGAGCCAAGGGCAAATGCTTAACTGACTGAGCCACCCAGGCACCCCTCGAATATATTTCTTATGGACAATCTCCTCTGGCTAAAATACATGAGAGGGGTTTTCTCTTCCTCACTATTTCAGTCTTATAGCCTAGAATAGTGCCTGGCACATACAAAGTGCTGGACAAATATTTGTTGAGTGAGTAAATGAGAGTTGGATGAAAAAGAAAGCCTGCTTTTAATTTTGACGGGAACTGGCAAAGTGCCATCTAGAAAGGTTGCCTTGACTTAACACCCGCCACCATGTGAAGTGGTGTTTTATGCATAATCCTGATACTAGGTTTATTAGTGTGTAGGAACTCTTCGTAGACATGGGGAGTTAATCTTGATTGTTATGTGTTGCACGGTTGCAAGGGGCTTCTTCCAATTTGTCATTTTATTTTTTTTAATCTCTTAGTCTTCTAGAGATAAGGTGTTTCGATACAGGCCACAGACTCTGAACTAGACAGCTTTGCCTCTTGCTAGCTGTATGAGTCTGCGGGTTGCTTAACTGTGCCTCCACTTCCTCATCTGTAAAGTGGGGGTGATCATAAAACCCTAATGCACAGAGCTGTGAGTATTAAATGAATTGATATTTGCAAAGTGCTTGGAACAATTTTTGGCACATGGTAAATAAAGTGCTAGCTGGTGTTATTTATAGCCCTGGGGTTTGAGGTCTTAGGAGGCTTTTCCTAACTTCCAAGGTTATAAGAATATTTTCCTGTTTTTCTCCTAATACTTTTATAGTTCTAGTCCATGCCTTTAGATTTTAACCCATCTGGAATTTATTTTGTTTAGGGTGTGAGATGGAGATATCACTTTTTTTCTCCCAGATGAATAGCCAACTGTCTCGACCCAACTTAGTGACTATGCCATTCTTTCTCCATTGACTTGAAATGCTACCATGTGAGTCTATATTGGGATCCTCTATTCTCTTTCATTGCTCTGTTTAGTATCACTGCGCCAATAATACAATTTTAACTATTGTAACATAATAAATTATCAGGAAAGACAAATGCCTGCTTTATTCTTATTTTTCAGAATTCTATTGGCTAAATTTGTGAGTTGATTTTTCTAGGATTGTTTAGGATCCAGTTCCCCCCCAAAAAAGTCCCATGGTTATTCATTTACTTTTAAAGACTAGTCAGGTGCAGTAGTGAGGAGGGGGGGCAAGAGCAGAACAAGGAGTTGGATCTGCAACTGTGAACCATCACTCGAGATAACTTTGGACCAGCCTCCCGTTGCTATTTTGATACGGTGTTAAATTTATACACAATCTGCAGAAAAATGACGTCTTTATAATGATGGGTTTTCCCACCCATGTATGGTGTATCTCTTTCATTCTTTCTAGCCTTCTTTAACATCTTTCTAAAATTGTCTTTATATTAGTACCTTTTAATATAGTAGCTTTCATGCCACACAGACCACTACCTTTCAGTCCCAAAATCATTTTTTTAAAAGATTTTATTTATTTATTTGTCAGAGAGCGAGAGAACACAAGCAGGGGGAGCAGAGAGAGAAGGAAAAGCAGGCCCCCCACTGAGCAGGGAGCCCGACATGGGGCTGAATCCCAGGACCCTGGGACCATGACCTGAGCTGAAGGCAGATAACCAACTGAGCCACCCAGGTGTCCCCCAAAATCACTTTAGATATGTAGCAATATTTGTCTCATTATCTTCTGGGCATGACCCTTTGACAAAAGTGATTCATAAGTCTAAAAGAAATGTATGATCTAAAGCTTGGATAAAGGGTGAGCTTAGAAGGTGGTGACAGAATTGAGGACCTATGTCTGAACCTTTTTTTTAAAATAACTTAGTGTCAAAAAATAAATAAAATAAAATAACTTAGTGTCTTTAAATTCAGTTAATATATAGTGTATTATTTAGTTTCAGACATAGAATTCAGTTAATCATCAGTTGCGTATAACACCCAGTGCTCGTTACATCACGTGCCCTCCTTCATGCCCGTCCCCCAGTTATCCCAGCCCCCCACCCCACCCCCTCCAGCAACCCTCAATGTGTTCCCTACAGCTCAGAGTCTCTTATGGTTTGTCTCCGTCTGATTTCATCTTATTTCCTATTTCCTATGTTTGGACCTTAAAGATCTCAGAAACTGTCTTGTGCATATTACTTTTCGTTGCATGGAAAGGTGGAGGGAGAAGTGTGAAGTTAATTCATTTGGGTGGGAAAGACGGGGAGAATGAGAAAAGACATGGAACAAGGAGAGATACATTAGCTCCTCGAGTCCCCAAACATCAGGCACCCATCATCCCCGCACCCCCGCCCCAGTCCACTCCATTTTGCCCTAGAAATGGCTCTTCCGCCTGGCCCCTCTTCTCCTCTTGACTAGTTTTAGTCCAGACAACCTTGCCTCACTCTCTCCACCCTCCACATCGCCCAGAATTATCCTCCTGAAGGAGGAATCTCATCGTGCCAGTCTTTCGCTTAAAAAAAGCCACTACTGGATCTGAGTGTCCTCCTGCGGGGAAGGCCTCGGTCTCGTTCCTTCACCTGCCGTGCAGAATCCTTCACACTGTGTTCCGTCCTCCTCCTCCACCTCATCTCTCCTGCGGTGGAACCCCACAAACCCTTCCGAAGAGGACGAGCCTTGCCTTGCTCTATCTCTGCAACACCTTTTCTCAATTTCTGCCCACCCTTCAGAAAGACTGCCCTCAAATGTGTCCTCCTCTGGACAACGTTCCCCCACCAGCACCCCTGCCCCAGCCAAGCGCCGGTAGTCGCTTGGTCCTCTGAGTCATACCTCCCTTATAATATTCTTGGGATCCTAATACCTGTTTATGCGTCTCCTGAACTGTGCTAGGAAAGCGGGGGCCACGTGAGTTCGTGTCTGTGTCCCCATCGCCCAGCACAGTGACTGGCACGAAACAGCCACGGATGCACGGATGGGTGCATGGATGGATGCATGGATGCTGGCTGTGATGAGACTAGATGGGAGGGAGGGGAGTCCGAGAAACCTGGCACAGTAACCCCGTGGGAGATGAAAGGGACACCAGAGGGAGCTGACACACCGCCACGAAGAGGCGGGAGGGCGGGCCAAAGGAGGCCGCGAGCCCTGGGGAGCGCGGCGCGCCCTGAAGCAAAGCATCACGCAACGGGGAGCGCTCGCCCACGTGCGCATCCCCCCATCCTTCTTCCCAGACTGCGCCCGAGCTCGTTCCTCCGCCCCGACCGCCTCCCTCGCCTCCACCGCGGCCGAGAAAGCAAACAAAGGGGAGGGGACCCCCGCGGCGTCCTGGGCGCAGAGAGCCAATCACAGGGCTCTCGCCTCCCGGCAGGCGGGCGCCTCCGTTCCGGGGGGCCCAATCGGTTCCTACCGGGGCGCGGAGGGGCGGAGAGATGGGCGGGCAGAGCGGGCACTGGGGACCGCGCGCGCCGGAGGGACCCCCCCCTCCCCGCGCCCCGGGAGCGGCGGGGCGGGGCCTCGGCGGGGCGGGGCCTCGGAGGGCGGAGCCAATCACCGCGCGGGTCTGCGCGGAGGGGGCGGGCGGCGCCGCGGCGCGCGCGATCCGGGCTGACGCAGCCGGACCCGGTTCCCCAGGATCGCGGGGGGGCGGGAGGGGCGGGGGAGAGGAGAAAGAGCGGAGGGCGCGCGTGCGCAGTGGCGCGGGGAGGCGCGGGGACCTGGCAGCAGGCTGGGAGGCTGCGAGCGAGCCGCGGACCGGGCGGGCGGCGGGCGCGCGCACCATGGGGGAGAAACCGGGCACCAGGTAAGGGAGGTGGGGCCACGCGGCGGGACGTGGGCGGCGGCTCGGGGCGGGTGCCGGGACGGTCCCCGGACAAGGACGCCGGGGAGAGAACCCGGGGGCCGGACGCCTGGGTCCCTAGGGGACAGCCATCTGGGGCCGCACGCCTAGGTCCTCGAGGATAATGAGGGGACGCATGCCAGGGCCCTTGCAGAAAGCGAGGGCTGAAGGGGATCAGGAACCCGGCGTCTGGGTTCTCGCAGGGATGTGGGGGCCGGACGACTGGGTTCTCCGGTGCAGGCTGCGATGCAGGGGCGGAGGAAGGAGGAGCAGGTGGCCGGCCCCGAGGGGTCGGGTATGGGAAGGCTGGGTGCCGGGAGGGGATTCCCTCTCCACCCACCCACCCCCAGACTCGTGCCGAGCTGCTGGAGAGCCTCCTGTCCGATACCCCACAGGCAGTCGCCTGTCCCAAGGGCCAGGTGGCTCTGCTTCCAAACTTCTGCCTTCCCCCAGGTTGCTAGGAGCAACAGCTTCATCTTGGGGGAGCAGAGTGCGTGACGACCCTCCCCGCTTCTGGGCCTTACCCTTCTTCCCAGAGGTGAGGGAAGGCAATATCTGCCCGGGGCACGCCATCCACTCCCCGGATGTTTTCTGTGCAATCGTCGAGGCTCCTTCCTTCCACTGATACCCCGAGTTCTCTTTTTTGGTCTCTAGCAAAATCCACTTCCTGTTGTGGGCCAGCACCCCCCAAGGGGATAGTGGGTGAATGCCCGGGTCCCCGGGGAGCAGGAGCAGAAGAGGAAAAGACTGGGGCTGTATGCCTCTATCCAGGAGGGACCAGGAATGGGGCCCAGGTCCTCAGACATCACTTGGCTGAAAAACATGGTCATCTCAGCCCCACCACTCCCTGCCCACAGAGGCTGGGAACCCAGGCTTCTGAGCCCCCAGTCCAGTAGTATCAGAGAGATGATCAGAGGGAGGACTGGTGTCCTGGATTAGGGCTTAAACACCCTCCGAGAAAGGGGAAGTCACTGACTGGAGGGAGGCCCCCAATTTCCGTTATGTGGTTCCGGGAGGAAGATGGATGGACCAGAGGGGGACTGCTGACTTGGCACAATTCCCGCCACCCCCGTCTAATTCTGGGCCACAGGAAATGGAGAGAACATCTGCTGTCGCTGGCCCCCTCACTGGGCACCTTTGGGCACCCCCACACTCTGCCTCCTGGGCCGGCCTCCGTGTGCAAGTGCTGCTGCTCGTCAGCCTCGGCTCCCAAGGGCAGGTGGCCCTGCGGATGCTCCGGGGCTGTTACCCCACAATCACAGTCCGGTGGCTTTCTTCCTAATAGGAGGAAACCCTGGGACAAAGAGGAAAACTAGACGCGAAGGGGAGGGGGAGCTGGATGATGCCATAGCTGTCCGCCCCGGGGTGGGTGCTTATTCTAGCTGCCGCCCTACCAACGTTTACTCTCCCTTATTGGAGGGGAACATCGGGGGCCACCATACCCTTTGCCTTATGGCATTTGGACAGTCTGACCTTCTGGGAAGAAGTGGCAAGTGAAGTTGTTCGAGCAAAACTGGGGGCTGGGGAGGATGCTGGAGGAGGGATGGGCCAGTCTGTGGGACTTCAGTTTCTACTAGCCGAGGACCCTTCCCGGGGATTGCTGCTGAGATAGCGGATCGAGATGAGGAAGGTCAGACCCGCAAGTGGCCAGAGCACAGGGGGTTGCCGGATAACCTACTACGCTCACAGCAGTGGGTAGAGTCCAGGCTTAGACTCGGGGGACCGAATCCCCTGCAGTTCAACAAACTTAATGCCCATCGCAGAGACAGGAAGAGTTTAGTGATGAAGATCAGCAATGGCTCAGAGCCAGACCGTGCCTGTTCATCCAAGGCCCACCATTTACACCCTCCGGGGCCTTAGGCTAAAGCCTTTCAGTCCCCTGTGCCTCGGTTCCCTCACCTATTAATTAGGAATATTGGGACCTCCGTCATGGGGTCTCTGAGAGTATTAAGTGCGATAACACACGCGAAGCCCCTGAAACAGTGCTGAGCATGGAACATTCTCCCGACAAAGGTCAGCCAGCATCATGGTCTCTACTAAATGGCTGCTGTCTGTCGTGCTGGGGGAGCCTAACCGAATCCGGCCTCCGGCGATCATAGTCGGCCTAGTGGGGCAGGTGATGCGCGGCTCACGGCCGGCGCAAGCTCTCATACCGCCGGTGAGACATAAGCCAGTGTGACAGGAACCCCCCCGCCAAAAGAGGAGTAACCAGGGTCCAGGCTGGGTCTGCTTTCTAAAGGAGGCGATAGCTGAGCCCGGCCTTTGAAGATGGGCTCAGGGGCTGCGGAGATCAGGGATGGGGAACCATTAGAGATTAATGGAGTCGGGTCACGCTTAAGTAGTGCCTACAAGTACAAACCCATTTTAGGGGCAAAGCCAGCGCCATTGCCGTTCTGGGCCCTCCAGCTGTCTCTGGAGTACCGGAGAGGATGGAGAGAAGGTTCCGGCTTAGACAGAGGCTCCTACAGCCTGCCCATTCGGGTCCCCCTGGGGCAAGCGCTCTGGGAAGAGCCTGGGTGGTTCCTGTGGCAACCAGGGGCCACTGTCACAGGAGGAGGGGACCAAGTGGGGGGGGCACGACAGCTGTGTTGGGAATATTAAGGACCTGTGGTGGCCCTCCTCCTGGGAAGAAGTGGGAGGGGTAGAGCTGGCAAAGCCCCAGAACCTGCAGGCAGAGTCCCGGACGAGCTCTGCTTCTCGGGCTGGGGTGGGGGGTCCCTGCCGCCCAGTCTGACGCAGCGGGGTTTCCCTTTCTGTTTTGTTAGGGTCTTCAAGAAGTCGAGCCCTAACTGCAAGGTGAGTCTCCCATCCTGCTTCTCCTCCCAGCCCTCTCTGGGGCCCTGCAAGGCCCAGCCTGCCCCTCGCCGATCCCCAACCCCTAGCTCCCCACTTCCTGTGACAGCTAAGAGCCTACTTCCTTCCCTCCTGAAGCCCCTTGCCGCAAAGGCCGCTCCACCTGAGCCAGCCACAGGGCTGGGTGGGGACAGGTCGGGGTCCCTAGGCTAGAGGAAGGGGGAGGAGCCAGGAGCCCTAGGCTATACCCCTCTGGGGAGCCGGCGGGTTCCTGGACTGGGAACAGCCCCCAGGCTACGGCCGGTGTATCCCAGAGCGCCCCGGAGGGGAGCCCGTGAGACCACACCCTGCTCTAACTGCTGGGGGGCGGTGCGAGTCCTCCCCAAGCCTGCTCCCCGCCCCCCACACACTCACACACATACACTTGCCTGACTTGTGGGCAGAGGTCCAAAAAGCTTCAAGGTTGGGTAACCCGGGAAACCCCACGACTCTCCCCTTCTGACCCTGCTGGGAGGAACCTCGGGGCTACCCCAGCCTGGGAAAGACCAGGGGCGGGACGAGCACTCCGAGGGGCTCGTGTGCCCGTATCCTCCTGCCCCGTCTTCCCTGTGCCCCTTCCGTATCCCCAGCTCACCGTGTACTTGGGCAAGCGGGACTTTGTAGATCACCTGGATAAAGTGGACCCCGTAGGTAAGTGTGCCCAGAAAGCAGCGCCAGGGCCCCCGAGACGGGGAGAGGCTCCTGGGCCCAGGGGTGGAGGCCCTGACAGGAAGTGAGCTCGCGTGTCCCTTTCCCAGATGGCGTGGTGCTCGTGGACCCTGAGTACTTGAAGGACCGCAAAGGTACTGGCCTGAGGGCGGGGGGCGCCCAGGGGAGGTCGGGGTGGCCCAGTGGGGCAGGCCGGCACGGACTCGGACCCTGGAGAGACGGAGGGCCGAGACGAAGAGGGAAGTCGGGTTCAGGCAGGTTGGATGCTGCTGGGGACAGGGAGGCTGGGGGGGGGGTCCTGACCGCCCCCCCTTGCCCTCCCTCGCAGTGTTTGTGACTCTGACCTGCGCCTTCCGCTATGGCCGCGAGGACCTGGACGTGCTGGGCTTGTCCTTCCGCAAAGACCTGTTCATCGCCAACTACCAGGCCTTCCCCCCCGTGCCCAGCCCGCCGCGGCCCCCCACCCGCCTGCAGGACCGGCTGCTGAGGAAGCTGGGCCAGCACGCCCACCCCTTCTTCTTCACAGTGAGGACGCCCCTCACCTGCTGCAGGGCAAGGGGTCTGGGACTGAGTTGGGGGGCGGGGTGAGGCCCCTGCTCCAGGCAGATCTGGAAGCAACAGGGATGGGGATGCCCTAGACAGCGCCTCCCCCCCCCCCGCCTTCAGGGTCACCCTTGTCTCTGCCTCCTCCCTGGGGCCCCTTCCCTCTTCCCCTTCTCACCCCCCGGGACTCCTCCTCCAGCCTCTTCGTGGGGATTGGGAGAAAGATTTGGAGGCTCTCTGGAAGAACCAAAGCCTCCCCTTGCCTCTGCACAGATCCCCCAGAACCTTCCGTGCTCCGTCACCTTGCAGCCAGGCCCCGAGGACACAGGGAAGGTACAGCGGGAATGGGTCCGAGGGCTCAGGGGACAGAACGGGCTCCAGCAGGAGCTTGGGACCCACCGAGAGGGGGGCTGTCAGGGAGAAGCCAGGGTGGGACAGGTCGCCAGGGGAAATGCGGTTTATCTGCTCCCGGGCGACTCTGAGCACTCCCGGCTGAGTACAGGGGCTCGCCTTGCAGACGGGCCCGAGCTCTGCCAGGTGCTGTGGCTTTGGGAGGCAGAGGACGAAGCCCTAGGCCCTGCACACTCCTCAGAGCAGACCACAATGGGGCAAGAGTCCCTGACCAAGGCGACGCGAGAGGGAAGGAAGGGCGTGGTGGTGTCAGGGGCCTTGTGTAAGATGTGACCTTTTCCCCTCCCGAGGCCTGCGGAGTAGACTTTGAGATTCGAGCCTTCTGTGCCAAATCACTAGAAGAGAAAAGCCACAAAAGGTGAGGGAGGCAAGCCCCCCCCCCCCCCCCGTGCTGTGACCATCCCTTCCCCACTCCCTGGAGCCCCAGGCCCCGGGGAGGCGGCGGCGGGGGTCTGGGTGTCTGAGGACCGGCCCCTCCCGCCCCTCCTCCCCACCCCCAGGAACTCTGTGCGTCTGGTGATCCGAAAGGTGCAGTTCGCCCCAGAGAAACCCGGCCCCCAGCCTTCAGCAGAAACCACACGGCACTTCCTCATGTCTGACCGCTCCCTGCACCTCGAGGCTTCCCTGGACAAGGAGGTGGGGTGCGAGAGGGGGACGCAGGGGCTCCAGTTCGGAAGGGCCCTGGGGGGAGGGCTGAAGCCACCTGCCAGGGCGGCGTTTTTAAAGAAGGCTGCCGCAGCTGGGCATGGGCTTGGGTTTAGAGGGACACCGAGCCGCGGGTCTGCGTGGGGGGCGAGAGGGGACGCTAATAATGGGACCAGTGCAAACAGACCGCGCTAACTTGACCCCCTCCCCTCGAAAGCTCTACTACCACGGGGAGCCCCTCAATGTCAACGTCCACGTCACCAACAACTCCACCAAGACCATCAAGAAGATCAAAGTCTCTGGTAGGAGGTGGGGCATCGGAGGGGGGTTGGGGGTTGCTGCCCACGTGGTGTGATTTCAGCCCAGGGATGCACCCCAGTGCGGGAGGCCGCCCCAGAAGGAGACACAGCTCTGGGGGAGGGGGGAGGGGAGGGGGGAGGGGAGCGGAGCAGAGGGCTGGGGGGGCGGCAGCCTGCGCTCCCAGCACGGCCGCTTGACCCCCCCCACCCCGCAGTGAGACAGTACGCCGACATCTGCCTCTTCAGCACCGCCCAGTACAAGTGCCCCGTGGCTCAGATCGAACAAGAGTGAGTAACAGCCTCCCCCACCCCCCACCGGGGCTGCACCTTAGGGCCGTTGCCCTGGGAGACTGTCCCCGCCCCAAACCGTCCCCACCTACGAGGGCATCCCGTCCACGCACAGGTGGCTCTGAGCTCCTTTTCTTGACGGGGCTGAGCTCTAACCCACCTGCCCCATGACCCACGGGCGAGCAGAGCCAGGCTAGTGGTGGGGGAGAAGCCCCCGGGGGTGGGAACGACCTCCTTGCCCGGCCCGGCCGCCCCCCAGAGTCTCGTTCTCCTGTCCCCACTCCCCAGTGACCAGGTGTCCCCCAGTTCCACGTTCTGCAAGGTGTACACCATCACCCCGCTGCTCAGCGACAACCGCGAGAAGCGAGGTCTGGCCCTGGACGGGAAGCTCAAGCACGAGGACACCAACCTGGCTTCCAGCACCATGTGAGCGGGGGCGGGGGGCCGGGGGGCCGGGGGCTCCGGCAGCCCGGGGCCCACGCGCTCCCTCAGGCCGGCCGCGCGCCACGCTCTGTCCTATCGGGGCCAGCACAGAGCAGAGGTCCTAGAGAGGGAGACAGACAGATCGACAGCGAAATGTACGGCACGTCTAGTGACGAGCGCGGAGAAGGAGCAGGGCCGAGGAGGGAGGGACGCGTCGGGGGTGGGCAGCGTGTGTGCCCTTTAAAGAGGCTCCCCCCCAGGCGCGAGTTCCGGGGAGGGACCCAGAATAAGTTGGTGACGTGGCCACGCAAGGAGTGTCCCGGGCAGAGGGGTCTGCAGGCCCAGGGGTGGCCCGGGCCCGGTCTCTGCGAGGACGCGCGAGGGAGTGTGGGGCTGTCTCGCATCTCTGGGGGATGGCCACACTGTCACCAAGTCAGGGCCGGCCCCCCGCAGGTGCACAGGGCGGCCAGAGGCTGGTGGGGGCCAGAATGCGCCCCGAGAAGAGGAGGGGGCTGCGATCGGGGTGGCGGAGAGCGAGACGGTGCCGGGTCACGAGGACGGGTCACAAGGAAGCGGGTTCAGTGCAGAGGGGTGCTGTGGGGTGCTGGGCCGCAAGAACAGCACGGCCCATGCTGCTGGAGGCCACTGCATGGGCCGGGGTCCCGCCCAGAACCTGGTGGGAGCCCCCGGGGTGGGCTGAGGCCGAGCTCGTCCCCCTCATTGCAGCGTGAAGGAGGGCGCCAACAAGGAGGTGCTGGGCATCCTGGTGTCCTACAGGGTCAAGGTGAAGCTGGTGGTGTCGCGTGGCGGGTGAGTGTGCGGGGGAGCGTGGGGGGCGCGGGGGTCTCCTCCTGGAGCGGCCGTGTGGCCCTTTCACGCCGCCTCCCCCCGCAGGGACGTCTCTGTGGAGCTGCCTTTCGTCCTCATGCACCCCAAGCCCCACGACCACATCGCCCTCCCCCGGCCCCAGACAGGTGAGTGCACCGCCCACCCCGAGCCCCCCAACCCCGCGAGGTGGCCGGTCCTCCCGGCCCCCGCCCACCCGCCCCCTCTCCTCGCCTCAGCTGCTCCGGACACAGACGTACCCGTGGACACCAACCTCATCGAATTCGATACCAAGTAAGAGACCCCTTCCCCGCTTTCCAACCTTTGACCTCTGTGCGCGGCGAGTCCTGCAGCCCCCCAGTCTGCCCTCGCCCCTGCTTTTCTCCTCCCCGGGGAGCGGGGGGCCGAAGCACCCGATCCAGGCGGCTTAGCCTTCTCGCCAGCGCGTCCAGTCCCGTCGCTGCTCAGACACCCCTGTGTCTGGGAGGGGGGCAGGGGGCCGAGCAAGGGGTCTGGAGCCCTCGCCTCACCCCTCCTCTCCACCGTCAAGCTACGCCACGGACGACGACATCGTGTTTGAGGACTTCGCCCGGCTCCGGCTGAAGGGGATGAAGGACGAGGACTATGAGGACCAGTTCTGCTAGGAGGAGGGGGTGGGTGCTGCTGGGGGAGAGAGGGCCCCGGCCTCTCCACCCTCCCTCCCTCCGCTCAGCAGCTTCCCCCTCCCACCCCTCCCCTCCCTCCCTCCCCTGCCAGTCGCCCCCAGACACACACTGGACCCATCTCTTACGGAACGTGGGCCTTTCTGGACTCAGGCTGCGCCTCCCCAGCCCCCCCAGTGGGTGGCAAGCTGTGTTTAAACCTAAATTTTGCGGAGGGGGTTGCTGAAAAGACAGCAGGGAAAGTGGGGAGAAGGAACCCCCATGTTCAACCTCACACCGACAGCTTCCCTTTCCTTCGAGAGGAGACCCTCTGGGGGTGGAGGCAAGGCCACTTCTTTGTTTCTGAGCATAAAGAAGAAATTAAACCTTTTCGTAGGCAGGAGCGTCTGTGTCTTCCGTGCGGGGGTTGAAGGAGCAGACAGGTGGCCGCTGGGGCCCGAGCACCCAGCCACCCTCCTCGACGGGCCCAGAGGTTGTCAGCCAGTGTCCGAGCCTCTGGGCTGTCCCGTGTGCCACGTAAACACTGAAACTTGATTTCCTCGGCCCAGACTCAAGGGGAGAGACGTAAACCCGCAGCGTCAGCTGACGCATTTACAGGGGAGATAGCCACTCACTTCCCCGCAGGCTGGTGGCCTCGGGAGCCGGGCAGGGCGGGCTCTTCCCTCTGGCCACTGACACATGTGACCCAGTGGTGGCCTGCTGTGGCCGGGCGCTCGGCTCCGGCCGGGTGGTCCTGGGGCTCGGTGGGAGCCTGGCCACGGGCCTCCCTGGACAGAAGCTGTGCGACATTCCCTGGGGGCCGCGGTGAATCTCGCCTGCAGCTTCCCACTGCGGCTTCTCGGATGTTCGTCAGGCACTTCCGGACGCTGGGCTGCAGGGCGGGAGCGACCCTCCACGGACACCCCCCGCCACCCGCTCCCACTCCTGTCACCCAGCCTTTGTCTCCTGCATCTCGTAAGGCTCGTTCATTCACTCCGAGAGCAGCCCGTGTCTGGGGTGCCTATTCTGTGCCGGGCATCATGGAGGGACATCGTGGTGACCAAAGCCACCATTAAATCATTCCCTAGGGACCTCATGATGGTGTCCGTGCTCCAAAGGAGAAGTCCAGGGGCGAGGAGAACGCACGTCGTCGGGGAGTGCTGACCTAGGCTGGGGTTTGGGGAAGACCTCCCCCGGAGGCAGGGAGCCTTGAGCAGAGAGCTGGCAAATGAGGAACAGGCTGGAACTTTCTGGGCGATGGCAGCACCGCGTGTGAAGGCGGGAACGGGGCAGAGAAAGCAAGGCAAAGTAGTTCCAGAGGGGGTGGAGGGGGCAGCTCCTACGGGCCTTCGGTCTATGCAGCCTGACATCTAATGAAACCGCCGTTTACCCACGGATTTAAGTGCTGCCAAAATGCCAGTAACCTCGCTTGCCGCCCCCCCAGGACAGCCTATCCCGCACATCCCAGTCTCCGCCACACAGAGGAACTGCCAGCATCCCTCTGATTCCCGTGAGCCCACTCCGTGACCGCCGAGCTCTCGGCCCACGGAGCTCAGCACGCTTTCGGGTGAATCAGAATCCCCCCCCACCCACCCTGGGGGCAGGGGGGGGAGGCACGATAAAGACGCCCCGTCCCCCAGGCTCTACCTTCCCGAATTCCGATCCTGCAGGTCCCAGGAGGAATCCACGCATCTAGATCTTGAAAGAGCACACGATTTGAGAGACGATGTCTTTTTTTTTTTTTTTTAGCTCTTTATAAAGTTTTTAAGAAAGCAAAACATGCACATGGTGTAAAGGAAAAAAAAATCCAAACCATACACAATAAACAGTGAAAAGAAGGCTCCCTCCTGCCCCCTGATCCCCAGCCTCCCATTTGTCATTCCCAGAGGCCACCACTATCACCCGTCCCGCAATTATTCTTCCAAAGATAGTGTTCAAGTAAATAAACCAAAGATATTGTTCTCACTCGGTCATACCCGTTCGGTTGTATTTCCCCCTTATTTCGGATAGATAGTAGCATACTGGGGCCGCCCTTCTCTACCATGCTTTTCCCTTTCATGGTGCATTCCCTTCTGTAGCGACATGTACAGAATCTTCCTTATTCTCTCAGTGAGCTCCGAGACTCTCCACTCCCTGGATGGTGTTTATTTTTACCCGTCTCCAGCCAAGGGCCGTGAAGGAGGTCCGCTCTTTCTCTAAGGCCAACACCACTGCAATCGTTGTCCCCGAAGATAGGTCTTTTTGGCACACACGAACTGGATCTACAGGAAAAATTCTTTTTTTTTTTTAATATTTTATTTATTTATTTGAGAGAGAGTATGAGTGAATAGGGGAAGAGGCAGAGGGAGAAGCAGACTCCCTGCTGAGCAGAGAGCCTGATGCGGGACTCGATCCCAGGACCCTGAGATCATCACCCGAGCCGAAGGCAGACGCTTCACCGACTGAGCCACCCAGGCGCCCCTCAACAAGTCATTTTTAACACATCCTAGGGGCCGACACTGGGCGCTGGGTACACATCCGGGCTAATGCCAACCTATGGTCTCTAACCTCAGCTGAGCCCTCAATTCCCGATGAGCCTTTGTCCTTCTCCGTCTTCCTCCCTCCCTCCTCCACCTCCCTCACCACCTTGCAAACCTTCCCCACGCTCGTAGTGACTTCTGTTTTTCACAGGGATGAGGCTGCCAGGGACGAATGATTTCAACTTCCCACCTCTACCCACAAACACAGACATGGACCCTAATTCCCTATGCAACCAAGGTCAAGCCCCCTCCTCCCGTTCAAAGTTCGTCTTCCCACCTGTGCTCAGATCTCTCCCCTCCCACCTCCCCTGAGACCCTGATTCACCCTCCGCTCTTCGACCTCTGCCTCTCTCTCTCTACTGGTTCTTCATCCCTGGTGCATAAACCCACACAAGTCTCTTCCACTCAAGGAAGGAAGGAAACCAAAGAGACTCCTGACGCTCCTGCACACTCGGGTCTCTTCCACATAAAGTAAATCTCTACTCATTTCCTCGCTACCATTTCACTTTTAGCGTGTTGTTATTTTCTTTTTGTTCTGAGATTATTTATTTACTTCTTTGAGAAAGAGACCGCGCGCGAGGGAACACAAGGAGGGGGAGTGGGAGAGGGAGAAGCAGGCTCCCCGCTGAGCAGGGAGCCCAATGCGGGGCTCGATCCCAGGACCCTGGGATCATGACTTGAGCGGAAGGCAGAGGCTTAATCGGCTGAGCCCCCCAGGCGCCCTGCATTGTTATTTTCAAAGTCACATATGCACAGAGTATAAGAAGGCGAGTGCAATCACAAGGCCTACACCCCATCCCTCTCCAACTCCCTTCTCCTCAGAGGCAGCTGCTTTTACCTCCTTCAGATGTTTCTTCTGGTGTTGACCTCCACATCCCCAAACAACGTGCTCGCTTCGCTACTTCCTGACTTTCGTCTTAGGCATCCCTGGTGTCCCCCCATACGAGGTGAAGACTGAGCTCCCTTCTGCCCCTCTCCCCCGCAGTACAATACTTTCCCTCCTGCCCCCGGCATCCCAAACTCCCGAGAGAATGGTATCGATGGAGGTTAGATCAATATTCAACATTTACACTTTCGTGCCTACGTGTAAGTTATCCGGAGTCGTCATGCGGTATACTGATGACCTTTCTCTTCTAACGCCAGGTTGTCGTCCCTGAGTCATTGTCATTTTAAGAATCTGTTTATTCTCTGAGTTCATCCCTAAGTCTCCAGATGATCTGTGGAGCATGCTGAACTACCCACGCTGGGCTGTTTTATGGGGGAAAAAAAAATAAGTTCTATGTTGTCGAATTGTTGCGTTTTTAGCCGGCATCCTAGCACACCTGGAGTATAGAATTCCAGATTGGAACAACTCAGTAAATAAATTTTCATTTAATCCCTATTTTCTTTTAGTTCTTTTTTTTAGTTGTTTTTTTTTCCAATTAATTTTATTTTATTTTTTGGTGTTCCAAGATGAGTTGTTTTTTAAATTTATTTATTCATTTAAGTAATCTCTACACCCAACGTGGGGCTCGAACTCACTACCCGGAGATCAAGAGTCATACACCCTTCGACTGAGCCAGCCAGGTGCCCCTAATCTCTGTTTTCAACACAACTGTGCTCCGGGTGGGCCTTTCACGCAAAGACCCTCTGTTTTCCATCTTCAACAAAGAAACCTCCAGTAATCCGATGGGCTGGAGTGGTTGCACAGATGTGTGCATTAAAGGAGATCTGGGGGGTGAGGGGGTCTAACTACTTCAAATAATCCTCCTCCTTTTAGTATCACGTTCACCCCCAGTGTATATGATGCCACTAATTTAAGAGTAAATCAAAATTGCTTTTAAGTTTTCTCCACTACTGGCTTCATTCCCACTTCATTACTAAGTCACCACTTACCTTCTGTCTTGATGCTTCTATCTAAAGTTTTGCTATTAATTCCTCTTTCTCTCTCTCTCTGACCCTTTGATAAAATCCCCTTGTTCTTTTATTAGGATTTTTAAAAGGAGCGGAGTTAAATGCTAGGTCCCTCAAGCTGAACTGAAAGTCTCCATTCATTTGCCAACCCTGTGCCAACTAGCTTCATTCCCCATCTTCCAGAGGCTGTCCAGACTGACCTTTCCCAAAAAAGTAAACCCCGCCATGACACACTTCTTGGAGATCCTTCAAGGGCTCCCAAGAGCTTTCAGAACAAGGTCCAAATTACTTAGCTTGCAAGCCTTTTCCTGGTCTGGCTCCGACTGCAGCCTCTCGCCCACCTGGCTAACCCGCAAGACTCGGCTCCGGCTGCGCTGCCCCCCAGAATCCTCCGTCTGGGCTCCGGCAGGTGCACCTTGCGCACGCCTCTGAGCAAACGGCGACCTCGCTGTCACCTGAGAGCCCATCCCATTCAGGACGCATCCCCAGACCCCGCCGCGAAACAGGCGACCAGAAAGGGAAGCGGGGAAGGCTGAAAGGAGCCAGCTCCTGGGAACAGGTCGCGAAGCCCGGGTGTCAGCGGGGATCCCGCCCGGGAGGAACAATGCACCACTCGCCGAGTCAGCCTGTCCCCCAGGCCCCTACGGGGGGTGCCCCCAGCACCCCAGAGCTCCCACCATCCTCACCCAGCACCAGCAGCCGCGCGGGCACTTCTCGTAGAAGAAGACATCAAATAGAGGCCCCAGGAGTGTCGCCAAGGCGCGCAGGGCTGAACGACCTCGGACTCGCGAACCAACGCTTCGCTACCTCCTCTTACCACAGGTGGTCGCCAGGTGGCGGCGGCGGCGCAGACCGGGGCCTGCGCACGGTACCCTGGGAGTTGTAGTTCACCAGGCCGGGCGGCGCCGAGCATCCTGGGAATTGTAGTCGCAGCCCCGAGCGCGCCCTGCGCAGGCGCGAGCCGACAGCCGCTTCCGGGCTCCAGCGACCGGTTTTGGGCCAGGGAGAAAAGCGCCGTGGAGTGGGCGGCCTGGGGTGGCGATGGCTACCTACAGCCTGGCGAACGAGAGGCTCCGCGCCCTGGAGGACATCGAACGGGAAATCGGCGCCATTCTCCAGAATGCAGGTTCGGGACACGACGGCCGGCACCTGCGCTCGCAGCGGGGAGGGGAGGGACCCCTGGTGCCCGCGGGGGTACGGGCACGTCCTCCCCGGCTCTCTCCGGCCAGCCCCGGTCCTCTCTTGACCGCCCGCAGGTACCGTGATCCTGGAACTGTCCAAGGAGAAGACCAACGAGCGGCTCCTGGACCGGCAGGCGGCGGCTTTCACGGCGTCGGTGCAGCACGTGGAGGCCGAGCTGTCGGCTCAGATCCGCTACCTCACCCAGGTGTGTGCGCTGGGCCGTGCTGCGCCCCCGCCCCGCTCTCCGCCTTAGCCTTGGCCTGCGGGGATCCTTCGGCCACCAGGGAGCCCGGTGACCTTTGCAGAACCCCTGCCTTCCAGGGTCGGCTTCCCCCTCTGGAAGGAAGATACCAGAGGCCGTCTTGCCTACTTCACTGGCCCGCATCCCATGAGCCGCTGGACGGGGAAGGCCTGGGAAAGGACTTGTGATCAGTGCCAGAGCCACAGACCGTGCGCTCAGAAACTTGACCTGACCTCGGGGGCCTGAAGTGGCGGCGTCCTGAGAAAAGGGACAGGGTTGAGAGGGTTCTCAAGTCTTTACAATAGCAAACAGCCTTCACTGAGTTTCTCCAACGTGCCAGACACTGCTTCATCTCATCCTAGGACAGCTCTAGGAAGTAGTTAACCGTTACCCACGTTTTGCAGATGAGGTTAACAAGTTGAGTGTTTTACCCCCGGTCAGCCGGCCCCCTGCCATGTGCCAGAACACTGCGGGAGAACGGGAGGCTGGGTTGGGGGGCCGGGTGAGGGAAGGGGTGCGTCACTGACCCGCCTCCATGTCCTGCAGGTGGCCACAGGGCAGCCCCATGAGGGCTCGAGCTACTCCTCGAGGAAGGACTGTCAGATGGCCCTAAAGCGAGTGGACTACGCTCGCCTCAAGCTCAGCGATGTGGCCCGAACCTGTGAGCAGATGCTGGAAAACTAGGCCAACCAGGTAGAGCGAGGACTTGGGGGAAGGCCCCCACCAGCACCCAGGGCACTGCCCGGACACCTGCGGCGTGGTAGGTCGGCGCTGCCACTTACGGGCCCTGCTGGGCAGGGTATACGAGGACAAAGGGGCAGAAGGTGGGGACAGAGACACTTGAAGATCGAGCTGGCTCCTCCTGCAGGGTGCTCCCGCAGGTGCTCACCAGGAAAGTGCTGACGAGCTCAGACAGAGATTGAGACACCCAGCGCACTTCCTCAAACGCTCCGTGTCCCTACCCCAGGCTTCTGCACACTGGACCAATGAAGGCACATTCTTCTTCGTTGAAAGAGACAAAAGAAGAACCAGGGGTTTTAATAATAAAAATAACAGCAATGAAAGCAGGGAGTTCGGACTCTCACTGGAACGTATGTGGGTGATGCGGGGATTGAGGAAATAAAATCAAACTGCATGCAGCCTGCTGAGGAGGGAGGGAGGGAGGGCCCGGGCCTGCAGTGAGGGGTCGTGGGAGGAGCAGCCCGTGAAGACGGACTGGGACAAGGGGGCGGTGGGACCCTGAACGGAGGAGCTGGAGTCAGACCATGGTAGGGGAGCAGGGGCATGAGGCCAGTGTCTGCAGAAAGAATCAGTACTTATAAAAATAGTTTTTAGTAATAAACACGTAATTTGGGGTATTACAGCGAAAGGTAGATTTTACATTATAGCGTGGAAAAAAAACCCGAGGAAGGGTCGACAAGAGGGCAGTGGCTGGATGTTTGTACATTAAACATCAAATAGCTATGGAGTGCTTAGCATGCGGCAGAGATTATTCTAATGTATTTAAAGGCATAAGGGTTGAATAAATCAGTGTCTACCCTCACGGGTTTCCATTCTCAGCTCAGGCGTTGGAGTCTGATGCCACAGGTGTGTAATAAAGCTGCAAACCTGGAAAAGATAAGGGGATTAAGATATCAGCTCTAAGATTAAGGAAAATTGGGGTAATAGCTTGAGCTGGGGAATTAGACCCCAAAACCTCAACCATACAACCGAGTACAGGGTAGGTGCTCAGTATAAAGATTTGTGAACTAAATGAATGGCCCCCACCTTCTTCTACAGGTTCATCTCCCCTTAGCCTGCTCTAGCTGCCATCTTCTTTTTTTTTTTTTTTTTTTTGAGATTTTATTTATTTATTTGACAGAGAGACACAGCGAGAGAGGGAACACAAGCAGGGGGAGTGGAGAGGGGAAGCAGACTCCTCGCTGAGCAGGGAGCCCGATGTGGGGCTCAATCCCAACACCACAGGATCATGACCTGAGCCGAAGGCACATGCTCAACGACTGAGCCACCTAGGCGCCCCTAGCTGCCATCTTCTTCTGTTGCTCCAAGCCCTACCTGGCTTTGAAGGTCAAGTACGGGTCCCTGGGCCTGTGATGGCTTTCCTCCCTCCCTCCCTCTTCTGTAACTGTCTCTAGCTGACTCATCTCTCATGGCCTATGGTCCACAGTGCAGACAGACGCATATCTGTCTGCCTGGGGCAGGTTTCCGGTTTCCCGACACCTAGGAGCTACTGGGGAGAGGGGCCCGGAGGCCCAGCTTACCTGGAGAGGGCTGCAGCGACTGCTCCCTCCTCCTCTTGCACAGCACGTACAGGAGGACCACGGTGAGAAGGAAGATGATGGTCAGGAGGGACACCACTGGCACCATGGCTGAGGTCCCCGCTGAAGGCCTCACTGGTCCTTCCAGCTGCTTCTGCCTCTCCCCACCCTCAGGCTCAGCCCCCAGACTATGGTCCTCAGTGGATGTAGCGATTTCATCGGCGCGGGTGAAGTTTTTGTCCGAGGACCAGGCCCCTGCTGGAAGCGTGGGCTGCGCAGTAGACTGCGAGGCGGGCGGCAGGTACGTCTGAGCAGGGGAGCCCGTGTCTAAAGGTGCCCTTTGTGTGGGCTCAGGAACCTGGGTGCTGGGAGGAGGTAAATGCTCCTGGGGGGCCGCACTCCCGGAGTTAGCATATCCACATTCTGGAGAGGCAAGGAGTAAGGAATCAGGGCTAGGAGACGAGGGGACCAAGTGAAAAAGCAGTTCGAGGAGAGGGTGGGTAGTGGATGAAGCTGGACATCAAGCTTACAGCCAGGAGAGGAAGGCGGAGGGGACGAGGGGGGGGGGGTGGAGAAGGAAGTGCCCCAACCCGCAACAAGGAAGCACTGGGACGAGACTGGGAAGGGCATGCCTTCTGGACGGGGAGGTGGGGGAGACCTGGGTGGGAACCCTGACTCTGCTGCAGAGGCTCTGCGTGACCTTGTCCCTTGTCTCTTGACCTCCCTGGGACGCCTTTCTTGCGGCTGTAGAGCAGGGCGAATTCTCCTACCATGGGCCACAGTGGCTGGGAGGATTAAGGGAAAGCCTGCACGCAGGTCTCTAGCCCACAGACCAGTCTGTGCGCCACGGAAGAGACACAAGACGACTTCCGCTGCGACAGGTGAGGACATTTTGTGTATTTATTTTAGGAGAAAAATACAGTGGGTGCATCAGCTTTGTGACTTCACAGATGTCACTGCTTAGGACAAGCTGCTAGTTAAGTTTTTCAAAAGCAGCACATGTACACATAAGAATTGATTCATCTTATTGTATGTAAATTTAACCTCCAAGAGAAAAAGCAACAATAAAGTATTGAACTCAACAATACACATGCTGAAATGTTTGGGGGTGAGTGTGGTCATGCCTGCAGCTAACCTGGAAATGCATCAAAAAATAAGGTGGGGGCCCCTGGGGGGCTCAGTGGGTTGAGCTTCTGCTTCGGCTCAGGTCCTAATCTAGCCCGCATCAGGGCTCCCTGCTCAGCGGGGAGTCTGCTTCTCCCTCCTCCCCTCCCCCCTGCTCATGCGCTCTTTTCTCTCTCAAATAAAATCTTGTAAGAACAATAAGGTGGATTGATGACGAATAAGATAGACGGGCGTGCACTAAAGCAAATGTAGTTAACGTGCTATTTACTTGACGTAAAATATAAATTGTATTTGCTATGTTTTGTACCTACTACATAAAAGACATAAAATACAAATATATAAAAGCCAGATAATGTAGGATCTAGGCGGTGGGCCTATGGATGTTCCCTGAACAATTCTTTCAACTTTTGTGTAAGTCTTTAAATTTCCATAGTAAAGTACTGGAAAGCAAAAGTAGTGCCGTGGCTTCAAGAAAAATATTAAGTAAATAAGAGCACAAGAGGAAGCGGCACAAATCATGACAGGGATGGTGAGTGACATTGGGTGAACAGGGGTCTAAGGGACTTTGGCACCAGGTACAAGGGGATCACGAGGGGTCATGGGGAGGGGGCCGACGCAACTGTAAGGAGGACACCGCTGCCCCGGAGACAGAGCCCAGGGAGGAGGGGGAAAGCCCATACCTTTGCGATCAAAGCAGCTCATCAATTCCTGAACCCAAGGGTCTTTGCTGCCCCCACACACGCTCCGGGAGTGTAGCTGGAACCTAGGAAGGAGGAACGTGGTCACAGCTCTTTCCTCATTCCAAAGATATGAAGTCACTGCCAAGAGCCAGGAAGCCCTTTCTGCCCAGACTGGGAAATTCCCAGGTAGGTGAGAAAGGGAAAGCAAGGTATGGAGAATTGCCGGGCGAATGGAATCCTGGGAGGGGCGTCGGTCCCCCCCAGGAGTTCCAGGTCGAGCCGCGAGGGTCCCCGAGGCCCCCAGAGGCGCCGCGCTCCCAGTACTCCGGGACATTACCTGATGTAGGAATTACAGCGATCGTAGGCTCTCAGGTGCTTTCGGAAATGTGCCATGAAGTCCGCCTTCGGAGGTGAGCCGGATGAAATCTTTTTGTGGCAGTAACAACTGCCGATGACGCTGCCCTCGTTGCCATGGCCTGGGGGACAGGGGACGGCACGGGTGGTCAACGCAGGTTCCCCGCTCAAGGGGCTCCCCTCGCTGTTACTGCGCCTCTTCCCTCGATCCCGGATCTGAACCCCGGGCCCAACCCACACATCACACCCCCAAACACCTCGTTAACACGGCCTGGACCCGGGTGTCCCCCCAGCATGTCCCCTGCCCCGGCTGCCCGGGGACCCTGGCTCGCCATTGACGCGACGCAACCCCGCGGCCCTCGGCGCCCGCATCCCGTGCGCGGACTCGGGGGCATGGGGGCCAGCACGGCCCCGGACCAACCTGGCGGAGGCAGCAGCGCCACCAGGGCGAGGAGCGCGAGGCACCCGGCGCCCGAGCGCCGGCTCATCTCAGGGGCCAGGCGGGACCGGAGCGCGGCGGCCAGCGGCTTGGTCCCGGGCCCGCGGGAATGCCCGGCGGCCGCGGCAGGGGTGTTGGGCGGGCGGTGCGGCGCGAGCTGGCGGCGCCCTCCTCCCGCGCTCGCACCGTCCGAACCGACAGCTCGGTCGGTACTGCGGCTCCGCGCGCGGCCGCCACCCGCCGCCGCAGGGAATGCCCCGGAGGCGGGGCCCCCGCGCCCCCGCGCCCCCGCGCCCCGAGTCGGCCCCGGGCCCGCGCCGAGAGGGACGGCCGGGAAGGTGCGTGCAAGGCGAAGGCGAGCGCGGCTGCTCGGCGGGGCGCGCGGCGCGGGCGGCGGACCCACGGGCTCGGCCCGGCTCCGGGAGGCCCGCCCGGCCCCCCCAGGTCAGGCCGCAGGCCGGAGCACTCGGAGTCGCGGCCACTCGGCTCCCTCCACCCCCCGCGGCGCTTTCGGTTCCCCCGCCGGGCGCCGGGCCGCGGTCACATGCCGGGTGATGCCCCCGGGAAAGTCCGCGAGGCCGCGGCCCCCTCCGCGCGCGCCTCGGACGCACGGGGCGGGGCCACCCGGGCAGCGGGCCTCGGGCTCCGGCCGCCCTGACGTCACGCCCCCCCCCCCCCCCCGAGCCCCGAGGTATTTACCTTCGAAAAGTGGCGGCGGCTGCAGGTACCGGAGTGGTGGAGCGGCCGGGAGGGGCTGGGTCCGCGGGGGCTCCCCGCCGAACCGATCCAAGCCGAGGGGATGCCCCGGCTCCGGGTCCCTCCTCCCACACCCTACGGACGGATCCAAAATAATCCCTCCTCGCCAATCCCTTCCCCATAGGATTCGCCCTCCAAATCTAGTCACAATTCAAACCCTACTCTTGAGGGGTTGGGCCTCAGATTTTGGGCCCCAAATACCATCTCACTCCTGGCTACTCATCTGAAACCCTGCTCGCCCGCTGCCAAGTTTAGGCCCCGTTCTCACCCTGAACTCCCACCCTTAGCCCTGAGAACTTGTCTCAGCTGCTAACCCTCATCCAGAGGTCCCACCCGTAAGTGACCCTCAAACCCCCCCCATTTTGTGACCCACCCCTACCCTCTCCCTCACCATACACCCCTTCCTCTGCTCAGTCTGGGCCCAGACCCTGTGCCCCGGAAGACATGGAGTTTGTGTCTGGATACCGAGACGAGTTCCTTGATTTCGCGGCCCTCCTCTTTGGCTGGTTTCGGAAGTTCGCGGCCGAGCGTGGGGCTGCAGGGGCCGGCCTCGAGGGCCGCTGGCGCCCGCTGGAGGCTCAGATCAGAAGGCTGCCCCAGGACCCTGCCCTTTGGGTGCTTCACGTCTTGCCCAACCGTAGTGTGGGCATCAGCCTGGGGCAAGGGGCAGAGCCAGGCCCTGGGCCAGGCCTGGGGGCTGCCCGGTTCCTGGGAGATGAGCCCCCACTCCACCTGCGAGACCTAAGCCCCTATGTCAGCTTTGTCAGCCTGGAGGAGGGGGAGGAAGTGGAAGAGGAAGGGGGGGAAGAGGAAGAGAATGGAGAGGAGGAGGGTGCAGGCATGGAGAAAGGAGACCCAGAGGAGGCTGGGGAGCCAGCCCCCAGCAGCAGGGAGTCCCCCCAGGAAGCGAACGCTCCAGGGGAGACAGAGGAGGCTGAGCAGGAGGCAGGAGGCGGCGAGGATGGTTGCCGAGAGGACAAGGCAGAGGACGAAGCGGGCCCTGAGAGGAGGAAGGGGCGGAGAAGCGGTAAGAACCCCTGGGCTGGGCATCCCGCCCTTTGGAAGACCTCCTCTACCAGGCAGCCCAGCCGGGAGTCACCGACGGGTGGCCTGCAGGTCAGTCTGGCCTGGAGAGGTGTTTTCATGGACCCAATCTGTTTTTTTAATTTGAGCCAGTATTTATACATTGAAAGAAAAAAGATTCCACAAGTCTCAGGAAAGCTGGAACGTTCCAACAGCAGGCCCATACATCTACCTGCGTGGCCGCAGATACCCTGGCACCATGCGTCTGGTGTCCCCTTCCGATGAGGCATACCCTCTCTCCCCAGGCACCTCTGTTCGCTTAGTTGACCCCCCCAGCCCCCGTAGACATGATGTTCACACCCCCGACCCTGACCGTCTTTGCCGCTCTCCGCCCCTGACTTTTCCTCCTTCCCCAGAGACTGCCCCCGTGCACCTTTCCTGCCTCTTACTGGTGACCGATGAACATGGCACCATCTTGGGCATTGACCTGCTGATGGATGGAACCCAGGGGAGTGCCGGCAAGGGCGCGGGGACCGAGAACCTGGCTCCTCGGGCCTACGCCCTCCTCTGCCACAGCATGGCCTGCCCGATGGGCTCCGGAGACCCTCGAAAGCCCCGGCAGCTTACCGTGGGAGATGCCCGGCTGCATCGGTACGGAAGTCTGGTACCTGAGGCTGGGGAGGTCTAGGGGTCTGGACTCCCGAGCCCCCCAGCCTGACGGTGTGCACCTCCGCTCAGAGACTTGGAGAGTCTGGTCCCGAGGCTGGGAGTGAAGTTAGCCAAGACGCCCATGCGGACGTGGGGTCCCCGGCCGGGTTTCACGTTTGCCTCCCTCCGGGCTCGAACCTGCCATGTCTGTCACAGGCATAGCTTTGAAGTGAAGCTGACGCCTTGGTGAGCAGCCTGAAAGATGGCGTGAGAGGGAGGGAGACCCCCCACAGTTAGCCAAGCAGAGATACCTGGCCGGTGGGGGAGGGAGGGTCTGGGAAGTCAAAGGAGGGAAAAAAGCAAGCTCTTACGAGCAGAGTATCCAGAAAAGCGGACCGCATGATACATGGGCAGCTGCAGGGCACGCGGCAGACCAAGGACCCACAGGGCTGAACGCCGGGTGCCCACCACCCCCTGTGACCCCAGCCCCCAGTGCGGTGCCGTCTTGTACTGTGGCGAGCCTTGTCTCCGGGCCGACTGGCGGCGATGCCCTGATGACGTGAGCCACCGATTTTGGTGCCCAAGGCTTGCAGCCTTCATGGAGCGGGCCGGGGAGCTGGCAACTCTGCCTTTTACCTACACCGCAGGTACCCCGAGGCGATGGGTCGGCGGGAGGCGGGGAAACTGAGGCACGGGTTTGGGACTGAGCCTGGGCGCCTGGGTACAGGGTCCCGGACCTGAAGGAGAAGTTCTTGGGGCCAGACGCTGGGAATTTAGGGCTGGAGGCTAGAGCCCTGGGGCTGAAGACAGGGTCTAGAGCTGAGGCGCACAAGCGTGCAGCCCCATAGACACTAGGCAATGTTCGTTCTCTCGAGGACTAGAGCCCGATTCAGACCCAGGGGCCTCGAGAGGAACTGAGAAGAGCTATGGTCTGGGGTCCTAGCCACCAGGCCCTCAACCCCTCCCCTCCTCCTCCTCCAGAGGTGACCAGTGAAACCTTCAACAAGGAGGGCTTCCTGGCCTCACGGGGCCTCACTCGCGGCTACTGGACCCAGCTCAGCATGCTGATTCCAAGCCTTGGCACCCCCAGGCACCCCCGGGCCAGCACACCAGCCCTCGGCCTTCTTCTCAGTGGTTCGTGGGGCCCTTCTTCAGGCATGGGCCCCTCAGCCTAGAGGGAAGGATGGGGGAGAAAACAGCTGTCCGGGCCCCAGATAACGTCCCCATGTACGCACGCAACTCCATTGCCACCGCCACGGCCCTGTCAGGCCTTTCCCCAGTCCTCAGAGAAGTTACCCCTGCCCACCCCATCGAGAAGCCGCATCCACAGACTTCCCACTCCCAATCGTCTTGCTACAGCTCCAGGGAATACAGCTCCTTTGGAAGGAAGAGGGGGACGAGCTGGGTGGGGGCCTCCCTGACACCAGGATCCTCTTCTTCTTCTCATCCTTTCAGGAGATCCCTACCAGCTTCTCCAGGGGGATGGGCCCGCCCTGATGCCTCCTGTGCCCCCAGATCCACCCAGGGGCCTCTTTGGTGAGCTGGAGGGGCCTCGAGGGTGCTAGAGCCGGGGACAGGGACTGGCGGGCCAGCAGTCCCAACGACTGAGAAAAAGGGAGCTATGAGACTAAAAGGGGCTGAGGTCCACGCCAGGGCCAGGTCACCCAGTAACCCGCTCTCCCCAGGCTCGTGGCAGGATTACTACACGTGGAGGGGCCTCAGCTTGGACTCCCCCATGGCCGTGCTTCTCACCTACCCGTTGACTGTGTATTACGTCATCACGCACCTGGTCCCCCAGTCCTGTAAGGAGAGCAGAGCAGCGGGACCGAGGGGGGCAGGGAGCTGGAGGGGGACCAGAGGAAGGGAGACCATCTTCTTAAGCCACCAGCTTCTCGCCCAGTCCCTGAGCTCAACATCCAGAACAAGCAATCGCTGAAAATCCACGTGGTGGAAGCCGGGAAGGAGTTCGACCTCGTCATGGTGTTCTGGGTAAGTCCCTCCAGGACTGGGGGCTGGGCATTTGGGCGTGGAGCCAGCCGTGGGGTGGGACCTCGATCTGTCTTCTCTGTCCTTCAGGAGCTCTTGGTCTTGCTCCCCCACGTGGCCCTGGAGCTGCAGTTTGTGGGTGATGGCCTGCCCCCCGACAGCGACCAGCAGCATTTTACCCTGCAGAGGGTAGGGCTGGGGGGAGGGGGCTGCCCTCCTTCCTCCTGTTCTCCCCTTGCCTAACATGCCTCCCAGCGGTTTCTCTCCTCCGCTCCTGGCTCCCCAGGATGGCCCAGAAGTATCTGTCCGTCCCAGTTCCGGCGTATCTGCCCGGCTCAGCTCCAGCACTAAGGAGAAGGGGGGCCGCAGGGACCTGCAGATCAAGGTGTCTGCACGGCCCTACCACCTGCTCCAGGGCCCCAAACCGGACCTGGTTATCGGTAAGAGCCTGGGGTAGGAATGTGGGGACGTGGGAGGGGGACGTGGGAGGGGGACATGGAAGAAGGCCGTGGGCGACAGCTTCTGCCCGCTCTCCCTCGGTCTGCAGGATTTAACTCCGGCTTCGGTCTCAAGGACACTTGGCTGAGCTCGCTGCCCCGGCTACAGGTGGGGGATGGGCCAAAAGGGACTTACTTTGGGGCCAAAAGGGACCTCCCCTCCTCCCACACCCCCACCGTCCTCCTTCTCCGAAAGCCTCTTCTTCCCACCCTCTGCTCCAGACCCGGGGCGCGCCCAGGGCCCTCCTGACCCTGTCTGTCTGGCTTGTCTGCCTGCCTCGTGCCTCTCCCCTTCCTGGTCTGCCCGGGTCGCGGGTTTCCACAGCAGTCTGCGCCCCTGGCGCCTGGGGAGGGGCTGGGCGGAGGCGCCGCTCCGAGAGTCAGAGGCCCGTGCCCACCGCAGTCCCTCCGAGTCCCGGCCTTCTTCACCGAGAGCAGCGAGTACGGCTGTGTGATGGACGACCAGACCATGGCGGTGGCCACGGGAGGGGGCACGAGCCCCCCGCGCCCCAACCCTTTCCGCTCCCCCTTTCGCCTGCGAGCCGCTGACAACTGCATGCCCTGGTAAGGGCCACGCCCCCCGCGGGGTCCTCCGCCCTCCTGGGACCCCCTCCCCGCGACCCCTCGACCCCACGCACACACTGGGGGCTGGATCCAACTCCCGGGACCCCACCCGCTCGCCCACGGCGCAGGGGCGTGCTCAGCCCGGGCCGCCCCGCCCCGCCCCGCGGAAGCCCCGCCCCGCCCCGCGGAAGCCACGCCCCTGACGGCGCCACGCCCCCTCAGGTACTGCAACGCCTTCCTCTTCCACCTGGTGTACAAGCCCCCGCAGGGGAGCGGGGCCCGCGCGGCGCCCGGGCCGGTGCCCCCGGTGCCGACCCCCGCCGCGCCCCCCGCCCCCGCGCGCAGGCGCCGAGGGGAGAAGAAACCCGGGCGGGGGGCCCGCCGGCGCAGGTGAGGGCTCAGGTGTGGCCGCCCAGCCCTCCCCGCCGCAGGCCCCCGGAGGGACAACCAAAACGCGCACGGCCCGGGGGAAAGCCGGCTGGCGGAGTTCGGAGAGGTAAATAAAAGTACTTGTTGGAAACCACTGAGTCACGGACGCTCTGGTTACACACCCATAACCGGGTCATTAAACGGGGAGGGGAGGAAAGGACTTCAGGCTGACTCATTTTCCTCCAGCTTCTTTGAGCCCCTCGACCGCTGTCGCCTCTTCCCTGCGGCTCCGGCTCCGACCCTCCTTGGTGATCCCAAACTCCTGATGTATGTGCGTAAGTCACTGTAGGCCCCAGTAACCTCCAGGGACCCGCCCCAAGGCAAGGCAAGACCCAGGAGCCGAGAGGGGCTTCGCACTAGCGGGCAGGGGACGCACACGAGCTCCTGGGGGCGCACAGGCCTTGGTTTAGGGGCCGCGAAAGGCCCCCAGGCACCCAGCCCTGGGCCATCCTTGTCCTCTCATTCCTCATGCGCAATGAAGACCCCACTCGTGCTGAGTCACACAGAGAAGGTCACTCAGATCAGTTCATGTGCACTCTCACTGCCCGCTCTCGTGTCAGGCAGAGAATTCCTTCTACGACATGACTTTCCTGCTTAAATCCCTCCGGTGGCTTTCCTCCAGTCTTAAAATCCCCTGAGTGTGGGCTGGGTTTAGTGACTCAAGTCGCTAAGTATAGAAAGGGAAGAGTAGTGGAGAACCTTGGCATTCACCGCCTTAACCAAGTGACGGAGGTTAGTGAGCGTAAGTCACGTGGGCATCTGTGCTCCCTGACGGGTTGCAGTGAGAAAGCCACCTCGCCTTCACAGTCTTCCCCAAAATCTATAACCTCGGTCTGATGGTGAGAAAACAGCAGGCAAATCCATACTGTGGGACAGTCCACAAAATGCCTGGCGGCTCTTCTTCAAAATGTCCAAGGCATGGAAGGCAAGAAAAGACCAAGAAACTGACAGACCGGAAGGGAGTAGGGAGATGTGACCTCTAACTGTGATGCGGTCTCCTGGATTGGATTCTGGGGCAGAAAAAGCACATTCGTGGAAAACCTGGAGGAATCCAAATCAAATCTGTAGGATTTAGCTAATGGTATTGTGTCAATGTTAACTTCTTTGTTTTGATAAACAGGCTATATGGCTTACGGATTCTTCTCTCCCTTCCTGTCATTCTGTTTTATAATAAAGATTTTAGGGGCGCCTGGGTGGCTCAGTGGGTTAAAGCCTCTGCCTTCGGCTCAGGTCATGATCTCAGGGTCCTGGGATGGAGCCCCGCATCAGGCTCTCTGCTCAGCAGGGAGCCTGCTTCCCCCCTCTCTCTGCCTGCCTCTCTGCCTACTTGTGATCTCTCTCTCTCTCTCTCTCTGTCAAATAAATAAATAAAATCTTTAAAAAAAAAACAAAAAAAAAATTTTAGCACCTAAGTTTCCAAATACACACAAAAGCCCAGAGACTGCATCAGAATCTCTACGTACCCCTCACTCCGCTTCAACAATGATCAACGTTTCTCTCGTGGTATTATTACTTCTCGGGAATCTATGATATAATAAGACATATACCAGGTTCCCAGCACAAGAGCTTCTAAAACCTTTGGAATCTCCTTAGCAAAAAGCCCTTCCAACCATACCTGACCCCATTTAACTTCAGATGGAGGCTGGTTGCTGGTCATAGTGTGAGTAGAGTGCTGGAATTTTCACTCCACTTTTCAACTGCCAGGGAGTAGTAAGGAGGCTGGAGACTGAGTTAATCCCCAAGATTTCATCAATCATGCTTAGATAATAGGCTGCCTAAGGAAATGCAAACTCAGAAGAAAAAAGGGAAACGTACTATCCCTTGGTGATTATCTGTAATGGGCAAAATGAGATTTAAAAAGAGTTCTGGGGCACCTGGGTGGCTCAGTTGGTTAAGCAACTGCCTTCGGCTCAGGTCATGATCCTGCAGTCTTGGGATCGAGTCCCACATTGAGCCCCGCTGAGCAGGGAGCCTGCTTCTCTCTCTCTGCCCCTCGCCCCACTCATGCTCTCTCTCTCTCTCTCTCATTGTCTCTCTTTCAAATACATAAATAAAATCATCAAAGGAGTTCTGGTTTGGGCTTTGGCGCTAGACGGAGCTCAGGTCTTGGTCAGCCTAGGTTTCGGCCGCTAGCCTCAGAGATGGCCACGGAGTGAGCAAGTGTGCTCTGGTCACCGGGAAGGCTGTCAATGTGGTGGGCGGGGGTGGGGGGAGGGGCGCTGCAAAGCCAGAGACACCAGCGGGTACGGCGTGAAAGCGTTGCCTCATTCTGTAGATTGGTATCAACAGCTTCCTGGAGAACATTTTTAAAAGTGGGTTGTAAGAGAGACTAATTGAAGGGCAATATCCTTGGCTTTAAACGCCGCGGAGTAGAATGTCTGTGTGGATGCAGGACCCCCCGGCTCCTTCTTAAACCCCCGCAGGTGGCTGCGTGCCATCCAGACACGCAGGCAGGATGTTATTCCTGGGGAATGATCCCGAAGCCATCCATGAGCCACCCTCATTAGCACACGCTCAGGACCAGGGTGGAAAAAAGGCCTCAGTATGAATAACAAAAAAACCTTCCTCTCTCCCCTCTGACTCGGGAAATTCCAAGATGTTGAGAAGCACTGCGCCAGGAACTGGGACAAAGACCAAATACATATTATTCTATTACAAGATCACACACACACACACACACACACACACACACACACACACACACACGGCTTCTTTCCCGAGCGTCAGAGAGCACAGCCCAGACATCTGTCATCTCACTTACATGCATCTGTTACTAACAAGGGCTTGCAACAAATGTAACCACCGGCTGTACCCGACAAAATTAGCAATGACTCTTTAATATCTCCCAATACCCAGTCCACATTCAAATTTCTTTGATTATCTCAAAGATGGCTTTTACAGCGGATTTGGTCCAAGACATAAACGAGGCCCCACACGTGGCTTTGGCTGCTGTATCCCTTCGGTAAGGGAATTCCCTCCCTTCTCTCTCCTTTTGGTTTCCATGCCTCTGATTCAATGAGAAACAGAACCTTCCTCCCGTAGAATCTTCCTCATTCTGGATCTGGCTGATGGCTTCCTCGAGCTGTTTTCTGTTGTGTTTTTTGTTGTTTTGTTGTTTTGTTTTGTTTTGTTTATTTCTTCGTTTACCTTCCGTAGTTCCTGTAAGCTGGTAATTACATCTAGGTGGGAAGACCCTTCTGCTGTGGTCTGTGCCCACCTCCGCAGACTGATCTCATGCCACTCTCCACCCCCTCTCTACCCTCCAGCCAGACGCCTCTGAACAGACACCGCTCATCGCGGAACTTCCCTATTTTCTTGCTCAACCGATGTTGTCTCAGCCTAAACATCACTTCCCTAGGAAAGGAGAACTTCCCTGACTCCCTGATAAGGGTAGACCCCTCCGCCCCCCAAGCCCTCAGTATGCCCTATATGTCCCCTAAGACCATAAAAGGGAAGCCCAGGTCCCTGGCGAATTGAGGGGAAATAGAACTTTTTTTTACCACTCCCTTGGCCAGAAAATAACCTTTCTCTGAATTCCTGGCATCTACTGCATAAAAAGTAGGAACAAAAAAAAAGTAAGAACAGATACAGTTATCTCTGAGTAGTAGGATTACTGAAGATTTGCTTGGTTTTAGCTATGTGGCTCATTTCCTTCCATGAGCGTGCAAATTAAACATAAAAATGTTTAATTCAAAAATTGCTGCGTTTATGGGCGCCTGGGTGGCTCAGCGGATTAAAGCCTCTACCTTCGGCTCAGGTCATTATCTCAGGGTCCTGGGATCGAGCCCCGCATCGGGCTCCCTGATCTCTCTGCCTGCCTCTCTGCCTACTTGTGATCTCTCTCTGTCAAATAAATAAATAAAATCTTTAAAAAAAAAATTGTTGCGTTTAATAATCTACTCACTAAATATTGAGTGAATGCAAGCAAGACTTTGCGTGGTACTTGAGAGATGTGACGGGTGGGGGAGGGCAGAGAGCAGACAGCGGTCCCTGCCTCCGCCAAGCTTAGGGTCCGGTCCGCGGCAGGCGGTGATAAACCGTGGCCCCTAGCCCAACTCAGCCCGCCTCCTGCTTTCGGATGAGCGGCAAGCTAAGACACCAAAAGAAGAAGAAGAAGATTCTGTGATGTGAAAATTATATGAAATTCAAATTGCACGGTCCATAAATTTATATCGAAATAGACCCCACAACTCTTTATTTATGTATTGTCTGGGGCTACTTTCGTGATGCAAAGCAGGATTTTGAATACTGTTCTTATCATGGAAATTGTATGGCCCTACAGAGCCTAAAACATCCACTAGCAGGCTCTTTGTAGAAATACTCTGACCTCTGGCTAGGGCAAGATTTCCTTTATCCTTTTTTTTTTTTTTTAAGATTTTATGTTATTTATTTGACAGAGAGAGAGAGCATGAGCAGGGGGAGCAGCAGAGGGAGAGGGAGAAGCGGGCTCCCCGCGGAGCAGGGACCCCAATGGGATGCAGTGCTTCCTGCCAGGACCCCAGATCATGGCCTGAGCCGAATGAGCTGAAGGCAGATGCTTATCCCACTGAGCCACCCAGGCACCCCAGGGCAAGATTTTCAAAATGCAGGGGCGCCTGGCTGGCTTAGTCAGAAGAGCACGTGACCCTTGATCTCTGGGTTGTGAGTTCGAGGCCCCCACATTGGGCATAGAGATTACTTAAATAAATAAATAAATACATGAAAAAGAAGATTCTCGGGGTACCTGGGTGGCTCAGTTGTTAAGCGTCTGCCTTCAGCTCAGGTCATGATCCCAGGGTCCTGGGATCCAGTCCTGCGTTGGGCTCCCTGCTCAGCAGAGTGCCTGCTTCTCCCTCTGCCTGCCGCTCCCCCTGCTTGTGCTCTCTCTCTCTCTCTCTCTGACAAATAAATAAATAAAAATATTTAAAAAAAAAAGATTTTCCAAATGCAGATTTATGAGATTTCGTGTGGTTCATAAAGTCAACTTAGTGGGCCTCAAATAGCATTCTTTTTTTTAATGAAATAGAATAGAACAAAAATATTAGGTGTATCTTATGTCATGAGAGTGAATATTATTTTGTGAGAGATTTGCTTCACTTACGTCTACCGTATATGTTCGTATGTGCCTGTGTGTACTGCATCATGATATGAAATGTAGTCTTTACTGTAGACCATGGTCAAAACATCTGAAAGTCAGAGGCTTAGAGGGAGGCCCGGAAGACACAGAGAGGTCACCAGGAAGTTCTAGTACAGTGTGACTGGTGTGATGATGGAAAGTTCCAGACTCTTGGAGACACAGAGGAGGCACTTAAGACAGCCTTGGGATATCAGGGAGGGTTTCCTGGAAGAAATGACATCTAAGCAGTGACCTGAAGGACAAGTAGGAGTTAGCAGGTAAAGAAGAGAAAAGACGGTGATAGCATGTGCAAAGGCCCTGAGGCAAAAATAAGTAAGACGTTTGGGAGCAACTACAAGGAGTTCAGTACTGTTGGAGTTTACAACGAGATGAGGCTTTTCTATCCCCTTCCCTCTCCGTCATATCACACCTCCATTTTCCCTGAGCGGTTATCTCAGTTGCCTTATTACTTTTTTTTTTTTGCCTTATTACTTATTTATTTACATTTATTACACCTCCTCCTTCAACACACTCAAAAAAGTAAATTCCACGAAAGGGGAGACTGGTCTGTCTTCTTTAGAACTAAGCCCTCCCACCATTCCCCGGGGACAGAACAGCCACTCGGAATTTACTAAAGGAATGTTAGGAACATATCCCTCCCTGCTATATTGTGGGGAAAGTGGACCCTGGAGGGTAAGGCTCGTCTAGTTATTCAACCAATTGCTGGAGGTAGGCCATGAGTTCTGGATTCCGACAAACCTCGTTTGAACCCAGGCAGCTTCAGACCCAGAACCCCGGAGAATCTCTTCTGGGAGCCACGCTCTGGTGTGGCAGGTGCCGAGTGCAAATACGCACACAGGGCTTGCTTGTGTCCGGGTGTGTTCTGAGCACTTTATTTACATATATGAATAAACATAATCTTCATCACGAACCGGTAGGTATTATTACTATCTCCCATTTTACAGATGAGGACACTGAGGCACGGGGAGGTCGTCACTTAACCAAGGTCAAGCAGGGGGACCCGGAAACAAATCAGGCGACTCAGCACTTGATCATGTGCTTTGAGCCACTGCCCCGAACTGCTTCTTGGAAAACCCACAACTTCCCAGAACAGATAAGAGCGGCTTATGCTATGAGAGCCCTTTTCTCCTTCAGGATTGGCCGTGTGAAGAATCATCAACTTCTCTGCCCATTGTTCTAAATACACGGAGGGATTTCCGGGAGGCTCCCGGGGATGGATGGGTGAGCTCCCCTGGGAAGATCACCACCACCCCCACCGGGCACTGGCCGCCTCGCCGCGACAGCGGGACGTGGACTGGAATGCGACGAGAGCCAAGCTTTAGGAGTGACTACAGTGCCTCTTTGCCACATGTGGCCACTGAACGCGAAAAACATGGCAAATCTGACTTCAGACGCAAACTGGATTTTGAAGACTTCGTAATGGAGAAAATAATGTCAGAGATCTTATCAATAACATTTTCTATCGATTACATGTTGAAATGACAACAATTTGGCTATATTAGGTTAAATAACATACCTCCATAGGGGCGCCTGGCTAGCTGTGTCGAAGGACCCCGTGATTCTTAATCTTGGCGTCCTGAGTTCGAGCCCCACGGTGGGTGTAGAGCTTACATTTAAAAAATAAATAAAAACAAAATAGCTTCTTAAAATTAAAAAAAAAAGAAAAAGAAAGAAAAGAAAAGACAAGGTTTAGATAGGGCTCCGGTGCCTGAGTTCAAATCCAGGCTCCCTGCTTCTTGGGCAAGTTACCCACCCTCTCTGTGCCTGGTTCCCCGCCTGCCAAAGGGGGGCAGTCATGGGACAGTCGTGAGGATAAGGGAGGTTAGTACATGTAAATGCTGAGAAGGATCTTCAGCCTGGGGGGATTCAGTACAGGCCGTGAGTTGCCATTATTATTCTACCAAAGTACCTGAGAGACCAAGCCGGAGACGGACTCTATAATAAGTAAGACGAACCCCCCACCTTTCACAGGGATACCATGCCCTCTAGCCCTGGTCCACACTGGCCACGGCATCCGGCGGTCCCTGGGCTTATCCCCAGGGGACGATCTCTCACCCTCCCCCAGCCCTGCCCCAGACCATCCAGTTCTGCTCTCCACGATGCCTCTGCCCTCTTGCTCTCATGGAAACTTGGCTCTGCTTCGAAGCAACTCTTGGAAGAGATTGTTGTTGTCTCTCCCACATTCCACATATCCCGAGGTGAGGCAGGTGTCTTTCTTCCTCCCTCTTATGACTTCCAAAAAATCTCCCTTCCCTTCAAAACCCCAGGCTCCTCGAAGCGCATGCCAGCAAGCTGAATGGCGTCCATCTCCCCTCCTGCTTGCAAGCATCTTCCGGCGTCTACGCACTCGGTGGGGGCCTCAAGCATCGGGTGTAGACTAAGACAGGCCCCTCTGCAATCCGCCCAGCACCCCACCAGCTCCCCATCCCCTGAGCGCCTCGCCCCACCTCAGCCACACACCCCGACGGCCGAACCCCAGGACCCAGGCGTGATTGGGAGCTGCACCGGTCCCAGCCTCCTGATTTCAAGCCCCCCGCCGCTCTCCATCCTCCAAGGCCCCCTGCTACCCTCAGTCCCACAATTCCTCCCCACCCTTTGGACTCTGGAGTCTGTTGGCCGGTCCACATGGTCACTGTCCCCCACCTTTGTGTGGGTCTTCACGTCTGACCTCACCCCATGTATGCTCAGCTGTCCATCCCGACGCAGACACCCCCAGTTCTCCCGTCCTCTCCCTCCATCTTACTTGCAAAACGCCAAGTGTGCCTGAACCGGGCTCCACCGGCTGCAGGACTTCGCCTGGGCTGCCGCGCACGGCTGGAGAGAGACGCCGGCCCGGGTCTCAGATCTCGGGGCGAGTCTGCCCCTCCGAGCCACGGGGAGGCTCTCAGCTCTGCCGGGCAGCAGTCCCTCTGAAATGACGGCTTCCTACGGCTTCGCTCTCCAGATGGCAGCACCTGGCCACCCTGGGTCCGCGATCCTAGTTCTCGTCTTTCCAGAAAAGAAAGCCCCCATCTTTCTTCTCATCGTGACCGTTCCCTGCAAATTTCTTTTCTTTTCTTTTTTTTTTCTATTTGGGTCTCGGTCTTTGGTGTTGAATTTGTCCCTCGAATGTTTGTCTTTCTCTTCCGTTCACGTCTCCACTACCCCAACGGAAGTGCCCTGGTCGAGATGATCTTGCCGGACCCCAGGGGTCAGTTCTCCCCGTCCCGGAGCATTTACCAGAGCTGCCCGTCCTTCCGGAAACACGGTCTTGGCCTCCAAGACTCACGCAGTCCTGGTCTTCCTCCCGCTTTGCCCGGATGCCCTGTGCTGTCCCCTCCTCTTGCCCTTCTCCGAGCCTCTCCTCTCTTTTCTTGACTCCCCTCCCTCTCCCAGCCCTGCCCGACTCCTGTCCTCTCCCTGCGTCCTCATGTTGATAAATGGCCCCCTCGTCCCATCACCAGGTCCAGATCTTGGGGTCATTCCTCTTTACCTCTTCGGCTCTCCCCTGGCTCGCCGAGCTCCAACCACTCCGCCTCTCTGCCGCGCCTGCCACGGGCCACGCTGGTCTCCACAGGGCCTTGGCACATGCCAGGTCCACACTGCAACACTCTGCCTCCCCGACCTGCCTTCCTTCCTGGCCACCACTGCCCCAGAGAGGCCTCCCCTGGCCTTCCTAACGAAAGTCGTCCTCACCAGCTGTTACTTTAGCTCCTAAACTCATTCTATTTTTCTTCATAACTCATCGCTGCGTAGAGTTGCGTATTTATTGGCTGACGTGCTCACTGCTTGTCTCTCCCAACTGAACCCCTGGCATATTCAACAGTGCCTAGTGTATAGTAAGTACTCCGTACCTCTTTGCTACGAAGGAAAAAAGGAGAGAGGGAGAAAGAGAGAAATATCATGCAGGTACATGTACATGAAAGGCCCCAGAAAGCTGGTTTGGGATAAAGCCAGCTTGACTCTCAGCTCTTCCCCTCTGCATACTGCATCAGTCCTGTCGGTGATGCGACACAGCGATTACAAATGCAAGGTTTAGAGTCTGACAGGCCTGAGTACAAGTCCCAGCTTGACCGCTTGCCACTGTGTAGTCTTAGGTAAGTTACTCAGCCTCTCTGAGCCACATACACTCATTCTGCCAATGTTTGCTGAGTGCCTGCTTTACGACACAAGCATCGTGCTGTGCCTATCGTGAGGATTATGTAAGATAAAGTATGATGTGTCTTGGCACCACGCCTGACTACTCATCAGTACTTAATCATCCAGTGTTATCAACGCTTCGTGTACTGCCGTGAGTTTTTCTCATTGTCTGTTTACAGTCATCTGAGGTTTACAACTTGGATTTTCCCATTGATCAGAAACTTATTTAGGACTGGGGGCACCTGGCTGCCTCTGTCAGAAGAGCGAGGGTCTCTTGATCTCGGGGTTGTGGGTTCGAGCGCCACGTTCGGTGTAGAGATGACTAAAAAATAATAATAAACTTTAACGAAATTATTTAGGACCGTTTGGGGGTTCTTCAAGGGTTGGGTTTTGTTACCTAAACATTGGGAAGTTTCCGGTTTATCGGCTCGTGGTCAGAGAATGTGGCCAGCACAATTTCAGGTTTGAGGAATTTGGTATTTCGTCCGGATCCTAATACTTGATCCACATTTGGGACCATTTCCTTGGCATCGAAGAGGGTGTGTTCTGCATTTATGAGATACAAAGGTCAATAAATGTCATCTCAGTCAAGCTCCGGGATGAAGACTTCATGTTCACTGCTGTATTCCTGGGATCTAGCAGCAGGACTGGGGCACATAGTAGAGGCTCAATAAATATTTGCTGAATGAGTGGTAATTAATCAATCAACCTTATTATCACTTAGATTCTCAATACCTTTGTACCTTTGTGTACTTTTTCCTACTTCACTTGCCAAAGCCTGGTGAGTTAGGTTACAGTTCCCCATACGGTTATATTTCTGACAACGTCCCAGTTTATTGCTAACTATTTTGGCTTTGTGCATTTTCATACAATATGACCTAGTGCCTGAAGGTTTAGGGCTATTACATAATAATTGTAAATATACCCCATGCCAACATAAAACGACCCCCTTAACAAAACACAATCTGTGTGATACTGTTTAATTCTGTTACGTATTTATTATCTCAAAGGAACGACACAATAATTAAAAAATTTAAAAATTTTAAAAATGCAAAATGAAAAAATAAAAATAAAAAACTGCTAACACAATAATAAAATCCAAAAGGCAGAAAAGTGCCTTTTCGATGGCGAAGAGGAAGTCCCCTCCCCCTCTTGTGTCCCATCGCCCTGCCCCTCCCCCGAGGCCAATACACTAACACGATTTGGCCAATTAGCTCCATTTGAAAACAATGTTTTTCACGGAGGAGTTTAAAATATTTACACAAATTGTTATGTGTTTCACATAAGGAGTCACCTTATTTTATGCTTTCCGTTTTTCCTCGATGCTTTATCTTCTTTGTGGGTTGAGTTTGCTTTGCTTTGATCTCCTCCCAAGCTTTGGAAGGCACACACCCCATTCTGTGTGTCTCTAATGTTTTCCTTTAAAATTTTAAAAGCACTTTTTAAAGCACTTTTTACTTATTTGAGAGAGAGCGCTCACAAGCAGGGGGAGGGGCAGAGGGAGAGGGAGAAGCAGACTCCCTGCTGAGCAGGGAGCCCAATGCAGGACTCAGTGCCAGGACCCCGGGATCATGACCTGAGCCGAAGGCAGATACTCAACCGACTGAGCCTCGCAGATACCCCTTAAAAGTATTTTCGACTTGCATTTCTGGGTGTGAAGTCGAGAGTAAAATAACATGCCGAGAGTCTCCTCGATTCAATCAAGAAGTTAAACATATCGCCTTCCTGCTCTCCCCAGATAATGTTAATGAAATTACAGACACAGGGGGCTATTATTGTTCGCATCTGGCCCCATGATGAGCGGGGAGATTTCTGCACCTGTCGGGCACAACCGTGGCTCCTGAAAGGTCCTATGTTGAAGCCGTCGCCCCCAGGACCTCAGCCCCCAGCCCTAGCCCTCATCCCCAGTGACTGACGTCCTCATAAAAAGAGGGAATTTGGACACAGACACGTCCAGAGGGCCGATCGCGCCAAGACAAGGGGAGAAGGACGCCGGAGAAACCAGCCCCGCCGACCTCTCTATGCTGGCCTTCGGGCCTCCGGAGTGGCCCCCGTGGCCGGATACCTTTCGGGCGTCTCCAGTGAATGAATCGCCACCCCGAACAACAGAGGGGAACCCACGGAGGGGCCTGAGCGGCCTGCCTCCCCAGCCGGGCTGCCATCTGCTGGTGGCTCTTCCTGCCGCTCGGCGGTCACCCATTCAGGAAGATGGCCCCGGGCAAGGAGTGACCCCGAAACAAATAGACAGTTGACCGTGGGACGTCACGGTTTTGAACTGCGCAGTCCGTTTACGCGCGGGTTTTCTCAGTCAATAATACAGTAGGGCGCTGTCATTGTATGTTCCCTGTGGTTCTCCTAATCACACTTCCTCCTCCTTTACTGTAAGAATACAGCACGGGACATAGGCAAGCGCTGTCCATCGTCGCCGGTGGGTGTGAGCCATCTCTGGCCGAGGGGAGGCTGTCTGGAGTTAAGCCCTTGGGAGGGTCCGAAGTTACATGCGGATTTATGACCGCGTGCCTCCCCTCCCCCCCAGGTCGTTTGTCACCTGGACTGTGACAGCCTCGCAACATCTGGCCTCCCTCTTTGCACCTCCCCCTCTACAAGCCCTACTCCAGACGCCACCAAAACTGTCTCTTTAAAAATAAATAGAATTACGTCACCCAGTTGCTTAAAACCTTCCGGAGTCCCCTCTCCGCCTCTCGAGGCCCCACGAAACCCACCCGGCCCCTGCCTTCCTCCGACCCCTCGCCCCCATCCTAAACACGCCAGCCTCCGGTGGCCCCCGGAGCCTCTTGCCAGAGCCTGCCGGCCTCCTGGGCCACGCCGGCCTCCACGACCTCTCCCCCCGTCCTCAGGCCTCCCCTCTCCCAGCGGAAGCAACGGAGCATCGTGCTCAGGAGGTCGGACCCTAGAGCCAAGTTTTCTCGTCTGCGAAACAGGGACATGCAGCCCCCTGGAGCCTCACTTCCCACAGCCATCCCTGCAGCGCCTGGGAGCTTGGGGGTCCCGCCGGAGACAGCTGGGGGGAGGGGTGTGTGGAGTCGGGCCGGAGGAGCACTGGACTAGGAGCAGAGCCCGGGCGGGTCTCTGTGGCTCCCATTCCCCGACCCCCAGACCCAGAGCAGCCGCCGCCAGCCTCCCTTAGCCCCACGTGTGTCCTTCGTCACCATGACTTCCTCCCCAGTCACAGGACGCACGCTGCCGGCAGGTGCCGTGAGCTGGGCCCCCGAGTCCCACTCAACCTCAGACCCGCGCCTGCAGTGCCGTCCCTTACTCCGGGGCCCGCGAAGGCAAAATGCCACCAGTTAGGCCGCACCACGATGCTTCCTTAACGCCTATAATGTATATTTTATGGGAATTTCAGGCCCTCTGAAAAACCACCCTGGCGCATACCAGGGAAAGAAAGCTATCCGCGAAATAAACTCGGCTTTTTATCTCCAGTGTCTCTTCAGAGTCTGACTCTCCTGAATCATGTCCTGATCGAGTTACCGATGTCTGTATTTGTCACCCGATCCCAGGCTCTGTGCGATCGATCACTGATCACTGATCATCGATGGAGGGCCCTGCTGAGGCAGCATTTCCCAGGAGGCACCCCCCCAAGACTGTCCCCAGAGCCTCTCCAGAAACCGCTGACCCTTTCCTGGTTTCCCAGCTGCTGGCCACGGACCGGAGTCTGACTCTTGAACCCACCAAGTCTTCACTCCACTGCTTCGTTTCCGTGCCTTTCGAAACACCTTCGCCTTTTGTCCCCATTTGAAAACACAGTGCTGGGGCGCCTGGGGGGCTCAGTCAGTGAAGCATCTGCCTTCAGCTCAGGTCATGATCTCGGGGTCCTGGGTTCGAGTCCCGCATCAGGCTTCCTGCGCAGCGGAGAGTCTGTTTCCCCCTCTCCCTCTGCTCTTCCCCTCTGCTTGTGCCCACTCTCTCAAATAAAATAAAATAAAATAAAATAAAATAAAATAAAATAAAATAAAATAAAATAAAATAAAATAAAAATAAAACAAAATAAACCAGACTTCTTTTCTGGAGCAGCTTAGGACCACTAAATTGAGTGCAAAGTATAGAGTGTTCCCATCACTCCCCACCAGGCACCCCTCCCCGGCTCTCCCACGGTCAGCACCCCCTCCCCCAGAGTGGTGTGTGTGTTTCACTCCATGAACCTACACAAACTCATCATTATCGCCCAAGGCCAGAGCTTACGGTGGGCTTTACTGTTGGTGTGGGACACTCTCTGGGTTTTTTTTTTTTTTTAAGAATTTATTCATCCATTTGTCAGAGAGAGAGTGAGAGAGAGATCACAAGTAGGCAGAGAGGCAGGCAGAGGCAGAGGGAGAAGCAGGCTCCCTGCCGAGCAAGGAGCCCGATGTGGGACTCGATCCCAGGACCCCGGGATCATGACCTGAGCCGAAGGCAGCCGCTTAACCAACAGAGCCACCCAGGCGTCCCTCTCTGGGTTTTGACAAACGCGTATCACGACTTGGATCCACCATGAGAGCATGACGCAGAACAATTTCCCTGCCCCAAACACGCACCCTGGTCTGTCTGGTCCATCCCTCTCCCCTCCCTGACCCCCGGCACCCACGGCCCTTTTTACTATCCCCAGAGTTTTGCCTTTTCCAACCCAACCCAGGGCTCACGTACCATTATGCAATTAAGTCTCCTTTGTGTCTTTTTGCGGATTGAAAGCTCCTTGCTTTTTAGCGTTGAACGATAGCGTGTTGTCCGGATGGACCACCGTCTGTCTATTTATCCACGCGCCTGCTACGGGGTATCTGGGGTGCTTCCGAGCTTTGGCAATCCAGAATAAAGCCACTGTGAACATCCGTGTCCGGGTTTTTGTGTGGACCTGAGTTTTCGACGCATTTGGGTAAATACCTAGACGTCTGATTGCGGGATCGTATGGTGAGAGGATGTTTGGTTTTATAAGAAATGGCCAGGCTTTCTTTAGAAGTGGCTGCACCGCGTGGCCTTCCCACCAGCAGGGACTGAAAGTTCCTGTCTCCCCACATCTTCACCAGAATTTAGGATTGTCAGCGTTTTGGATTTTGGCTGTTCTCCTAGGTGTGTGGCCGTGTCCCACTGTCGTAGGGGTGTTTGCAGTTCCTTAAAGACATGATGTGGAATCTTTTCTATGCCGTTTGCCACCTGGACATTGGGGAAGTGTGTATTTGGGTCTTTTGCCCAATTTTTTAATCAGGTTGTTCTTTTTTTTATTGTTGAGTTGGTTTTTTTTTTTTTTTTAAGATTTTATTTATTAGAGAGAGAGAGAGAGCATGCTCACGAGCATGGGGAGGGAGAGGGAGAAGCAGACTCCCCGCTGAGCAGGGAGCCCGACGCGGGGCTCGATCCCAGGACCCTGAGATCATGACCTGAGCTGAATGCAGCCGCTTAGCCCACTGAGCCACCCAGGCGCCCCCTACGAGTGCTTCGCATGTTCTGGTTAACAGTCTTTGATTAGCTATGTCTTTTGCAAATAGTTCCTCCCGGTCTGTAGCTTGTCTCATTCTCCTGATGGGCACAGGTTTTTAATATTAATGAAGTCCAGCCTATCGATCACCTCTTTATGAATCATGCTTGAAAGTTAGTTCTACCTTTGGACGATTTGATTACCTGAATCAGCAAATTCCCTTTTGGTTTCAGGAGAGTTAGGGTTTCTGTCACTTCATATTTATTTCCTTAAAATAGACTTGGGCGGAGCAGACAATAAACAATGGGCATCTTTATTACTGTTAATATAATTTTTAGGATTTTGGGGCGCCCGGGTGGCTCAGCGGGTTAAGGCCTCTGACTTCAGCTCAGGTCATGATCTCAGGGTCCTGGGATCGAGCCCCGCATCGGGCTCTCTGCTCAGCGGGGAGCCTGCTTCCCCCTCTCTCTCTGCCTGCCTCTCTGCCTACTTGTGATCTCTCTCTCTCTGTCAAATAAATAAATAAAATCTTTAAAAAATAAATAAATAAGTAAAAAGAATTAAAAAGGAGAAGAAAGAAACACAGTTGTATTTCAAACCCAAGCATTCTCAGAAATGTGATTCCATCGCGGTTCACACACAAAAAGCTCCCCGGGTAGTCCTACGATTGTTGGAACAGAGCGCTTTGCTGCTGTCAGAATCATAGACCCTGTTTCTCCGTCTTGCGGCATTTAGGGCCGCACAGAAGTCTCCGGGCCAGGCGGACTTTCGTTCCTTTCTAGGGGACCTTTAATGCTGCTTAGACGTATCTTTCCATGGTGCGGCTGTTCAGGATGAATCCAGGTTCGGTGGGCTTTTAACATCTTACCTGGGACACACTGTGCCTTTTCGACCTGCAGACGCAGGCAGACCTACGTCTCTGCCACCGGCTCCTCCGGGTCACGGGGAACGGCCGGTGTCCTTATCCGGAAGGACATCTCAAGCGTGTCCCCTGCACCCCTCACTCACGCTGACCTCGTGGCAGTCCTGCTGCCCCGCGCAGGCTTCCATCCTCTCTCCGCATTTGGAGGTTCTGTGCAACTCTCTCTTCTCCCCCCAGTACATGCTGGCCCCCTTGCAGCCCAGCCTTGCTTTCTTACAGAGCTCTGCTCCTGTTTCCAGGAGAACCCTAGTGAAAACCTTCCTGAAAATCCCACCCAAATCGTCCAGGAACTGTTTCTCAGCATTCTTTCCTTTCTCCCAGTCTTCAGGATGATGTGCCCCGTCCCTCATTTTGCAGAAAAATTTCAGAATCCCTATGATTTTTTTTTTAAGTTTATTATTTTCTTAAGATTCTTTATGCATTAGGGGCGCCTGGGTGGCTCAGGTCACAATCCCGGGGTCCTGGGATCAAACCCCAAGTCAGGCTCCCTGTTCTGTGGGAGCCTGCTTCTCCCTCTCCCACTCCCCCTGCTTGTGTTCCCTCTCTCTCGCTGTGTCTCTCTCTGTCAAATAAATAAATAAAATCTTATGTATTTGAGAGAGAGAGCATGAGCTGGGGGAGCGGCAGGCAGAGGGAGAGGGAGAAGCAGACTCCCTGCTGAACTGAGAGCCCCAGGTGGTACTAGATCCTAGGACCCTGGGATCATGACCTGAGCCGAAGGCAGACGCTCGGCCAACTGAGCCACCCAGAGCCCCTCTCTCCCCAGTTGTCTTATAAACAGGAGGAGTCCCTCCCCGATTCTGGCATTCATCTTGAGTGATCAGAGTTCTCCACTTTCTGTCTCTCCGGGGGGTGGGGGGGTGGGGTTCAGTGGGCTCCTGGGACAAGCTGCAGGAAGGGCCACTGTCTGGACGCCGCCGCCTGTGTGCCGTCTTCATGCGCCCTCTGATGTCCTGCCACCCATCTCTCCACGGCTCTCCCATACCCTCCTTGGGCCTTCACTTTCCTTTCTGCTCCCAAGGCCCACATCGGGGTCTCACGCCCCGACTGAGTCCCTACGGTCTCTGGCACCGGGGCCCTGCCCGTGGCGGGGGCTTCATGGATTCGACTCTGGATCCAAAAAGACTCTCCATGTTGCAGTGGACAGAAACACCCCTTGAACTGGTTCTCGGAAGCAAAACCTTGAAGGGCTGATCAGGCTTCAGGCGTAGCTTGATCTGTCTTCAAGACAGTTTCTCTCCATCTCTTGGCTCTTCCCTCTTGACCGACTTCGCTCTGCGGCAGGCAGACCATCCCTGTGGGGATGCTAGGCCACCAGCCGCATCAGCGACCCGACAGACACAGAGCTCCCTTCCACCAAGGGCGACAACGACCCAAACCAGAAATTGATTCTCGCACGACTGGCTTGGGTCCTGCAGCCGTCGTCGCTGAGTCAAACACGGAGGCTGGAGGGACAGAGCGCTGGAATCCATCAGTCCTCCGGGGAGAGCCCCTGAGAGACAGGCTGTGGCCTCCAGCAGGAGGAGGGCTTGCTTATTTATTTATTTTTAAGACTATTTATTTATTTATTTGATAGAGAGAGCGCGTGTGCGCACAAGCAAGGGGAGCTGCAGGCAGTGGGGAGGGAGAAGCAGGCTCCCCGCTGAGCAGGGAACCCACAGGGGGTTGGATCCTGGACCCTGAGATCAAGACCTGAGCCAGAAGCAGACGCTTAACCTTAACCGACGAGTCCCCCAGGCATCCCCAGGAGGAGGGCTTTCTGGACACGTGCTGACAGCAGGACCGCGGAAGGTGAGAGTCCACGGGCATCCTCCTAGCTTCCTTCCAGCAAAGCCCCTCCTCGTAGGCCCACTGGGAACGAGGAGGCCACCGCACGCCTGCCGAGCGCACCCCAGTTTACAGAGCGCTTCTCACACGGTCCCATTGCGTCCGCATTACCGACCAGCCGGGGCGCGGCGTCACTCCAGCCTTCACGCCCTCCGAGCCTCAGAGACCCCAAGGCATGGGGGGGGGTCGGGCTGAGTCACGAAGCCGGCGAGGAGCCCTCGGGGGGATGCCGGGAGCTGCAGGTGCCTCGGGGGGATGCCGGGAGCTGCAGGTGCGTGCAGAAAAGGGAGAAGAACACGCTGACCTCAGGCCACTTCCTCTGCATCAAGCTCCCCACGCCCTGCCCCTCGCGGGTCGCAGCCCGTCCACCCCCACACCCCCACCTCCTCTTTGCTCGGTGTCCTGCTTCTCTCTCTTATCTCTCCCTGCCGGCCGCTGCCACACCTCCTCCCCAACCTTTGTACCTTGCTCCGGGCTCGGTTTTTTTTTTTTTATCTGGACCTGGGAATCCGGGCTCACTTTCACTCGGGGCTCGCGTCCTCACGGCCGCCTCACCATGTGCACTGGGAAGTGCGCCCGCTTCGTGGGGCTCTCCCTCATCCCCCTCTCCCTGACCTGCATCGTGGCCAACGCCCTCCTGCTGGTGCCTCAGGGCAAGACCGCCTGGACCGACACCAGCCACCTCAGTTTGCAAGTCTGGCTCATGGCCGGCTTCCTCGGTGGGGGCCTGATGGTGAGCCGGCCACTGGGGGGAGGGGGTCCCCAGGGCGGGTGGGGGGCGGGGACCTGGAGCCTCCCGGGCTGCCCCCAGATACTGAGCACCCGTGAGCTCAGCCGCTGAGCTGAACAGGCTCCGGGAAAGGGAAGGAAGGAAGGCAGGAGCCTCTAAGCAGCCTCCCCTCTGGGGAGGGGGGGAGGGAGGGCGTCCTGCCTGTCCCTCCCAGTCCTGGTCCCGCGGTAGATGCTAGCACACCCCACCTCGAGGGCAGAGGGAGCGCTGGCTGTGTGGGCGCTCATCAGGGCGGAGGGTGGGGGTGGGGACGCGGGAGCCCCGTCAGCCCAACTGTCACCTCCGGGTCCCCTCACTCGCGGCCCACACTTCTGCATGTGCCCACTCCGGGGCTGCAGAGCTCAGGTCAGCATGGTGGAGAAGGGGCCCCAGGTCCTCCCGGAGACTCAGATCTGTCAGAATTCGGGGGAGGGGAGACACCTCTCCTGGACCTCCTCATCCCCATCCTCCAACCCCTCCCTGTTTGGGGGAACTTCCGGAAGGTCAGGGTAGTTTAACAGCGTCATGGGGTGAAGACTAGAGACCCACCCAGCAGGGTTCCTCACTCCTCGGATGAAAGCCCCGGGAGGGAGGAAGGTCCCCGGGACCGGGCTCACCTTCCTTGGCCTGTTTCTCTGGCCACAGAGACACTCCTCCCTCTACACTCCCCTGATGTCACACTGCATGCCTCTCCCGCCCCGCCACCCCCGCCTCCCCGCCGTCTAACCGGCCTGCCTCGGGGGGACCCCCCACGCCGGCGTGCCCCCTCACCCAGGCTCACTCCCAGCGGCACTCTTCCCACCTCCAGGCCCTGAGCCGCCCCCACAGTCCCTGCCACACCCCCGGAGACACAGGCCACGTCCCTGCTCTCCCTGGAGCTGGGCTACAGAATGGGAGCCCCACCGGAGCAAGGACTGCCTGTGTTCTCTGGCTGCCGTGGGGGCGGGGAGGGAGGCAGGGAGCTGCCTGGTCCAGTGCCCCGTACTTGCCCACGTGCGGGCACTCAATTAATCCTCGGGGAGCAAAGTAAACAAATGAACAAGACGGAGTAGGTACCGCCAAGGAAACAAGGCAGCATCCTGCGGGGGTGGGGGTGGGGGACACGCTGTTTATAACATTTTCTTTTTTTTTAAACATCATCTTCTAGCCCCTTTGAATTTCACTTGTAGACAAGAGAGTGTGTGTGTATATATATATATATATATATATATATATATATATATATATTAAGATTTTATTTATTTATTTGAGAGAGCATGAATAGGGGAAGAGGGAGAGGGAGAGGGAGAAGCAGTCTCCCCACTGAGCAGGGAGCCCGCCCGACCCTGACCTTGGGATCATGACCTGAGCCGAAGGCAGACGCTTAACCCACTGAGCCACGTGGGCGCCCCAAGAGTATACTTTTAATTTGTTTTAAGTGAACTCTGTACCGCACATGGGGCTCAAACTCAGAACCCCAAGATCAACAATCGCATTCTCCACCGACTGAGCCAGCCAGGCCCCCGTTTATAGCATTTGCAAGGAAGGCCTCAATGAGGTGACATCTGAACTGAACCCCGCAAGACAAAAGGAAGGACCCCGCACGGCAGACAGGGTCTGGCAAGGGCACAGCCCAAGCTCGCACATCTGAGGATCGGATGGGCGGCCTGGGTGGCTGGGCTTTAATGAGATGAGATCCGAGGTGGGCACTGGCCAGAACTTGTACACCTTTGTGAGGAATCTGAATTTTATCATAAATACGACAGCAAACTATTGAAGGACCTTTTACCTTCTTTGGAGCTTTTGAACTTGTAAGTCACATGGAAAAGCACCCAGATCCTCAGGAGACCACCCAGTGAATTTTTACAAAGTGAATCCCCCATGTTCTCAGCACCCAGACCAAGATCCAGGTCATTACCAGACTCCCAGACAGACCTCCCACGCCGGGCTCTACCCCCAGGAGAGTCCCCACTCCCCTGATTTCTAACCCCGCAGGCTAGTTTTGCCTGTTTGGCACTTTATGTAAATGGAATCGTCCAGTATAACAATTTTGTGTCTGGTTTCTCTAGCTCAATGTATGTTTGTGAGTTTCATCCGTGTCATTATGTAGGCACGTAGTCTATTATTTCCGACGCATTCCGGTGTGTGAATAGACCACAATTAATTTAAACATCCTACCGTTGATGGATGTTTGGATAGGCCCCAACTTGGGTTTATTACAAATAAGTCTGCTCTAAACACTCCTATAAATGTCTTTAGGTGAATTTCTGTTTGCGTTGCAGTTGGATGGATACTTAGGGGTGAAACTGCTGCTTCTTAAGGTGTGCAAGTATTCAGGGCTGATAGATATTGCCAGAGAGTTTTCTGAAGTTCTTATCCCAAGTTCATTCCCATCGGCAAAGTAGGAGAGTTCGAGATGCTCCATCCCCTGCTGGATTTAGAAGGTCCCACGTGCTGCTGTGTGGCGTGAGAGGTAGAGGTGAGCCAGTGACCTAAGAGCCCACAGAGGCCACTCTGATTGTCCAGGGGAGTTGGTAGTGGCCGAGAACGGGCCAGGCGCCAAGGAAGCAGGTTCGAGCTATAAACTCAGTGTTTCCTTTGACATTTACGTGACCCTTCTCCCGGCACAGAGCCAAGACAGGGGAGCTTGGCCAATGAAAGGAGCTTAAATACTTTGAGTAAGAAAGTGGAAATCTCAAAGTGGTAGGCCATTCAAAACTGGCCAATCCCAAAGGCGATTCTAGGTGTCTTTGGATCCCGGAGCTTGCCAGGTAAGAGAGAGCAAAACACTGGGGCCAGCGATGGTTCTAGACCTGCCGGGAGACACGGAGGTGGGGAGAGGGAGCATCCGGCAGAATTCTGTTCAGCTCTGCAGGTGTTTCCATGAGGTCATGAGGAATGAGATAACAGAATCAAAACTCCCGGCCGCACCCCTAGGGAGGCACATAACGCTGCCTGGTACGCTCTGTGCCAAACGAGGCACACACGGAGGCAAAGATCAAGACAGCCGTGGAGTCCCAGAGATGGGCGATAGGCAAAGAGCCTGACATTGTGCAAGAAATTAAGGCTAGAGCCAAAGTCAGGAGCCTTGCATGCCTTCCCAGAGCTCAGTCTTTTTTTTTTTTTTTTAAGACTTTATTTATTATTTGAGAGAGAGTGTGTGTGTGTGCATGCGTGTGGGTGGGGGGCGGACAGGGGGAGAAGGAGACAAAGAATCCCAAGCAGACTCCACGCTGAGCGCGGAGCCCGACGTGGGGCTTGATCCCACGCCGCTGAGATCATGCCCTGAGCTGAAATCAAGAGTCGGGCGGTCCACTGACGCAGCCACCCAAGTGTCCCTCCCAAAGCTCAGTCTTAATGGGCTCCTCTCTGAGGGGACCCCGAAGGCTCTGGGCAGAGAAAAATCCCCTTTGAAAGCTAAGTTCACTCTGGTGGGAGCGATGTAGGATGGGATGCTCAGCACGGGGGCGAGAGATACAGACATGTCACATGTCGTAGAGGGGCTGAGAACGTCATCCCTGTGGGAGGTGACCGGGCATCAGACCCTGCAGACAAATGGACGGCCAGATTCGAGAACCGTGAAAGGAGAAGGCGAGAGGACTTGAGGTCTGGCTGGGTGTGAAGGATTCCAGTTTTCTAGTGTGGGTGACCTGAAGAATATTTCCACTGACGGGGACAAACGTGGTCACAGGGAGGTGAATTTGGGGAACTCTGGCGGACTTCGAGGTCAGTATGAGGCTGGCCGGGTTGAGCTAAAACCAAGGCACTGAAAGGAACATATCCTTCGGCAGGTAGATTTGAATGTGAGGGTGAGGACTGCCCTGGGGGACAGCCGGTGCCCTGAGAAGGGGCGGGCTCTGGGAGGAGGGCCACCGGGAGGAGGAAGGACAAAAAGGACCAGGGTTGGACCTTCGGGGGGGGGGGTCCCTACACTTCCCATCAGAGCATTCGCTACCATCCTCCTCCGCTGCCACCTAACCCCAGCTCTGCAGACCCTCCGACACCACTGTTCCTTCCTGCCGCCCGGGGGATTTATAGTCATGGAGCTCGTCTGCACCTCCGGTCCATGTTAGTTCATTAAATCCCGAGCACAGCCCCTGAGGGAGGTCTCGAAGACCCAGAGAGAGGAACCCATTGGTGGAGTGGGAAGCGAGCCCAGGGCGGGGCTTAACCCCAGGCCCGCTCACTCGAGCTCAGAGGGGCACCTAGCAGGCGCCCAGATCTGTGGAGGATATCGTGACAGCGGGCCCTGCCTTCGTGGATGCTGCGATCCGAACCCAGAGAAGTAGGCGCCTAAATAATGATAGATAAAGGTGGAACCCCAAGGCGCTCTGGGAGCAGTGGAGTTAAGGTCTCCCCGTCCAAAGGGCTGCCCGGAAGGGGGAGGGTAGGGGGCCTCGCTGTCACACTGACCTTCCTCCGCAGGTGCTGTGTCCCGGCATCGCAGCGGTTCGCGCGGGGGGCAAGGGCTGCTGCGGAGCGGGCTGCTGCGGAAATCGTTGCAGGGTAAGATGCAAACGGGGCAGGACTCGGGGCGGGGTCTCTGAACCGGCCTTTCGCAGAGCCACGGTCCGTCCGCCTAGCCCCCGGAGCTCCCCCGCAGGGTCCCAGCTCCGCCTCGCCCCTCCCTACGCCCCCCTCCCGCCACCTTCAGCCTCAGTGGGGCTGCGAAGGGGGCCATGACCCCCACGAGCCCCCGCGGCCTCTGGCTCGTTGGGGCAGCTGAGGGCCGGCCCGGGCTTAGCCGGGAGATGCATTTCTCAGGCGCCTGGAGCCGAGCGAGGTAAGGCGCGCGCACGCGGGAGGCGGCGGCCCGGCTCACCTCCCCTTGCACTGCGTGTCCAGATGCTGCGCTCCGTCTTCTCCTCGGCGTTCGGGGTGCTGGGGGCCATCTACTGCCTCTCGGTGTCGGGCGCCGGGCTCCGAATTGGACCCAAATGCCTAATGGACCGCCGGTGGGACTATCACTTCAAAGACACCGAGTAAGGCTCGGCGCGCCCCCCTTCCCTGCCTTTGCCACCTGGATCGGGGACCGGGGATCCGGGAACCCGGCGCGCCTTCGCCAGGGCCACCTCCACGTGGGGCCGAAGCCCCCTCGGCGCCTGCGCGGGGCTGGAGTGCCCGCCCCCTCTCACATGATTCCCCCCCCCCCCCCGCCGCCGCCGCAGAGGCTCTTACTTGCAGAACCGTACTCTGTGGGATTTGTGCCAGGAGCCGCCCGGCGTGGTCTCCTGGAATGTGACGCTCTTCTCGCTGCTGGTGGCCGTCTCGTGCCTGGAGATCCTGCTGTGCGGGGTGCAGCTGGTGAACGCCACCCTCGGGGTCTTCTGCGGCGATTGCAGGAAGAAGGTGGGGCGGCGGGGGCTGGAGCTGGAGCGAGACTCTCCTTGCGCCCTGGCCGCGTCCTCACCTTCTTATTTCCGCAGGACGCCCCTCGCTGAGGCTCCGCTGACCGTCCTGCTCGCTCCTGGACGCCCGTCTGGCCCACCCTGCCCTGGAAATAAACCCTTGAACCCTCTTGCGCGTCTCAGATGGATGGTGCCCTCCGCGCAGGAGAGGCCCCAGGCCTCCAGATACGCAGGGCGTCGGGGGCGCTCCTGTGTGGGGACCCCTGCAAGTTTAAGCGACTAGTTACTGAGCTGTCAGTGTGCGCTCAAATACAGTGGTGAACGAGACAGGCAAGTTCTATGCGCTCAAAGAATTTGACAATCCAGGGGTCTAAGATGGGTACTTTTTTTTTTTTTAAGTCAATAGATTACTTCAATTTTTAAAAAACACGCTGGTAATAGGATAGGTATTGGCTGCTGGAGGGACTTTTTAAGATAAGATGAAGTCTGAGAAAGTGAAATCGGACCCGGAATCGTGAATAGGTTAGCCAGCTGGGTCGCTGGGGGGGTTCCAGGCGGGGGGCAGCAAGGACAAAGGTCCCAGGGGAAAATCCCAGATGGAAATCCATACACGGAAAAGCCACTCTTTCACTTTTGTAGGGAAAGGAAGGCAATCGTGGAAAAGACAAATGAGCTTAAACTCTAGAAAATGAGAGCTTAAGGTGTTCTAGCTTTGCCGTCTCCTGATTGGGTAGAAGTTTCTCAAGCTGAGGTCACTCGTAGTTCGGAAAGGAAACGCCTGAGCTCCTAATGAGAACCAGCTGGCCGCAGACGCCCTCAGGAGGCCGGGGACTTCCTTCACGTGGGCGCAAAACTGTGTTTCAGGGCTGTTTCCTGGGTTAGGGATCCGTAACTTTCAGTGGCCTTTCGGGACCCCTGAGCCCCAACCCGAATTTGGGCCTGGCCCGGTGTCGGGCTGGGAGAGGACAGGGAGACGCAGTTTCCTATTCCTGAAACAAGCGACACCAGAGCCAAGACCGAGAAGCTTTAATAGGGAGCAGCGGGACTGGCCCCGGGGCGGGTGCTCTCATTAACTGCGGCAGCAGAAAAAGCGCACGTCGTTCAGCGCGGTGTCGTCCCGGAGGCCCCTCGGCTGCTCCACCTTGGTCTGCAAACCGCACACGCCTTTGGGGCAGGCCTTACTCCATTCTCCAAAGTCGCCCCAGGTCAGGCCGGGCCCCTCCAGCTCCGTGCCGTCCGAGCAGCGGAAGCGCACGTTGTTGGCCGCCGTGTTGTCCCCCGGGGTCTTGGGGGCCTCCACGCGCAGCGAGAAAGCCACGAGGAAGCCGCCGCCGGGACACCACAGGGGCTCACTCCACGCGCCCCACCTGCGAGGGAAGGGGAGAAGCGCTACCTCTGGGTCCCCGCCCCCGTCCCAGCCCAGCCTCGGGGACTCCCCGACGACGAGTGGGTGGGGTCTCATCACCTGACCTCCACCGAGGGGCGGAGGGGCGGTCTTCCACCCACTCCCCAGGTCTAAACGGCCCCGCAGCCCTGGAGGAACCTCTTAGCGGGGAGGGTGGGCGTGTCACAGAGCGCAAGGGGCATATCCGCATCCTGGGGGGCCCTTGGCCCCTGTCCGCACCTTCCAGACTGGGACTCCACCACCTGCGTGTTGCGCTCCGCGTTCCCGCGCGAGCAGTGCAGTCGGATCCCGTTCAAAGCCGTGTCGTCGCCAGGAATGCCTTGGGGAGGCTCCTCCTGGGCCGGCAGGAGCAGAGGGGTGAGGACACGTTAAAAGATTGCCATCCTGTGTCCCCTGCACGGGGTCGTGCATCTCCCTCCTCGGAGACCTAGGCCCCAACGCCCACCTTGAGCGAGAACCCGCCGGCGAAGAATCCATCAGGACACATCTCGGGCCAGGCCCAGTCGCCCCAAGGCCCCCCGTTGGTCACGTCGATGACCGACGTGTAGTCGCTCAGGCGGTCGGCTGGTACGTGTCCCCAGCAGGTAGCCCATAGCAGCAGCAGCAGCAGCAGCTGGACTCCCGGCCCCCTCTCCATCCTGCAGCCTCTGTGAGCCCGACCCCTTCCGCAGATTTATACCGCCTCGGCCCCTCTGAAGGCTCTGATTACGGAAGGGCCTCCTGGATTAAGTGACACCCGAAACTAATCCGTTCCGGGAACCTTGCAGACTCCACCTCTGCTCAGGGAGACAGAGGCTCCCAGCACCGAGGAGAAGAGGAGGAGGGGCCCAGAGAACTGACCCTTTAAATAACCCCTCCACCCCCACCCCTCCACCCCCGGCAGAACTTTTACTGTGGGCCACCACTTGTGGTTCCGTTCTGCAGGCGTTGGTTGTTACTCAGTCCTCACAATGGGTGGAGGAGGTGGGGATTACCCATTCTACTCCCCAGATGGTGGAACTGGGGCTTAGAAATGGCAAGCAACTTGCCTAAGGTCAAGGTCAGCAAGCTGGGAAATGCTCCAACACTGGGACGTGGAGAGCCCTCGGTCTAGGGATGGAAGGGACGTTCGGAGATGCAGACAGGAAGGGTCACCAGCAACCTTAGGGACCTCCAGGGTTGGAGGGAGCGTTAGAGGGAGAGACGGGCAAGAATCCAGAATCTGTGGGAGCTAGAAAGGATCTTCTTAGTGATCGCTGCCCTGACTCCCAGAGAATCTGGGGTACCTCTTCCCCTGAGAAAAAAATATACACAGACAGGAACGATTCTAGCAAGTTTATGGCCAGGGGATTAAGAACCCCTAAGAACAAGAGATGCTGTTTTTTTGGGTTTTGTTTCTGTTTAAAGATTGATTTATTTATTTGACACAGAGAGAGAGCACAAGCTCTCAGGAGAGAGAGGGGGAGCAGCAGGCAGAGGGATATGGAGAAGCAGGCTCCCCGCAAAGCAGGGAGCCCGATGTGAGACTCGATCCCAGGACCCTGAGATCATAACCCGAGTCGAAGGCAGATGCTTAACAGACTGAGGCACCCAGGCGCCCCAAGAGATGCTGTTTCTGCCATCACTTCCTGGGTCCTTCCCCTGAGTGTTTTCCTAGCTATGACCACCAGGTGGACTCCTAATTTGAGAAGGAAAAAAAAATGGCTCATTTGTCATGGGGCACACCACCGGATTTGCCAGCTCTCCACACGCTTTCCTGTGTTTATTCAATATATATTTATACAGCAATAATGTATTTTGGCCTAGGCACTATTCTAAGTGCTGCAAATAGAACAGCAACCAGGAAAAACAAGGCCCCTGTCTTCATCGGAGCCCACATCTGCATGGAGGAGACTGAGGATACATTTTTCAATGGACCTTGAGCTGTGTGAAGCCTCTTTTCTCTTCTTGAGGCTTAGGGCAGGGCCTGGATGCAGAAATAGTTCCTAAAGTTTGGTTTGAAGAATAATGTGGGGGGCGTGCTTGCCTGGCTCAGTCCGTAGAGCATGCAACTCTTGATCTTGGGGACATGAGTTCAAGCTCCACATTGGGCAGAGAGATTACTTTAAAAAAAAAACAAGAATCACACACACACAAAATGGATAACCAGAGAACCGGAAACAATCTGGAGTTTATAAGAAATTAAACCATAAACATGTAAATGGTTAAAGACTGGGTGCCCGGGTGGCTCAGTTGGTTAAGCGACTGCCTTCAGCTCAGGTCATGATCCTGGAGTCCCAGGATCGAGTCCCGCATCGGGCTCCCTGCTCCGCGGGGAGCCTGCTTCTCCCTCTGACCTCTCCCATCTCATGCTCTCTCTCTCTCTGTCTCAATTAAATAAAATAAATCCTTAAAAAAAAAATGGTTAAATACTAACGTATAAAGCACCCAGATCCAGACAGCTCCCCCGGAAACAGGATTGTGAATTTAGAAGTGGGTGCTTCCTGGATCCCAGGTGCCCTACGTTTGAACTTTATAGGTTAAGATTTATGGAGCAATTGTGGTAAGCTTTTCCACGTACGGTGTTTGCACATACGTTATCATTTAATCCTCGGACGAGATCGACAAAGTACCTATTATTGTCCTGAATTTACAGTGGCGGGAATTCTGGCCCAGAGTTAATGTCGGGCCCACCCATTGCTTAGTGGGGGAGCTGGTTCCCACCCCAAGCCCTCTTCCCTCTTACTACAACCTGGCCCTACGCGGAAGGCAAACGCAGAGACGTGTGGTTGCTGCCGAATTCCCCCCCCCCCCATCCTCTTCCTCCAGTGAATCCTCCCAAATCCTCTTCATCAGGTCCTTCCCCGCCGGGATGCTGCCCTCTGGGGCAAAGGGCACAGGGGAAGGGGCCTTCGTAGGTTAATTATTAACCCTTAGCAACTTAGGACACCGCAGGCTCCTCCCGAGGCGGAGGGACAAGGGCTGGCTTGGGGCTGGAGAGGGGGCGATGGCCCCAGCAGCAGCCGTGGGGGTCGCGTTGCTTCCGCTGTCCTCGCGGCGCTGGGTCCGCCACGCGATTCCTCTCGCGCTCCTCTTGCTGCTGCTTCTTAACCTCTGCGCTTGGAGCTTTCGTGAGTGCTCCCCTCCCTCATCGGTTCGGGGAGGAACCGGGAAGCCAAGCGCTGGGGACCTAAGCCCCTCCTCGAGCGCTCAGCACTTGGCCTCGCCCCTCCCCAGGCGCCCTCTCAGGCTGCTCCTCCGGGACACAGTCGTGCATTCCCGACGGAACGCCGCCGGCCCAGGTATGCTCGGCACCGGGCTGGGGCCGGGAGCTCCGGGTGGGACCCCGAACGCGGGGAGCAGGGCTAGGCTGAGGATCGGGTGCCGGGCGAGTCCTGCTCCCCGGCTCCCCTCTCCCGTCCGCAGCCGAGTACAGCAGGAGAGACGTCAGCAGTAGGAGTCATTTCTGCAGGGTCCCACCCGGCTGCTGGGCGAAGGAGGCCCAGCAGGCTAGGGGTTCTGCTCCCGCCCCCTTCCGCGCGTGTCTACCCCCAGGTCCCGCGGCAGTCGGGTTCCCTGGAGGCCCCCGAGTGGGAAGAGCCTCAGTGTGGGGGCCCCCAGGGGGTGCTGGGCCACGTGATGGGGCCGTTCCACGCCAGCCTGAACCCCGAAGGGGACGTGGCGTTGTCGCAGTACCTAGCCGGATGGAGGGCGCTGGTCAGGTGAGCGGTCTCGCGCCCCCACCCGGCGCCCGCCTCCCAGGGCTCCCCCGCCCCCTCTCCAACCACCGCGCTCTGCCCGCCACCGAACACGCAGGTTTCTAACTCCCCTCGGCTCCATCTTCGCCTTCGCCACGAGCGAGGCCTTCGCCAAAGTGACAGCCCTCGAGGCTCGGGTGCACGGCCCGGAGGCGGCGCACTACTCGTCGCTGTTGGCCATGGTGGCGTGGGAGCGGCGGGAGGGACTGCTGGAGCGCCCCGGGATCGCCCCTCGAGACACCGGTAGCTCCTCGGGCTCGCGGATCCTGCTCTTGCTGCACCGAGCGCTGCGCTGGTCCCAGCTCTGCCTCCACCGGGTGGCGACCGGGACGCTCGGAGGCCCGGACGCCGGCGTGCAGTGCAGCGACGCGTACCGCACGGCCCTGGGCCCGCACCACCCCTGGATGGTCCGCCAGGCCGCCCGCCTCGCGTTCCTCGCCTTCCCGGGTCGCGACCGCTGGCTGGAGCTCGCGTGCCCGGGCGCCGGGGAGGCGGAGGCGCGGGCCGCGCTGGTCCGGGTGGCGGGCACCCTGGAGGATGTCTACAACCGCACCCAGGGCTTGCTGGCCGAGCGCGGCCTGCTCCAGCTGGCCTGAGGCCCCCCGCGGGCCGGGACGCGCCGAGACCCGAGCGCCGCGCCGAGACCCGAGCGCCGCGCGTCTGCCCAGCCGGCTCCGGCTTTCGCCCAGGGGGCGGGGCCGCAGGAACCACGCCTCCGCCTGACGTCACCGCCTGGAAGGCCCGCCCCCAGCAGGGTGGGGGTAACGCCCCTCCCGCTCTGCGCAGCCGCGGGGCGAGGGGAGGAGCTGTGGGGGGAAAAAAAAAGCATCCGTGGGGAGCGATGGATTTAGGGGGGCTTGAGTGCTGGCGGCAGGCGCTGAAGGGAAATAGAAAACAATGGACGTGGGAAGATGCGTCATCCCTGTTCCCGGCAGCCGGGAGGCTCGCGCTCCCCCGGGCCGGCTCCCAGTCACTCCCAAGGCTGCGGTTGCCAGCTGCGTGCCCAATGTCCGGCCCAGACCTGCGCCCCGCGCCCCGGCCCCGCACGGCCGGCTCCTGCCTGGGCGCCTCCGCACACGCCGCAAATGCAAACCCACCTCCCAGAACCGCACCTCCCCCTGGCGCCCCGTCTCTGCCAGGGGCACCCTCTCCTTTCAGCTACCCAAGCCTAAAACCTGTGCGTCAGGACTCACACCAAGCGGGCGCTCAGCTCAGTAATGTCTGTTCCTTCGAAGACCTCCTGGACCACTCCCACAATAGTGAACAGGAAAGTGTGTGGCCAGGTCACACACCGAGGACTCTCAAATTGTGAGTCCAGCCCACTTTCCTCCTGCACCCCAGAATCCTATCTATACAGCTACTTATTACATATCTTCACCTGAATTTCTACTAGATATAACGAGCCTAACATGTCCAAACCTGAGCTTCTAATACGCTTTCCTCCCCCAAATACTTCCTTCAGAGTCTTTGCCAGTTCAGTAAATCACCACTCCATTCTTCCAGGTTCTTAAGCCAAAAACTTCTTAGTCATCGTGACTTCTGTTTCTCTTTCATCTCACCCACATCTAACCTGTGGAATCTGACCATTTCCCACTATCTCCACGGCCACCACCCTTGTCAAGCCAACTTTATATCTATCACCCGGATTATTCCAATAGCCTCCTAATTGTCTCTCTGGCCCATACTCGGTTTCCCTATTGTGTATTTTCATAGAGCAGCCAAAGTAATCTCTTGAAAGATAGATCATATCCCGTCACTTCCAGGCTCAAAACCTTCCAGTGGCTCCCTATTGCACTCGGATGAAAAAAAAAATTAACTTAAGAAGTAAATTTTCTGGATTACATTTTCAGTTGAGAATGATGAAGAGCTTCGTAAAGGTCCTACGTGATTTGACTCTGTATAGCCAAATTGACCTCTTCGATTTTCATTCACTATTTCAGGCATGATCCTGCCTCAAGATCTTTGTACTTGCTCTTCCCTGTGTCTGGAAAGCTTTTCCCCCAAATAGAGAAATGACTTCCCTCATTGCTTTCTTCTGGACTTTACTCAAATGTCTCCTCAGGGAGACCTTCCCTGATGATTCTTCCTAAATTTCAACACACACACACACACACACACACACACTCTTTCTATTTCCCTTCCCTACTCTGTTTTTTTTTTTTTTTTCTTAATATGAGTCACTATCTAATAACATGCTGTGTATTGTATTTATTTGGTTTGTTTTGTTTCCATTGAGAAATGTAAGCTGCATGGGGCAGGGAATTTCTAGACAGAAATTTGTTCCCTGATGTACATTCAGTGCCTCAAACAGTGCTTGTCTCCTAGTAGACATTCAATAGCTTTTTGTTAAATGAATGTCTGAACACTCGAAATGGTTCAGATGGCCGGAGCCAAGAGTCCAAAAGAAAAGAGGAGGTTGCACACTAATGCAAATGTAATTGATGCTGCTGAATCGTACAACAAAAATGTTTAAAATGCTGAATTTTATGTTACGTTATTTATATTTTCCTGCAATAAAAAATTAAAAAGTAAAGAGGAGATGTGATTCTGGACAGGTGGTCACGAGCAAGTTCAAGAAGGATGTTACAAACGACCTTACAGAGATAGGACTTTGTCTCCAGAGTTCATCGGAAGCAGGGGATTGTTTAGATCGTATTTGTAATTCAAAAACCCGGTCCAGTTGTGGTATGTAGAAGACTACGGGAGAGTCACAGGAAGACTGCTCCACACAAGAGCAGCAAATACACATTCTTCTCAAGAGCACGTATGGCATGCTCCAACGGATATCACATGTTAGGGCTCAAGACAGCTCAATAAATTTGAAAAGATTTAAAAAATACAATAAAAAGAGATTAGGGGCATCTGGATGGTTCAGTCACTTAAGGGTCTGACTTTTGACTTCAGCCTGGGATGGAGCCCTGTGTCAGTGGAGAGTCTGTTTGAGATTCTCCCTCCCTCTCCCTCTGCCCCTCCTCCCGCTCGTGCTCTCTCCATCTCTCAAATAAATAAATCTTTAAAAAAATAAATTTCAAAAGACTGAAGTCACAAAATAGTCTCTAAAAGAAAATGAAACAGAAATCAGTAACAGGAAGGGATTTGAGAAGTTCACAAATATGTAGAAAAGAAACAACATACTCCTGAACAACCAATGGGTCAAAGGAGAAATCACAGGGTAAACATTGTAAGATGAGTGAAAATGAAAACAAAACAGGTCAAAACGTAGGGATGCAGCATCAGCAGTGCTCAGAGGGAAACTTGTCTCTGTAAAAGCCTATTTTAAAAATGAAGAAAGAACTCAAATCAGTAGATCAACCATCCTCTTTAAGAAACTATAAAAAGAAGAGCAAACTAAAACTTAAAGGAAAAAAAAGCAGAAGGAAAGAAATAATAAAGATCAGAGCAGAGAGGCACCTGGGTGGCCCAGTCGGTTGGGCATCTGCCTTCTTGGCTCAGGTCATGATCTCAGGATCCTGAGATCAAGCCCTGCATCAGGCTTCCTACTCTGCAGGGAGTCTGCTTCTTCCTCTGCCTCTCCCCTGCTCATACTCTCTCTCTCTCTCTCAAATAAATAAAATACTTTTTTTAATTTCAAAGGTTTTTTAAAAAAAAAATTTTTATTTATTTATTAGAGAGAGAGCACAAGCAGGGGGAGCAGCAGCCACAGGGAGAACCAGGCTCCCCGCTGAGCAGGGAGCCCAATGTGGGACTTGATCCCAGGACCCTGAGATCACCACCTGAGTGGAAGGCAGATGCTTAACCAACTGAACCACCCAGGCATCTCAAATAAAATACATATTTTTTTTAACTTAAATGTTTGTTTCAAAGAATACCAGTGAAGGAAGTGAAAAGACAATCTATAGAATGGGAGAAAATATTTGCAAATCATATGTCTGATAAAGACTTAGTATCTAGAAATAAAAAAGAACACCTAGGATTCAACAATAAAAAGATAACCCAATTTGGGGGGGCCTGGCTGGCTCAGTCGATGGAGCATGTGATGCTTGATCTCGGGTTTATGAGCCGGAGCCCCAAGATAAGTGTAGAGATTACTTTAAAAAATAATAATAATAATAATTAAAAAACAGGCTAAGGATCTGAATAGACATTTCTCCAAAGAAGATTTACAAATGGTCAATTAGCACGTCACTAATCATTAAGGAAATGGGGAGGGCGGTGGGTGGGGTGGGGGAAGAAGCTACCCAAGATGCCACTTCACGCCCACGAGGGTGGCTAAAATAGAAAATGCACAGTGACCGTCAGTAAGGATGTGGAGAAATGCAATGCTCATGCATGCACACAGGGCTGGCCGATCATCACATGGGGCAGCGGCTATGGGAAACCGTCATTTCCTCAAAATGCTAAATCTAGAGTTTCTTTCTTTCTTTAAGATTTTATTTATTTGACAGAGAGCACAGGCAGGCAGAGCGGCAGGCAGAGCGGCAGGCAGACGCAGAGGGAGAAGCAGACTCTCCACTGAGCAGGAAGCCTGATGCGGGGCTCGATCCCACAACCCTGAGATCATGATCTGAGCCGAAGGCAGACTGAGCCACCTAGGTGCCCCAAGTCTAGAGTTTCTACATGACCGAGCAATTCCACTCCTGTTATACGATTCTAGGTGTATACCCCTAAAAGAAATGAGACCAGTGCGGCCATTCTAATTCAGAGACGCCCAAACGCACCCCAAGACTCTGAACTGCAACTCCCGTCAGATTACGTCAGCCCCGCGCAGCCCGATGGGAAATGTAGGCCGTCCACACCGTCTTGGCCGCTTTCCGGTGTGTCAGCTGGCCACGCTGCCGTCAAGCGGTCACCGTCGCAAAGGAACCATCCTTGCGCCGTTCTTTTCCCTTCCGCCGTCAACCGTGACTTAGCTTCGCCCGCAGTCGGCTTCACCGCCGGACTGAAGAGAGTGACAGGGCGCTTTACGACAGTTGCTTTGTGGCAGTGCCGGAGGAGGAAGATGGCGGCCACCTTAGTAGCCGCTCGAGGCGCGGGGTCCGCGCCGGCCTGGGGTCCCGAGGCCATTGGCCCGGACTGGGAAAGCCGAGAAGTCTCCACAGGGGTGAGGAGACACTCGGGGTTCAGGAGATGTGCACGAGGCTTGATGCGATGGGAGGATGAGGCCTGAGTGGGTTGGAAAACCGGAGGGCGGGGGCGGGAGGTGTGTGATGTGCTGTAGCAGGGAAGAGGTATCCTGAGGCTGTTGGAGCTCCGCTGGAGCGCGGAGTCCCGGAAATCTTGCGGGACGAGGGTTTCAGGCCGGCAGGGGCCTCTGGGGATTTGAGGACTGGAATTCTGGTATTCTGCGGGGCTGTTGGGGCCCCCAGGAGATTTGCTGGCGGGTCGGTGGCGCACGACTTGCGTACTCCAGGGATCGCGTTGAGGGGTCATTGAAGTTTGTGTATGCGGGAGAATGGGAAGAGGCCCAGATTCACCCCTTTCTCCTTTCTCCCAGACCACCATCATGGCCGTGCAGTTTGAAGGGGGCGTGGTTCTGGGAGCCGACTCCAGGACAACGACTGGGTGAGCTCAGGACAGATACTGGCAGGCCATCCCATCTTTCCCTTCCTTCCTTCCTTCCTTGCCTGGCAGTCCGTCCTTACCCTCCACAGCCCACCACGGGAAGGGAGCTTTCTCCCCTCCTTGGACTTAAGGATTTGTTCCAGCTCCCACTACTTCCCAGTTTTCCCTTCTCACCCTTTGGTGAAATTTTTGCAAAAGTCTGTTCTCCAGTTAGCTTCACTTTGGGTGAGAACTAATGGGAAATGCTGGAACTCCTATTCCTGAGCCCCGGGAGTGGGCAGGAATGGGATGGGGGTGGGAGACAAGTGGGATCGCTCTCTCACGGTCCTGCCACCCTGCAGGTCCTACATCGCCAACCGAGTGACTGACAAGCTAACCCCTATTCACGACCGTATTTTCTGCTGCCGCTCGGGCTCAGCGGCTGATACCCAGGCAGTAGCCGACGCCGTCACTTACCAGCTTGGTTTCCACAGGTACTTGTGGGCAGGGGGGGAGCAAGTATCTGCAGGAGTTGGGACCCGAGGTGCTAAATGGTCTGACTGCCAGGTCCTGACTCTGCCTTTCCTGTCACTCTCCCCACCCTCTAGCATTGAGCTGAATGAGCCTCCGCTGGTACACACAGCAGCCAGCCTCTTCAAGGAGATGTGTTATCGATACCGGGAGGACCTGATGGCAGGAATCATCATTGCGGGCTGGGACCCCCAGGAGGGAGGGCAGGTGAGATGCCCCCAGCCCCAACCCCGCCAGAGCACTGGAGCCAGGCCTTTGGTCCTGTCCCCACCCCAGCCATTTTCTGTTTTGCTCGCCAGTCTCTACCTCACTTACTCTTAACTCTTCCCAGACCGATCCCGCATGGGCCGGCGCATGTACGTGTGTTGCCAAGGGTACAGCTGGTGACTCTTCTCGTCCTTCCATCTGGCAGGTGTACTCAGTGCCCATGGGGGGTATGATGGTAAGGCAGTCCTTTGCCATCGGGGGCTCTGGGAGCTCCTACATCTATGGCTACGTCGATGCGACCTACCGGGAAGGCATGACCAAGGCCGAGTGTCTGCAGTTCACTGCCAATGGTGAGAACTTGGGTTTCTGGGCCCGTGAACTCCAGCCCTCCTATCCCAGCCACCTTCATATGCACTCCTCACTCGTCGTGGTGAAGCCAGCATCTGACTCTGACCCCGGCTTTCTTTTGTCCACAGCCCTCGCCTTGGCCATGGAGCGGGACGGCTCCAGTGGAGGGGTGATCCGCCTAGCAGCCATCGCGGAATCGGGGGTAGAGCGGCAGGTACTTCTGGGAGACCAGATTCCCAAATTCACCATTGCCACTTTGCCACCCCCCTGATGCCTGGAATTCGAGGATACAATGGGAGATACCCCATAGTGACATAAACTTCAATAAACAGTTTGTCCAAAAGAATCTGCTTTGAGGTTCTTTTCTTGACCTCAAGCCCGTAGGTGTTTGGCCCACTCCTGTGTGTGCAGAGCTCTGCTCTGAGCCGGCAGGGAGACAGGCCTTTGCAAGAGTGGTTTTCAAACCTCTTTGTCCAGCCCACCTTCCCCCACACTCCCTTTCCTCTACCATACCCAGGTCCTTAGGACACCAAGGTGTGGTTGAAATGGGGGCTCCCAACAAACGGCCCACCCCCTTCCCTGTTCCAGCCCAGGGTAGAAGTCAGAATCCTGACTGGGACTGGGGTCACGTCCCCTCAACCTGCCTCCTGCTCGTCATGATGGCTGGCTACTGACCCAAAGGCCAGAGGGCCATGGATCTCCGGCCCAGACTCATGGTCCCCTCCCTCCACGCTCACCTCTGTCACCTCCTCTTGTCAGGAGCAGCAGGGTGATTGCATCGGCTTTCGGGACGGAGGTGGATCTTGTTTGCAAATAGTGTTTAAGATGGATATTGTGTGGGAGAGGGGGCCCCTGGGAGCGCTGCGGGCCAGCCCTGAAAGCTGTCATTCCACGGGGGCGTGATGGTGAACCAGTCTTCAGCCCCTGGGTTGGGAGGCTAGAGTAGAGTCCGGGCCCCCACGGCTATCCCCACTCAAGCCGGGGGCCCAGAGGAGCTCAGTGTGTGCGTGCGGTCACGGCGCCTCAGTTTTTCCTCCAGCGCTGAGGATAAGGGAACTGTAGGAACCACGTTGGAAAACTCGGTTCTAGAATACGATCCTGCCCGGGGGGATTTTCGAGGTTACAAGAGGGCCTTCCTCAGGAGGTGGGAGGTCCTCGATTAAGTGAAAAAGAGCAGAGAAGGACTTCTGATCCCAAACAGGTACCTCAAATTTAAAACACCCATAGACAGGGGCGCCTGGGTGGCTCAGTGAGTTAAGCGTCGGCTCTGGATTGTGGCCCAGGTCATGACCTCAGGGTCCTGGGGTGGATCCCCGAGTCCCCTCCGCGCCCAGTGGGGAGTCTGCTGCACGATCCTCTCTCCCTCTGCCCCCGCCCTGCTTGCTCCCGCTCTCTTTCTCTAATAAAATAGATAAATAGATCTTTAAAAAAAATAAAGAACTCACAGAGAACTTTTGACTTTTCTGCAAAACCTGTTTCCCCAGTCCTCCCTCCCTCAAGGGATCTTGGCTTCCTCCGTTCCCCTGCACTCCGCCCTGAGCCGGGCAGTAGGCCCTAAAATCTCCGTCCGCTTGTTGCCGTCTGCACGCCGCTCTCCTGTAAGCGAGGCCACATGAATTTCAGGCGTACGACCTAGCGATTGGACAGCTCTGCCTGTCTGATCCCAGCCGCCGTCGTGACTTGCCCACCGGATGGCAGCAGGCCCGACCGTGACCTTGCTGCTCCCACGCTTGCCCTCAGAGCGACCAGAGCGACCTTTCAGTGTAAGTGAGAGCGTGTCATCCCCTGCTTGACCTTCCTCAATGTCTTGCCACCCCATCTAGGATAATGTCCTACCTCCTCGCCGTGGCCCGGCTCACCCGACAGGGACCCCCTCCGTGACACTCTGGTCACTGGCTTTTTCCTCTTCCCTAGGATCTCAGGGGTTTTGCACATACACTTCCTGTTTCTCCTGCCCAGGACTCAGCTTCCCTGATTTTTTTTTTAAATAAACTTTTTTTTTTTTTTTAAGACATCTCTCCACCCAAGGCGGAGCTTGAACTCATGACCCCGAGACCAAGAGTCATGTGCTCCCCTGACGGAGCCGGCCGGGCGTCCCATCAGATAAACTTCTTTAGAGCAGTTTTAGGTTCTCGACAGAACCGAGCGGAGGTTTCCCGGCCACCGCGCGGGCCCTCTCGCCCCCAGCCTCCTCCCCCCGCTGTCATCGGTGACAGTGAATCCACACGACACGGGGGTTCCCGGTTTTCACTCGGCTCCTGACCATTCGGGTCTCAGCTCCCCTGCCACCTTCTCGGCAGCTCCGTCCCGACTACCTGGGATTCCAGAAGCGCCCCCTCCGTCCCGCTCTCGCAGCACCGTGTAATTTCCTCCGCAGCGATCACCCGGCCCTCTCCTCGCTCCTGTGTTTATTTACTGTCTGTGAGAAGGGCAGGGGCTCTGCTTGGAGAGTAAGGACTACGCTCCCTCGCCTCGGTCCCCGGTCCTGCCTGGCCTCCGGCCTCTCCCAGCAGCTCGCCACCCTCCGCTCTGAGCCGGACTCCGGTGCACCCCGCGCCTCCTTCTGCCAGCCCCAGCTGGGCCCCGCGGGAGATCGGCGGCGTCATATTCCCCAGCCCTGCGGCCCCTCCGCTACCGGCTGCCCTCCCACCTCCGCCCCAGCACCCAGCCCCCGGGCCTCGGCCCCCAACCACCCCAGCGCGCACCCATGCACACAACACTGGGTGAGCTCTGAGTATATTTCATGACAAGGTCACGAGGGCCTGGGGCCCAGGCGGATCGCGGAGAAGTCTGGGGGGGGAACGTTGCAAAGCGTCCTGGAAGTTCAGCCCCTTCCAAAGCTCCCCATCAAATGGTGGAGTCGTTGGCGGATGCGAGGTCGTGCAGCTGGTGGCGGAAGGAGAGTCGGGCTTTCCGGCTGAAGTAGGCGCCAGACCCTAAGGAGGGTATCCCCCCCTCGGCCACGATGGGGGCCGCAGCTGGGCTGGGATTCGGATCTGGAGGGGCCGCGGGGTCCAGGCCTGCGAGGGAGATGGGAGGAGGGAGAAGGGTTTTGTTGGGCAGCCTTCTCCTTCCTTCGCTGCAGGGAGGAGGAAAGAGGCCAGGAAGGGTCCTGGGGCAGGGAGAGGGGACGCTGAGAGGACGGGGCTGCCTTCACTGGCCCGCCACCTACGTGGCCACACAGGGCCTCACGCAGAAGGGCCCCCGGGCTGCTGGCAGGCTTTGCTGTCACTGTCTTGGAGGAGTTCATAATTTTTTTACCAGGGGGCTTCACTTCCTTGTTTCGCATTGGGCAGTCCTATGGAGAACCCACCTCCCACCCCGGGAAACGAATGATTCTTTTCCCTTCACCGGTTTGAACATTTCCCTTCCTCCCCAGAGAGAGAGAGCGCCCCCTGTTTTCCTCGGTCTCCCCCCGTACCTGCTCCTCTTTCAGTCCCCCGCTGTCTCCGGCACCCACACCACGGGAAGCACCATGCCCCCTTGAGACCCATCGCAACATTGGAGGCCACCAGGATGCTGGGAATGGCCAGGAGGGCCCCAGGAGGAGGGGTGTGGCCTCCAAGCCCCCCCACTGTGGGCCAAACTACCACTTAGCCTCAGACCGCCTGGTGATTACAGGCGCCAGGGGATGGAAGGAGGAGAAGAGGGAGGAGGGAAGAGGTGGACGGGTACCCCAGTCAGACACCTATCCTTCGTGCCCCCTTCACTTGGGGCGCTCTCTGGTCTGCAGGGAGAAGCAGGGGGACGCTGGGGGAGGGGAGGGATGGCAGAGACACGCGGAGGGGCTGGGACACACAGACGCGCGGCGGGAAAGCCGGACAACTCAGTGCTGGCCTGGACACCACCGGGGGCTCGTTCGTATTCTGGGATGAGAATCCAGAACGCCCGAGATGTACGATTTTAGAAAATGGTCTATTTTTGTAGAACAAGACGTTGCGCAGGGCAGGGGAAACGTTTGGTTCTCACTGACCGGTCCGGTGGCTCTTGCCCCCCTCTCAGGCGATAGTTCCAGTGGATTCACGACGCTGTCCCAGGTAGAGTCAAGGGACTCGTGCACGTCACCTTGTTTCATCCCGTCCGCGATCCTTTGAGGCGCGCGTTTATTACTGTCCTGCTTTCCCAGGTGAGGAGTTGGAGGCACGGAGATTCGGCAACTTGCCTGAGGTCACGCCTATGCCCGCCAGGCTGACCCCGGCCCCTCTGAACCCCATGGTGACCTTCAGGCACTGACGCCCCCAGCCAGGCCCAGGGGGCTGGAGCACCCGCGGCAAGGACTCTGAATGCCCCCCGCCCCCAGAGAGCTGTGCGAACAAACGCGATCTTACCCTTCCCGGAGGGTGCCTGTGCGGCAAAGCTTGGGAAACGTCCCTGCCTATTCCCTACCGCCAGGAATCTGTTTCATATTTCTCAAAAGGCTTGATGGAAGTGCAAATTTCCGTGCACGTGAATACACACATCCCTGTATAGTCCTAGGAGTCTTCACAAGCCTGTACACCCAGGAACTAGCCATCCCAATCGAGATATGGGACCTTTCCGTCACCAACTTCCCTTCGACGTGCCTTACTGTCAACCTCGTCCCCTCCCCCGGCCACAGGCGCCTCCTGATCTCAATCCAGTCGGTAGAGATCGGTTCTGCCTGTTTCAGAACTTCATATAAATGAGTCGTATACTGTTACTTTCTTGTGTCTGGTTTCTGTCGGCATAATGGTTTGGAAATTCACCCAAGCCGTATGTGTTTGCAGTTTCCTTGTGTTTTTTTGTAATATCAATATTATTGCTATACACGACGTACCGTAAAATTCACCCTTTTAAAGTATACAAGTTAATGGTTTTTGCTCTATTCACGGCTGTGCAGACGTCGCAACTAATTTTGTAATGTTTCCATCACCCCCAAGAGACCCTGCATCCCTTCCGGTCACCCCCTCTCCCTTGTTCTCCTCCCCAGCTGGTGGCCACCACTAACCTCTAACCTACCTTTTGTCTCTACGGATTTCCCATAAATGAACTCCTACCCTCTGTGGTCCTTTGTGTCTGACTTCTCTCACTGAGCATCGTTTTCAAGCGTCGTCCCTGTCGTAGCACGTGTTAGTACTTTCTTCCTTTTTTACGGCTGTGTAATATTCCCCCGTAGGGGGTACACCACCTTTTGGGTATCTGTTCATCGGTTGATGAATGCTGGGCTGGTTCTACATTTTGGCTATTTGAATACTACTCCTACACACATTTCTGTACAGATGTTTGTGCGGATGTCTGTTTTCAATTCTCTTGGGTATACTTTTATCTTTTTTTTTAAGATTTCTTTATTTTTTTAAAGATTTTATTTATTTATTTGACAGAGAGAGACAGCGAGAGAGGGAACACAAGCAGTGGCAGAGGGAGACGGAGAAGCAGGCTCCCTGCTGAGCAGGGAGCTGATGTGGGACTTGATCCCAGGACTCTGGGATCATGACCCAAGCCGAAGGCAGACACTTAACTGACTGAGCCCCCCCAGGCGCCCCTGCAGAGAATCTAAAGCAGGCTCCATGTACACCGCAGAGCCTGATACAGGGTTCGATCTCAGGACCCTGAGATCATGATCCGAGCTGAAATCAAGAGTCTGACACTTAATTTATTGAGCCACCCAGACATCCCTGTTCATTTTATTTTTTGAATTCTGCATATAAGTGAAATCACATGATATTTGTCTCTTTCTGGCTTATTTCACGTAGTGTTATAACCTCTAGACCCATCCGTGTTGTTACAAGTGGTAAGATCTCGCTCCTTTTTTTTTTGGTTGAGTAATATTCCAGTGTGTGCATATGTGTGTGTGTGTGCGTGTGCGTGCGCATGTGTGTATGTGTGTGTACCACATCTTCTTTACCCATTCATCAATCAATGGACATTTAGTTGTAAATAATACTGCTATAAACATAGGGGTGCATCTACCTTCAACTTAGTGTTTTCATTTCCTATGGGTAAATACCCAGTAGTGAAATTACCTGGTCATGTGGTATATAGCCCCACTTTCAGTTCTTTGAGGAACCTCCATACTGTTTTCCACAGTAGCTGCGCCAATTTCCATTCCCACCAACAGAGCATGAGGGTTCCTTTTTCTCCATGTCCTCCCCCACACCTGTTTTTTTTTTTTTTCTTATCTTTTTTGTATTAGCCATTCTGACCGGTGGGAGGTAGCATCTCCTTGTGGTTTTGATTTGCATTTCCCTGATGGTTAGGTGATGTTGACCATCTATTTTTCCAGGTGTCTCTTGGCCATCTGTATGTCTTCTTAGGGAAAATATCTGTTTGGGTCCTCTGCCCATGTTTAAACCGATTGTGTTTTTTGGTGTTAAGCTATATATGTTGTTTTTTGTTTTCGTTTTTGAGCGGGGTCTATGCCCAGCATGGAGCCCAAGTTCAAGCAGGGCTTGGACACAAGACTCCAAGATCAAGACCTGAGCTGACATCAAGACTCAGACACTTAACCGACTTAAGCCACCCGGGTGCCCCCTAGAAGTTTTTTGTTTTTTTTTTTTTAAGATTTTATTTATTTATTTGACAGAGAGAGAGATCACAAGTAGGCAGAGAGGCAGGCAGAGAGAGGGGGAAGCAGGCTCCCTGCTGAGCAGAGAGCCCAATGCGGGGCTCGATCCCATGGACCCTGAGATCATGACCTGAGCCGAAGGCAGAGGCTTTAACCCACTGAACCACCCAGGCGCCCTGCCCCCAGCAGTTCTTTATAGATTTTGGATACTAACCCTTTATTGGTCTATCATTTGCAAATATCTTCTATTCAGTAGGTTGTCTTTTAGTTTTGGTATTTCCTTTGCTGTCCAGAAACCTCTTATTTTGAGGAAGTTCCAATAGTTTATTTTTGCTTTTGCTTCCCTTACCTTGGAAGATGCTTCTAGAAAGAAGTTGCTACAGCTGATGTCAGAGACCTTACAACCTGAGCTCTCTCGGGCAGTAACTCTGATTTCAGGCCTCACATTTAGGTCCTTCATCCAGTCTGAGTTTATTTTTGCGTGTGGTGTGAGAAAGTGGTCCAGTTTCATTCTTTTGCATGGAGCTGTCCAGTTTTCCCAGCACCATTTATTGAAGAGACTGTCTTTTTTCCCCCCTGGATATTCTGACCTCCTTTGTCGTGCATGAATCGACCATACAGGTGTGGATTTATTTCTGGGCTCTCTATCCTGTTCCATTGATCTATATATCTATTTTTGTGCCAGTACCATACTCTTTTGATTATATATATCACTCAATGCTTAACATTTTGAGGAACTGTCTTCCAAGGTGGCCGCACCATTTTACACTTTATTTGCTTTGATGGCTGAATAATAGTACATTACCACAAATTAATTTAAAAAAATAAAAACTTCTTCTCTTTAAAGAGCACCATTATTTTATTTTATTATTATTAAAGATTTTATTTATTTATTTGACAGAGAGAGAGAGAGCACGAGGAGCAGAGGGAGAGGAAAGAAGCAGACTCCCTGCAGAGCAGGGAGCCCGAATGCAGGACTCGATCCCAGGACCCCAGGATCACGACCTGAGCTGAAGGCAGACACTTAACCACTGAGCCACGCCAGGCGTCCCAGAAGCACCATGATTTGAAACACGCATGCCCCATTCGGTGAGAAAGTATCTGTGGTACATATATTTGATAAAGGATTTCCATCCTAAATATAGGGGCGCCTGGCTGGCTTGGTTGGTAGAGCCTGCCACTCTTGATCTCAGGATCCTGAGTTCAAGTCCCATGTTGGGCTGGAGCCCACCTAAAAAAGTAAGAAAATAAAGTAAAAATACAAAATATATAAAGAACTCATAATTCAATGATAAGACAACATGGCTTTTTAAAAATTAGCAAGAGACTAGAACAGACACTTTGGAAAAGAAGATACAGGGGCGCCTGGGTGGCTCAGTGGGTTAAAGCCTCTGCCTTCCGCTCAGGTCATGATCTCAGGGTCCTGGGATCAAGCCCCACATCGGGCTGTCCACTCAGCGGGGAGCCTGCTTCCCTCTCTCTCTCTCTCTGCCTGCCTCTCTGCCTACTTGTGATCTCTCTCCTCTCTGACAAATAAATAAAATCTTAAAAAAAAAAAAAAGAAGATACACAAATGGCCAATAAGCACATGAAACACGGTCCACATGAAGCATCAGAGAAATGCAGAGAAAACTACAGTGGTGAACTACTGTACACTCATTAGAAGGGCGAACACTGAAAAGACTGACAGCGTCAAATGCTGGCCATGCCATGGGACAATTGAAACTAACATCCCTCCATTCTGGCCATGCAAAAACGCAACAACGATTTTGGAAACCAGTTTGGCAGTTTCTTGTAACGTTAAAATACACTTTAAAAAAAAAAATTTTTTTTTTAAGATTTTATTTATTTGACAGAGAGAAACACAGCGAGAGGAGAAACACAAGCAGAGGGAATGGAAGAGGGAGAAGCAGGCTTCCTGCAGAGCACAGAGCCCTATGCGGGGCTTGATCCCAGGACCCTGGGACCATGACCCGAGCCGAAGGCAGACGCCCAACGACTGAGCCACCCAGGCGCCCCTAAAATACACTTTTTACACGACCGCTCCACTCCTTGCTATTTACCGAAGAGCAAGGAAAACGCACATGCACGCGAGGACTCCTGCAGGAATGTCTATGGGAGCTCTGTCGCAAGAGACTAGAAACAACCCAGATGTCCCTCAAAAGGGGAGATAAGGAAATCTGCATTTTGGAAAAGAGGGCATATTCTGTCTTTTAGAACCTGAGCGCTTCCAGGCTCCCCCCTGGCCTGCCAGTCCCCGGGCAGCGGCGGGGGGCTCGCTCACCGTGGTTCGCGCGGAGGCCGGCCCGGGGCCAGTGCGCGGGGGAGCCCGAGGCCTCCGGGCCTCCCGCCCCCACGCCGCCCTTGCCGCCCCCGCCGCCCCCGCCGGCTGCGCGGGGAGGGAGGGGGCCGGCTGCGGGGACAGCGCGCGCGCTGCGAGGGACGGCGCGGGGCGCGCAGGCGGCGGGGGCGGGCCCGGGGCGGGGCCCGACGGGGCGGGCGCGGAGGTGAGGCAGGGCGGCCCGCCCCCCGGGGGCCGGCCCCGAGCGCCCGCCCCGCCCCGCCCCTGCCACCCGGGTGTGGGCCCGGCTCCTGCGCCGCTCCCTGCGCCGCTCCCTGCGCTGGCTGACCCGCGCGGGCGCCGGGGAGGGCTGCGGGTGAGGGGCCGCGGAGGGCCGCCGCGGAGGGCCCGGGCCGGGGAGGGGGAGGAGGCGGCGGCAGGGGTGGCGCTCGGGGCCGGCGGGGCTGCGGACTCTGCGGCACGCCGAGATTTGGGGTTTCCCTCCCGGGCGGGGCGCGCGCACTTCCTCATTCCCGCGGGACCCCCTCTCGCGGCCGGCCGGGCCTGGCCTGAGCCCCCGGGGACCCCCCTCCTTGGCCCGGCTTCCGCTCCGGCCCGCTGCGGGGGCCCCCGCGGGCCTGGCGGGAGTTCCCGGGCGCGCCGGGTCCGGGCCGGGAGGCGGGGCTGAGGGATTCTGGATGCGGGACCCGGGTACCGGATGGAGGTTAGAGGCGGGTCGGCGGGGCGTTGCAGACGGACGGGGAAGAGGGGCTCCTGCGGGAGGTGGAGGGCGGGTGCTGCAGGGCACATCACCTCCCTGAGGCCTCCCCACGCTCATAGGATGGCGGCCCCCGAGAGCCTCTTCCCCTCTGGGGGCGACCTGGACTCCAGCCAGCTGCATATGGAGCCGGATGAGTTGGACACTCTGAGGGAGGGAGAGGACCCAGGTTCGCAGGGAGCACGGCCGTCGGGGAGGAGAGGGGCGGAGAGCTCCCGGGGTCCACACTAACACGTTCTGTCCTCGTAGCTGACCGGATGCACCCCTTTCTGGCCATCTACGACCTGCAGCCTCTGAAAATGCAGCCCTTGGTGTTCGCCCCTGGGGTCCCGGTCACCGTCCAAGTGGTGGGCGCTGAAAGATACACCAGTGGATCCAAGGTGGCTGGGCGGGCGCCGGGGAGCGCGGCGAAGGGAGGGCTGCTCCCGCATGAGGGGACAAGCATTCGGTCCCTCGCACCCCCAGGTAGGAACCTGCACCCTGTATTCCGTCCGCCTGACGCATGGCGCCTTTACCTGGACCACCAAGAAGAAGTTCCGTCATTTCCAGGAGCTGCACCGGGACCTCCTGAGACACAAAGTCTTGATGAGCCTGCTCCCTCTGGCGCGGTAAGGGGACCCTTCTGCTTCCTGTCGAGGGCAGACGCCCCCACCCTGGGGCAGCCCGGCGGGCCCCTGCCCCAGCCCCCAGGACTGCTTTCTGCCTGTCGCCCCCCCCCCCCAGGCCACCCCTGCTCCTGTCCCAGATATTTTCCTGCCCCAGCTCTGGCCCTCCGGCCCCCTCCCCTGACCCCCGTTACCAGGAAACCTTCCCAGCCCAGCTCTCCCTGTCCGTGGTCCTGTGCCAATAGCTCAGCCAGGCTGGATGCCCAAAATGCCCTTGGCAGCCTCCCTCCTTTTCTTGTCTCTGTTCTCAGGATCGGGGGCCTTCTGCCAGCCTCCAGGTCTCCCCCCAGGATCCCATCTCTAGTGCTGCAGGAATCCAGGCTCTCCGCTTCGCGGCTCTTCCTTGACCCTCCTCCCCCATCTCGTCCCCAGCTTTGGCGTAGCCCACCCTCCAGCCGGGGAGGCAGCCAACCGAGAGATACCCTCTCTACCCCGCGCGGGTCCTGACGGCTCCAGCAGACACGCGTCCAGCAAACAGGTGCGGCCGGACACCGGGCTGGCCGGGAGGGCTTCTGCTGTGCAAAAATGGCTCCGGTCCCATCTGTCCCTGTCTCTCATCCCTGCCTCAGAAGTACCTGGAGAATTACCTTAACTGCCTCCTGACCATGTCTTTCTACCGCAACTACCACGCCATGGTAAGGCCCCGGGCGCTGGGTCCTTGTGCTGTTCCAGGTGGAACGGTATCGTCGGACCCCCAGGCGGCAGAGGCGAAAGAGGCTGAAAGGCGGAGTCTCTCCCCTGAGCCCTTGTCTTCCTCTGCAGACAGAATTCCTGGAGGTCAGTCGGCTGTCCTTTATCCCAGACCTTGGCTCCAAAGGACTGTGAGTGTCCGACGCCCATCACCCTGCAGCCAGCAAACCTGTGGATGCAGCTCTCCCCTCCGCCAGAGGATGGGGAAGAATTGCAGGGAGGGTGCCGGGGGCGGGGGCTCTCTGGATTCCTCTTGGGGCATCTCGTCCTGATTTTCCCCACAGGGAGGGAGTGATCCGGAAGCGCTCCGGGGGCCACCGGGTTCCTGGCCTCACGTGCTGCGGCCGAGACCAAGTTTGTTACCGCTGGTCGAAGAGGTGGGTCCCAGAGCGGAGACACTGGGCCGTGTTGGGGGGCGGTGAGGAGGGAGATCCCAAGGGCAGGGAGGAACGGACGGAGCCCTTCCGCTCCAGGTGGCTGGTGGTGAAGGACTCCTTCCTGCTCTACATGTGCCTCGAGACGGGTGCCATCTCCTTTGTCCAGCTCTTCGACCCCGGCTTCCAGGTGCAGGTGGGCAAAAGGAGCACAGAGGCCCGCTACGGGGTCAGGATCGACACCTCCCACAGGTAGGGCCTCCTGGTGGGGACGGACCCCGGGACCACCAGGAGGGGGGGCGAGCGGAAGGAAGGGAAGGATTTCCACCCCCCGGAGCTGGCCTTGATTTGGAACCAGAAAACTGGTCTGGCCACATGCCTGGGAGGGCTCTTAGCGCTTGGGCCCAGAGAGGGGGGCGGTGAGTGGAAGCTTCCGATAGAAAGAAACGGCACTCCGTCCATTCATTCATCCAACAAACCCGAGAGCCCGGTCTGCCCTGATCTCGGTGCCAGCGACACAGCCATGCAAAAGGCAGAGACATGCCTCGTTTGGGTGGAGTCGGGCACGAGGGACAAAGGCAGGAAGTGGAAAGGGGACAGCCGGAGAGGGAAGGCGGCTGGGCAAGGCCGGGAGCGTGCAGGGGGAGGGCTGAGGCCCCCTCGTTCTTCCCGCTCAGGTCGCTGATTCTGAAGTGTGGCAGCTACCGGCAGGCACGGTGGTGGGGCCAGGAGATCACGGAGCTGGCGCAGGGCCCGGGCAGAGACTTCATACAGCTGCACCGACATGACAGCTACGCCCCGCCCCGGCCGGGGACCCTGGCCCGGTGGTGAGACGCTGACGTCCCTTCGGAGCTTGTCTGTGGGCTTCTGGACCCACTTGCTGTTTTCTGAGTCCTCGATCCTCTTCTACCTCCTCCCCCTTCGGCTTCTCCAGTCTCCTTGACCGGCTGACCTCTAACCACACTGATATCTAATCTCCCGCTGACCTCTCTGACCCTCCGTACTCACTAATCTCCTTCGACCCTGACCTCTCTGACCTCCTGAGACCTTTTCCCTCCGCCCTTTTCCCATGCTGTCTCTCTCCGTGCCTTAGGATCTCTTCAAAACTCTCTGATTCATTCATTCAATAAACATTTTCTAAGCACCTACTATGTGCCAGGCCCAGTGGCAGGAGGAAGAAGCCAGCCCCGTAGGTGATTCGATCACGAAGCAATGGCAGGTTGCCATTCCGGAGGTAGTTATAGGGTACCGAGCACTTTGGGGGAGCCTCTGCCCCCGCGTGGGGATATCAGGATGGGCTTGCAGGAGGCAGCAGCCTCGAGGGCAAGGATGGCCCGGGCCGGGAGCTGGAAGGAGCGGAGGTGGCTGAACCTCATCACAGGCAGGGAGGGAGTCGGGGACCAGCATTGTTTTCTCGGAGGGGCTGCAGACATTGCAGACGTTTATTTTTTAACACCGGAACTAACAGCTGATACTTAAGTAGTACTTACTGTGTGCTGGGAACTGTCCTAAGTGTTTTACGTGTGTTATTAAGGCCTCACGTGAACCCCGTGAGGCAGGTCCAGTTGTCTCCATTCTACGGATGGGAACACTGAGGCAAAGAGAGGTTGAGGACTTGCCCAAGGTCACACAGCCTGGAAATAGTGGACCCAGGATTCGAATCCGGGCAGTCCAGGCCAAGACCCCGCTCTTCACCATCACACGAGACTATCAGTTATTAGAACGTCAAACAAGGGGCGCCTGGCTGGCTCAGTGTAGGGAGTGTGCGATGCTTGATCTCACGGCCGTGAGTTCGAGCCCCACATTGGGCGTAGAGATTGCTTCAAAAGAGAACATCTTAAAAAAATACATAAATATAGTAAATAAAAAGTCAAATAGCACAGAAGCACATTAAGCATTTAAGTTCTCATCCATTGCACAACCCTTCATCCTCAGCCCCACTTCTCCCTACCCCCCTCCCAACAACCCATTTCTCTCCCCAGAAGTAGCCCTCACAATAGTTTCGCATTTATCTTCTCAACTCCTTCCCTGCATACTTTTGTAGGGTTATACGTGTGTTACTATCTGTTTTAAATGTAAATGAGATCCTCCACTTGCTTTTGCAGTTTATTTTTTCTTCACTTAATTTGTGTGTTAGGGATTAGGAATTTAGGTTACTTCTCTATCTTTAAGTTTTTTAATTTATTTTTTATTTGAGAGAGTGCGCTCAAGCATGAGTGGGGGAGGGGCAGAGGGTGAGGGAGAAGCACACTCCCCGCTGAGCTTGGAGGATCCCAGATCCCCAGGATCATGACCTGAGCCAAAGGAAGACTCTTAACTAACTTAGCCACCCAGGGACCCCCGTTATTTCTCATTTTAAACGATGCTGCAGTGAACACAATCTTTGCCTAAGCATTTAATAGGATGCATTCCTAGAACTAGGATTGTGTGCATTTAATGGTATTAAGGAGTGTGTGTGTTTGATATTCTGATAGATATTGCCAAACTGTCCTCTAGGAAGGTAATAACCAATGTGTATTCCTGTAGTCTATGAGAATACTCACTTCCCCGTGGGCTAATATTGAAAGTTACCAGTGATCTTTATTTTTGCTAACCTCATGGATTAAAGTCCTGTTATTTCATCTTAATATCAATTTCCTTCTTCGCTAGTGAGATTGAACCTCTTTTCGTATGGCTGAACATTTTAAGTTCCTCTGTGAACTGTCAGTTCTTATTCTTTGCTCGCTTTTCAGTTTGCTCGTATGTCTTTTTCTTATTGATTTGTTAGAACTCTTTATGTATGATGTATTAATCCCTTCGGTCGTTAGTCATCTTCTTTCGTTTATTGTGTCTTTGTGATTTTTGATTTCATTTAGCTTATACTGGCAAGTTTGTCCCAGTTGGATACATCTGATAATACCATCTGACTGCTCTGATCGCTCTTGATCTTTGACCCTGCTGTCGCCTCTGATCTGTGACTGTCCTCCGGTCTTCACTCTCCAGAGCTTTCTGGCTTCTGCCTCCCCTCACCTCCTTGGCTTGGCCTCCCCCCAGGTTTGTGAATGGGGCGGGTTACTTTGCTGCTGTGGCAGATGCCATCCTACGAGCTCAAGAGGAGATTTTCATCACAGATTGGTGGTGAGTAAGGGAAAAGTTCAAACAGGAAGGGGCAGGGTAGAGCCTACCGGGGATCCGCTTACGGGGGTGAGCAGAGGGAGGGACGGGGAGGAGTGGCTGGTTGCTGGGTAAGGCTTAGCTTGCCTCACCTCCTGCCCGGAATCCCAGGTTGAGTCCTGAGATTTACCTGAAGCGTCCAGCCCATTCAGATGACTGGAGATTGGATATTATGCTCAAGAAGAAGGCGGTGAGGAGAGGGGTCGGGCTGGAAGGGAGGCGTGTGGGGGTGCCTGTGGGGGGAGGTTGGTTTAGAAGGGGCTGCAGCGCGGGAGAAGGTAGGGAATGTGAGGCTTCCTTCTTCATGCTCCTCCTGTACCCGGTGTAGACTTCTACACTTTGTTTCCCCGGGGGTGGGGGGGGGGGCGGACGTGTCTTGTCTTTCTCACTGGACCAGTATCGCTGGTTTCAGTGCAAGATGGCGTCTGTCATGTTGGGGGCATCCATAGATGTTAATGGACGGACCATGATGGCGAGTGGGGGCCGGTGGACGGAGGGATGATGGGAAGGGGGACAGTCGGAAGGGGGTGCCAGCAGGAGATGGGGTGGGTGGACGGATGGTGGGTGGTACATAAGGGGGTGAGTAAATGGTTGGGAACGTGAGTGGGCGATACCGATAGGCAGACGAGGAGCCGCGTGGATGGATGATGGGCAAACGGGTGGCTTGCCCCTTGCTAAGTTGGCCGCAAGCATCACAGCCAGGTGTGAGCGTCGAGGCTGTCCAGGCTGCGGGGGGGTTCACACAGGAACCCTGAGCATGGGGCAGGGTTTGGGAGGGTGGAAAGGGGCCATCGTGCGGGAGGGATTAGGATCTGATCCCCCCCCATCCCCGCTCACCACTAGGAGGAGGGCGTCCGTGTGTCCATCCTGCTGTTTAAGGAAGTGGAGTTGGCCTTGGGCATTAACAGTGGCTATAGCAAGAGGGCCCTAATGCTGCTGCATCGCAACATAAAGGTGACTCGGGTGCTAGAGAACCCCTCCCCCACTGCGGCCCTGCCCCCCAGCCTTCCCCCTCCCCCAATGCCCTGTCCTCAAACGTCTCATCCTTCCGTCTTCCCGTCCTCCCTCCGGCGCCTCCGGTCTCCCCTCACTGGAGCCCACCCTCCTGAACCCCCCTCCCATCTGCTGCAGGTCATGCGCCACCCAGACCAGGTGACCCTGTGGGCCCATCATGAGAAGCTCCTGGTCGTGGACCAAGTAGTGGCCTTCTTGGGGGGGCTGGACCTCGCCTATGGCCGCTGGGACGACCTGCACTACCGCCTGACTGACCTCGGGGACCCGTCCAGGCCAGCGACCCCACAGGTAATCCCCAAGGCCTTCCCGAGCTCCCCTAAACACTGCGTCGATGCACACCCTTGCCCCTCCAGCCGTTCCAGACACGGCCACCTCGGGGTTCCTCTTGCTGGGGCACCAGGAAACTGCTGGGAAGTAGACTCAGTTCCTCCCCACCCCGACGCCCCCTCCCACTCCTCTAGGATAGCCAATGCCGCTGGAGGGGAGGGCCGGGTTGAACCCTCTCTGTGTCACTCTTACTTTGTCTCTCTGTCTCGCAGTCTTTCAGTGCTCCTCTCTCCTCTTGGGCCCTGGCTCTGTATGGCCCCCTGTGACCTCTCCTTGTCCCCCGGCTTGGGTGTGTTCCTCTACAGCCTGTCCCGCTGGGCTCCGACTCTCCGGGCAGCCCAGATCTCTCGCATAACCAACTCTTCTGGCTGGGCAAAGACTACAGCAATCTTATCACGAAGGACTGGGTGCAGCTGGACCGGCCTTTTGAGGGTGAGGGTCCCCTCCTCCAAGGCCCCCAAGAGTGGGAAGTAGGGGCACACGTCTGGGTCGGGGCTGTGAACGGGAGGAGCTGGATCAAGGATAATGCGGCCTTCCGCGTCCTCCCTGCCCCAAGCATCCCCAAGAGACCATCCCTGGCCTCGCCCCTGATTCTCCCGGGACCCCCAGATTTCATTGACAGGGAGACCACACCCCGGATGCCATGGCGGGACGTTGGGGTGGCCGTGCATGGTCTCCCCGCCCGGGACCTGGCCCGGCACTTCATCCAACGCTGGAACTTCACCAAGGTGCTCACTCTGTCCTGGGGGGCTGGCGGTGGGAAGGAGCCACCTCCCACTGACGGTCATCCCTCCACCCCAGACGACCAAGGCCAAGTACAAGATACCCATGTACCCCTACCTGCTGCCCAAATCCACCAGCACAGCAGACCAGCTCCCCTTCATGCTCCCAGGGGGGCAGTGCGCCACCGTGCAGGTAAGCCTTCCCGTTTCAACCTCTCCTCACCCCTCCCTCCCTTCCGCCCGCTGCCCCGAACCTGAGAGCCCGCAGACTGCTCTCCTGCGGTCAGGAGCCTCATCCTCTTCCCTGTCCCCCTAGGTCTTGCGGTCCGTGGACCGCTGGTCAGCAGGGACTTTGGAGAATTCCATCCTCAATGCCTACCTGCACACCATCAGGGAGAGCCAGCACTTTCTGTACATCGAGGTCTGAACGGGGGTGGGGGCAGGGCAGGGAGGGGGCGTCCGAGGAGAAGGACTGAGGATAGCAGTGGGATCGGTCCTGGCGGGCTGGTGTGGCTGGGCTTGGGGAGGTGTGCAAGGCCCAGGCGGCCGGGAACCTCAGGATGGGGCTGGCACCCGAGCGGAGGGGGGCGGGCAGGGGCCTGGCGGCTGATGCCTGTTTTGGGTCCCTGCCCCAGAATCAATTCTTCATTAGCTGCTCAGATGGGCGGACCGTTCTCAACAAGGTGGGCGATGAGATTGTGGACAGAATCCTGAAGGCCCACAAGTAAGGTGGACTGGCGGGGAGGATGGGAGTCTGGGCGTGGTTTAAGCTCCAGGATGGGCGGGGCTTGGGCTGACCCCGCCCCTGACTCCGCCCCCTTCACCAGACATGGGCAGTGCTTCCGAGTCTACGTGCTTTTGCCCCTGCTGCCCGGTTTCGAGGGTGACATCACTACAGGTGGTGGGAACTCCATCCAGGCCATTCTGCACTTCACCTACAGGTGACCCCCCCCCGTGGCCACCCGCCCGCGCCCCTGTCCTGACTCTGTCCCGATCCCTTCCTGCTGGACTTTTGAGGCCCACCTTTCTCCTGACTACCCCCAACCCCCTCCCCCAGCCTCCACCTCCCTCACCCACTCTTTTCCCGCAGGACCCTGTGCCGTGGGGAATACTCGATCCTACATCGCCTCAAAGCAGCCAGTGAGTGCTGGGGGCGGGGGGTTCAGGCCCTGGACCCCTGGGCAGGGGAGCCTATCCTTCTTGCATGGTTCTGGGGCTACTACCGCCCTGAGACCATAGGTAGTCTTCGACTGCAGGGAGAAGCGTGTAGACCAGGCCCTAGGCCTTTTGAAATGGGGGAGTAGCTGGGACAGGGCTCCATCGGCACGTGAGGGCACCTGTCACCTCACCCCCTCCCCCATCTTTCTTACAGTGGGGACAGCGTGGCGGGACTATATGTCCATCTGTGGGCTGCGCACCCACGGAGAGCTGGGCGGGCACCCGGTCTCAGAGCTCATCTATATCCACAGCAAGATGCTCATCGCGGATGACCAGACGGTCATCATTGGTCAGTCCTGGATCTGGACCCCTGGCAGTGGGGGGGGGGGAAGCTGGGTCCAGCAGAGGGGGGATCGGGTAATGGACAATGGCTGGTCCTCTGGTAGAGGGTCTCCCCGGGGCTCGGGCAGACACGGCGTGTCCTGCACCCGTCCCAGGCTCGGCCAACATCAACGACCGCAGCTTGCTGGGCAAGCGGGACAGTGAGCTGGCCGTGGTGATCGAGGACACAGAGAGGGAGCCCTCCCTCATGGACGGCAGGGAATATCAGGCGGGCAGGTTCGCCTTGAGTTTGCGGAAGCATTGCTTCAGGTAGAGCTGGGATGGGGTGCTGTGGGGGAGGAGGAGGTCGGAGGGGGCTGGTCTGCCTTCCGGGCAGGTGTGCGGATGGCTTAGGGGTGGCACTGGAGTCCCCGGTCTGGCTTAGGGTACCAGCAAAGTAGGGCTATCGAAAAAATGAGAAGCAAATATTCTAAAAATAATTTGGTGTTTTTTTTAAAGCATCAAAGTAGTGGTCAAAGAAGAGACAGATTAAAGCCCTATTGGGCTTATTTACCCTTACTTTACTATTTAACAATGTGTTTATTTTCATACACATAAACAATGTGTTTATTTATGGATAGGCACAACCTAGCAGTCAAGTTCTCCAAGGATCCTTTTTTTTTTTAAGATTTTAAAATTTACTTATGTGTTAGGTAGAGAGAGAGAGCACAAGCAGGGGGAGCGGCAGAAGGAGAAGCAGACTCCCCACCGAGCAGGAAGTCCGATGTGGGACTCGATCCCAGGACCCTGAGATCGTGACCTGAACCGAAGGCAGACGCTTCACCGACTGAGCCACCCAGGTGTCCTGGGTTTTCCAAGGATCTTAATCTGACCTTGTGGGCACCCTTTTGTCCTGTAGTGTGATTCTTGGGGCAGATGCCCGGCCGGACCTGGACCTCCGAGACCCTGTCTGTGATGACTTCTTCCAGCTGTGGCAAGACACAGCAGAGAACAACGCCAACATCTATGAGCAGGTGGGCACCGATGGGGGGGGGGGGGGGCGGCGGGGCGGGGAGGCTGGCTGTGTGGAAATCCATGGATTGTCCGGTTCAGGGTAGGATGGAGAGAGCCCCACCACCGACCATTCTCAGAAGGGAGATGAGGGGGTGGGGGGCATATCATGGGATTCAGCAGCTTGGGGTCAGTGTGGGGGGCTGTGGTGTGAAAACTGGGGCTGTCCGGCCCAGCTGGGCTTTTGGACTCTTGGCAGAGTCTCTCCAAGCCTTACTGGCTTCTGTGCCACCCCCCCCCCCACCACCGCCCACAGATCTTCCGTTGCCTGCCGTCCAATGCCACACGCTCCCTGCGGGCACTCCGGGAGTACGTGGCCGTGGAGCCCCTGGCCACGGTGAGCCCACCTCTGGCCAGGTCTGAGCTCACCCACGTCCAGGGCCACCTGGTCCACTTTCCCCTCAAGTTCCTGGAGGATGAGAATTTGCTGCCCCCCCTGGGGAGCAAGGAAGGCGTGATGCCCCTCGAAGTGTGGACATAGCGGCGGCTCCAGCCCGGGATGGCTTATAGCTGCCGGGCGCCACCGAGGCTGGCTCCCTGCCCGCCACCCTAAGGACGGAGGGCAGTGCCCTCTGAGACCCCGGGGCAGGCAGGCAGGCAGGCCTGCGGGGGACTAGAGAAGTCACAGCCGCGGACCCTCCCTTGAGAAGCAGCCAGAAGAGGACGCTCCCGGCCCTGGGCTGGGGAGGCAAGAGAGAGTCCCGGAGAAGTTCCTCCTCCCCGCTGCCCACTTGAAACCACTGTGCTGGGGCAGAAGCAAACCTCCCGCCCTCCCGAAAGCCTGGGGAAGTCTGTCCCTGCAGGAGAGGGCGGCTCTGTCCTGGGCCTTCCCAGCTCTCCCTTCCTCCAATTGCCCTTGAACCCCTCCCACCCCATGGCCTCTCCCGGCCCATTACCGCCAAGGTGGAGGGAAGGATGAAGCGTCTCCCGGCTTCAGCCCCCACGGCAGGGAGGGTGGGGTGGGGGGCGCACACTCCCTCCCCCTGCCTACAGACAGACACTAGCTTTGTATCCGTTCAGTAAGCATTTCATAAATAAAGGCATAGAAGAGGTCCTTGCCTCTTTCTTGGCCAAACCGAGAGCCAGGCGCTTGCCTCCCCCTCCCCACCCACCTTAGCTCTGGGCCCCTGCACCTTCTCACCACCCATCTCCTGTCTCCTTTTTGCGGGTTCATCTCCGCTGGACTCGGGGTGACTTTCAGAGCTCGGTGACCCAGCTGCTGGGAAGTGGGGCTGTTCACGGTGCACCGGGCTGGCGGCAAGGGCAGGGCCCAGATCCTGGGCTTGTCATGGCCGAGGTGACCCCGTCGAGTCCTATCACTTCTCTGGGCCTCAGGGGTCCCGACTGGGAAATGGGAAGAATAAATGGCTTGCCGTAAGGATGTAGTCACCGATTTAAATATTTACCGAGCATCTGCTCTTTGCCAAAGGCGAGCAGGTGCTCAGTAGCCGCTTGTTGCTGGGGGCCTGCTTGCATATCGAGCACAGCGGGCACGGACCCTTTCCATGACTGCACGCCGCTCTGCGGGCCGCCGGCGCCTCTGGGGGCGGGAGGGAGGCGGACGCGCCCCGGGGACACCGCAGCTCTGTTGCGGACCCTCCGTGGGGAAGCCAGCAGGGCAGCAAAGTGAGCCTCGGGACTGTGTTGGCGTCCCAGGGCTGGTTAGGGTCACGCTCTTCATCGGGTTTACTTTCCCGCACTAAGAAGCTGTTCTCTAGAGGCGCCTGGGGGGCTCAGTCGGTGAAGCGGCTGCCTTCAGCTCAGGTCATGATCTCAGGGTCCTGGGATCGAGCCCTGCTCAGGGCTCCTTGCTCAGCGGGGAGCCTGCTTCCCCCTCTCTTGCTTCCCCTGCTTGTGCTCTCTCTGTCAAATAAATAAATAAAATCTTTATTTTTTTAAAGATTTTATTTATTTATTTATTTATTTGACAGAGACACAGCAAGAGAGGGAACACAAGCAGGGGGGGTGGGAGAGGTAGAAGCAGGTTCCCTGCTGAACAGGGAGCCCAATGCGGGGCTCGATCCCAGGACTCCGGGATCATGGCCTGAGCTGAAGGCAGATGCTTAACAACTGAGCCGCCCAGGCGCCCCTAAATAAAATCTTAGAAAAAGCAATTAAAAAAACAAATAAACATACATGCCAATACATGTAAATACTAGCATCATAAAAAGAATTATGTTACTCTACACTATAGTCTATTAAGTGCAATAGCATCAGCTCTAAAAAACCCTTATGTATATACCTTAATTTAAAAATATTTTAATTATGACTTATTAATTATACAAGTATTAATATAATATATAATTATATTTTATAAAAATATTAAAATATTTCTATTTTATAAATAAGAATATAATATATAATATGTAATATTATATATAATATATAGTATACAAATAATAACATATAATTATTAATTATGTGAATATTATAATAACATTTAATTATTTCAGTAATTGCTGGAGCACCTGGCTGGCTCAATCAGAGGAACATGTGACTCTTGATCTCGGGGTTGTGAGTCCCAGCCCCACATTGGATGTAGAGATTACTTAAATCAATAAACTTAAAAAAAAAAAATTAAAAATATCGCTAAAAAATGCTAAACATCACTTGAGCTTCCGGTGGGTCATAATCACTGACCACAGATCACCAGAACAAATATAACAATAATGAAAAAGTTTGAAATATTGGGAGAATTACGAAAATGTGACACAGAGACACGAAGTGAGCAGATGCTGTTGGAAAAATGGCGCCAACAAACTCGCCCGACACTGGGTTGCCGCAAACCTTCCATTCGGAAAATACGCAACAAAATGGGGTCTGCCGGTAAATGGTATGGTCTATAAGAGAGTGGAGCACACACCAGGTTGAGGAGGGTGACCTCCCAGGACAGGCGGAGGGAAAGGGATAACAGAGGGGTATCGCAGAGTTCTTCGCCTGAATTGCTGGCATTTCTTTCTTAAGCTGAGTGGTGGGTAGATGAACTTGTATTTTATACGTATATTCATATCTTTTTATGTATCTGAACTATTTTGCAATTAGGAAAACATTTAGCACAGGTCCTGGCTTTTGCGTCAGTCCCTCAGCCTCGCTCCCCAGTCTGAGAATTGACCACAGGAGCAGGGAGAGGTGGAGGGGAGCAGAGGGAAGAGTTTAGGAAGGCTTCCCGGAAGAGGGGTGTATGGGTGGATGACAAAGGGGAGAGGGGGAAATGCTGCTGCCTTGCTCCCATCCTTTGAGCCCAGCCCCCCTTTCCTCTGAAGAAGACACTTGCACACAAGAAATTCCGCCTCCCATGGGACGCCTGGGTGGCTCAGTCAGTTAAGCGTTTGCCTTCAGCTCAGGTCACGTTCCTAGGGTCCTGGGATTGCCCACATCAGGCTCCTTGCTCAGCGGGGAGCCTGCTTCTCCCTCTCCCTCTGCCTGCTGCTCCCCCTCCTGTGCTCGCTCTCTGTGAAATAAATAAATAAAATCTTAAAAAAAAAAAATCCCCCCTCCCACATACAGCGGTCCCCTGGTACTAATTGGCATCCTGCTAATTAGCCTCATTGCCAGCAGTAAGTGCCTCTTTCCCGAGGGGACCGTTACCTCATTAACCGTGGAGGGGGGTGGTGGCCACAGCAGGTGTCCCGAGCTGGGCCGGGGCTGGGTGGGCTTCTGCTTTACACTGTCTGTTGGTCTATCTGCAAACCGTTGAAGTTTGGGTGGCTAGCCTATCCCTGCCCTCTTTATCTGCTCACTCATTCAGTATATCTTTATTTTATTTTATTTTATTTTGAAAGATTTTATTTATTTGAGAGAGAGCACAAGCAGAGGGAGCAGCAGGTAGAGGGGAGGGAGAAGCAGACTCCACACTGAGCAGGGAGCCCAAAGCAGGACTGGATCCCGGCAACCCGGGATAATGACCTGAGCCAAAGGCAGATGCTTAACCGACTGAGCCACCCAGGCGCCCCTCAGTATCTCTTTATTAAACACTGCCTATGAGGCAGGCATAAGCAAATGTATTCAGGACCTAGTATATGCCAAGTGCTTTTCATATCTAATTTTATTTTATCCTAATCTACTATCTATTTTATAGATGATAGAATTGAACCTCAGAGAGATTAATGACTTTCCCAAAGGACTAACTTCAAATTCTGTGTTTTTTCCGACTATCCCATGGACTTGATCTTGCATTACCATATATCCCAGTGCCTGCCCAAAGGACAGATGCCTTCATTTACTTAACATGTTACTGAACCTCTAATGGGCACCAAGACCTGTGCTGAACAAGGCTGACATGATTCCTGCCTTTAAGGAGATGCGACTAACATTCACAATTCAAAGTCACAAGTGTCACCATGGGTTTAAGCTAGGCAGTTAAAATAGAAGAATTAAACAGCCTTCGCGCATCAAGGAAGGCTTCACGGAGGAGGAGGTGATTTAGATATGTAGGGCAAAGCAAGGTGCAGGCAGAGTGGGCGTGGTCAGAATGTTCCGGGAGAAACAGCAGGTGTGCGGGCTGAAGGAGGGTCCGTTGGGTTCCAGCTGCTGTGAGTAGAGTTCACTATGGCTAGAACAGGTGAGATTGAATGGCACAGTGTTGAAAACAAGGCAGGAGAAGCAGGCAGAATCAAAGGGTCTTTGATGCCACACTTTATTCAAAAGTTGTGGCGCAGTGAAGGGTCTCAAACAGGAGAGTGACATCAGATTTGAGTTTTAGAAACTCAAATGGAAAATTGACTTAAGGGGGTCCAGGCAGGGAGACCAAGCAGGCAGCTGATAAGGAGTAATGGAGGTAAGTGGGGATTGTGGCGTGGACAAGGACAATGGCAAGGCAAACACGAGGGGAGGGGAGCAAACCTGGACATGCATCCAAATGTGTTAAAAAGAAGGATCCAGAAAGGAGGGTGATAACCTCTTTCAAAGGACTTTTCATTTCAACTCTCCTAAGTGACGTTTGCATTAAGATGGGTGGTGGGGTCTTTCAGAGAAGTGATCTCGGGGGGCAAATAGCCTTCTTCCTCAACTTCGCAGGGAAAGAAAAGCCCAGAGAAGCAAAGCAACTTGCTCAAGGTCACACAGCGCGACAGTGGCAGAACATGACTGCTGGTTCGTTTCATAGCGTCACCCAGCCTCCAGGGAGGCTACTGGCTGGGGGTGCTGTGCCCACACTAGACCTAGGGTGACCCAAGCAAGATCTGGAGGGGCTGGACATAGGTTCCTCCGCCTCTCCTCCGCCTCTCGCTGCCACCCCTTCCCCCATACGGGGCTCCCGTGATCGGTCAATGAATAATTGTTGAAACAGCGCCTTTGTGCAGAGACAAAGGTGTGCGGGAGGATTTCCCGTCTTGAGATCTCAGGTCCCCTCCTCAACACTCCCGACTCCAGCCAGGTAAGGGGGTAAAGGGCACTCCCGCGGCACCCGGCGCCCCCGCCCAACTCCCACGCGGTTTCTCTAGCCAAATTCTCACCGCGAGGCCCCTCCCTCGGCGGCTCCACTGTTGCCATGGCAATGAGGTGGGTGGACAGCCCATCCTATCTAGAGGCCACCCAGCCCTCGCGTGGGGAGTTACCATAACAACCCCCCTAGTAATAGGGGGGTTGGGTCCCGCCCCCCTGCCCCCGCAAATAGAGGTGGGTGGCTTGATTGGCAGCAGGGCACACGAAAGAGGAGGAAAGGGAAGGAAAAGCGTCAAAGGAGAGCGAAGAAGGAAATGGGGGAGAGGAAGGGCAAAAACACAGGGGAAGGGAAGGAAACGCGTGTGCGCACGCGCGCCGGCCGGTGGGCGCGCTCCGCGGCCGCCCGGCCACCGCCCACTTCGGCTTGCCAGGCTCGCGCGGTCGCTCGGTCCTCGCGCGCGCCTTTCGCGCTCGCTCGCTCTCCTGCGCCTGCGCGCAGGTGTCGGCGCCTAGGGGGAGGGGACCCCGGCGCGCTCGCGTCACGTTCCCTCGTCCACCCTCCCGGCGCGCGGCCACGCCGCGCCTGCGCAGGAGCGTCGGGAGGCTCGGGTTGCGGGCTCCGGGCGCTTGCTCCTGTCAGTCGGTGGGTCGGTCCTCCCGCCGGCCCTCCCCCTCCGCGTCCTCCGGGGGAGGCGCGGCGGAGTCCGCCCCCGGGATCCCCCGATGGGGGAGAAGCGGCGACGGCGGCAGCGGAATAACCGAGCCGGAGCGTGAGCGGCCCCGGGGCCCGGCTGCCCGCGGAGGCCATGGGCGACCCAGCCCCCGCCCGCAGCCTGGACGACATCGACCTGTCCGCCCTGCGGGTGAGCGCGCCGTCCCCAGCCTCGCCCCGGTTCCTGCCCCCCGCCGCCGGGGAGCGGCGCGGCCGCCCGCCTCACGTGCCCCCCGGGCGCCGCTCCGCCGGCCCCGGCGCTCCCCGCCCCTCGCCCGGGCGCCCGCCGCTGCGGGGCCCCCGCCCTCGGCTCCCCTTCTCCGTGCACGCGCTGCAGATTCCGGGAGCCAGGTCGGTCCCCGCCCTGTGCTGCCCCGCCCCCACACTCCTCGGCCACCTCTGCCTGCACGCGGGCCCTGGACCCCCTTCCCCCACCCCGCTGCCCTCAGCCCCGCCACCTGCAGAGCCTCGCGGCCGGTGCCCCTCCCTGGCCCCGGCCCCCCTCCGGGCCTCTTTCCAGCCTTGCCCTTACTTGTGTCTCCTTCCTCCTCCCCTCTCTCGGCGCCTCGGATTTTGACTTTGCCACTCCCTTGACAGCCTCCCCCTCCTCGCCCACCCCTGGATTCCACCTCTCCCCTGGCCGGCATTTCAGCCTTCCCCTCTGCACCCCGCGCCTCCTGTGGTCGCCCTCGTCCCGGTGCTCAGCTCCCCGTCTGCCTCCTCTCGTGTTTCAAGTGCAGCAGTCCAGAACCAGGCATTTCCGGTCTCAGGGTCCCTGCCTATTGCATGATCAACTCTGCAGCGGTGTGGGGCTGGAGCGGAGACGAGTGCAGGGGGGAGGGAGGGGGCGCTGGTTCCCTCCCGGGGCCGTGGGACGGGCCGCGGAGAGGATGTTTGTGTGTATGGACTCACACAGGACACATGGTGCCTGTGGTCGGTGGGGAGGCTGGAAGAGCAGCTGGAGGGGGAGGGGAGGAAGGGGAGGTGATGGAGGTCTCTCAGGGGAGGGGCTCATTAGGAAAGGGGATCAGAGGAAACAGCCGCAGCAGGAATTTCTTGGAAATACCTATTTATTGTGCCTTCTGGGGCACGTGCACGCCCCCATTCGGGAGCTCTCTGGAGCATTTGTGTTCTTCAGCCAGGAGCGCTGGCTTAAGGAGCAACTTGGTGATTTCAAGGTGAAGGCTCCAGAGACTGTCCACCCAGGTGCTGTGTTTACGCCGTGTCCCTGGGGCTTCCTTCACCGGCCAAGGTGTGGGGGGCAGCAGGATTTCCCCGGCTCTGCGTTGGCTTCTCCCGAGGCCCCTATTTCATTGGTGTGGCTTTGGAGTCCGCCAGGGAACGTGGCCAGGAGTGGAAAAAGGCGGTCAGCCACACTGGTGCCCCGGATCCGCCCGGAGGGGGAGAGGGAAACTGAGGAGAACAGAGTCATGTCGTTAATTGGGTTTCTCGAGGTGACACAGTTTTTCGTGCCATTCAGGTCATAGTTTGTTTGGTGCTGTGTTGGGCTAGGAGACCTGGCTTGCTGGAGATAAGGTGATAAGTTGCTGGGAGGGAGGCTTAGGTTTGAATTTCTGTGTGTGTGTGTGTGTGTGTGTGTGTGTGTGTTGGTTGGCAGAGGGTCTGGTGGGGTATAATACGATGGAATTCCCAGCTCCCCTTAATGTGCTCTGCTCCTGGGAGGAACCCCAATCTTCCCTTCCCACCTTGGTTGTTGATTAACCCTGGTCACAGGTCCCTGTGGCTGTGGGGGTTGACATACAATAAAAAAAAAAACGGGAGGGTCCAAACCGTGACCTTTGGTTGAAACCCTGTGGAACTCTGTTCGGGCTTCTCTCTTCCTTGAATCTCCACTCTCGCTTGGACTCCCCAACCTGGGATTTCCAGCAATTCTGCGAACACCCTCTGACCTCAGCTGTGGTATTTCCTTTCTGGACTTCTCTGCTAGGAGCAGTGTTAGCCTCCTGCCTCATCCTCCTCTCCCTCCTGTCAGGAGAGCCTCGGACCTGCTCCCAGGCCATCTGTCTTTCCTGCCTCCTGCTTCTCAAGGAAGCACCCCCCCCCCCCGTCCCCTCACCCCACTACCCCTGCCACCCCACTACTGCAGGGCAGGAGGGAGGGCTGTGCTTTCTTTCAAATGGGGCTAGGGACGGCCTCCTTTCTCCTTGCTGCCGAGCTTTTCCCGGTGCCTGTCCCCTCCGCCCCACGTGCAGAGCCGCTGTGGCCCTGGGGAGCGGCGGCTCACTCGTCTCCTGTTCCGTGTCTGTCTGTTCTCCAGGGGGAACCGGCAGCCTGGAGAATGAGCAGCAAAGCCCGTTTCCCTCTCCTCGGGCATCTTGTGTTGGGGGTCTGGGGGCGGGGCGACGAGAGGGGAACATGTTCACTTATTAGCTGGCCTTGCAGAGCCCACATCGTCTTTCTTGTCATTTCCGGGGAAGGTTTGGTTTTCAGCTGGTGGTGAGAGTAATAGTCCACAGGGGGCCAGATCGAATGGCATTCAGCTCCTCGCCCCGCATGGAGAGGCCGGTGGGCCTGCCGCTTCGGGAGCCCGGGCGTGCTTGACCTCTGAGGCTCCATTTCTCTCCCGGCCCAGTAGCGCGGGGCTGTGCACTCCTGAGTTCACGTCCCGGCTTTCTCGCTCGCCGTGTAACCTTGTCAGAGTCCGCGGAGAGCCCTTCCTCCTGGCCCCACGTGGGGAGAGTCACGGCGCCCAGCACGGGGAGTCGCTGGTCTGGTGGCCGGCACATGGGGACGTTGTGCTGCTCCCCATCAGATGGCAGTCAGAGGCGCCTTCCAGCGCCGCTGCCTCTGAAATGTGCCCACTTCCCCTGCTTGATTTCTACGGAAGTTTTATATAGCATTCCCTCAGTCGGCTTTCTTCTGCTTCTTCGTATTTATCACCGGCGGATAGATACATTTGCTTTTATCCACCTTGACGGGAATGTGAGGTCAGTGGGAGCTAGGATTTTGACCATTGGGCTCATTTTTGCATGCCAGTGTCCGTCGGTGTTTTGCACATGACGGGGGCTCAGTGTTGAATAAACGCGTATTATGACAAGAGAGCGCTCTCAGCACAATGCTTGCTCAGAGAGAACCTCCAGTAAAGGCCATGCTTGTTAGGCGTCCTCTTGCCCCTCTTCTACGAACATACAATTAATATCTCTTCTGAGTTGTCTGTGCAATCAGACCTTGTCTGGTGGTAAGCAGAGTTCTGGAAGCGTCCAACTGCATGTGATGCCCTTGTAGGAAACTTAGGACCATCCAAGAGAAAACGTGGGCCTCTTGTTTCAGACCTTCTCTGTGTCCAAGCTTGGTGACGTTCCAGAAGAATCTTCTGACTTGTGGCTCTTGGCTTCCCGCGAAGGAGAAGTGTCAGTAAACCGGGCGGGACGAGGAGGGAGCAGACCCCAGGCTGACCTCTTCCCTTCCGCGTCGGTCCCTTCGGTTGACCCACTTCATAAATCAAGCAGCTTCTCTCTCCTGTCCGAGCAGCTGGAAGTCTCAGGCTACAGCGCCCTCGAAGCTTTGGAGCGGGGCTCAGTGTCACTGGGCTCAGTGTTGCCGTGCTGAGATCCCATCACCGCGCCCGGTCAGGAGGGACTTGTGGCTGGCTTGTCCATGCAGACAGGATGTCCCTTTTGAAACGACTCTGTGTTGTTGTGTCTATTCTTTGGAGAAGACTCTTCCCCTCCCTGGCGTCCGCATGAGGCTGTGGGCCAGCACCGCCGGGAGGGCCGGCAGCTCCGGGCCGCTGAGCGCTTGGCCGGCCTGTGTGTCCCGATGCGCTCGCCGTCCGGCTGGGGACGGCACCTGCTTCAGGTGGGCCACGGGAAGCCTGACCTGCCGCAGAAGGAGGGGCGTCAGGGAGTGACTCCCCACCCCCCAGAGAACTGCGGGGGGCAGTGACGTGCGGGGCTGCTTGGGCAGAACGATGGGAGGGAGGGTACAGAGAACCTACTAGAGCAAGCTGTTCAGCCATTTGCCCCGCACGAGCGGAGAGACCCCCCCACCCCACGCTCTCCGCCGTTGGACGGATTGCCGTGGTCCTGAGTGATGGGCAGCGGGGGACGGTCTGGAAAAGCGAGGTTTTGACAGGGAAGACAGCAGGAAGAGGGGTCCGCAGGGGAGCCGGCTGGCCCGCCCCCTCACGCTGGCCGCAGGAGCCCCGTGACGCTGAGCCGTGTGGCATCCTAACGTCAGACCTGGCCTCTGTTCCTTCGACTTGGGCCTGCATGCTCACAGGGGCCAACTCCCCCGCTTGGATGTGCAGTGTCCTCCCCTGTCATTTTGGGGACAAGATGGCAGGAAGCACGCAGCCACTCTTCACAAGCTGTGCTCGGGCCTGGGTCTGCGAGTGAGGAATGTGGAGGTCACTTCTCAGCCCAGAAACACAAAACAGGCCTGCAGTTGGCCTGACGAATCTCGCTGGCTCCATTCAGAGTTGTGCCGGACGAGGAGAGGGTGACATCCCTTCCTGCGGCGGCCGCCCAGCGCTGGCGGGTTCTGGGTGCTGTGGGAAGGGTGTCTCGTCGGGCTGGGTGCTGTGCCGAGCTGCGTAGTCAGAGCTGGCACAGCCGCCTGGGGCGTGCGTGTGCTGGCCCTGGCCCCCCCTCCCCCCCCCCGCCTCCCTGCCTTCCTTTCTTTTCTTTGTTTTAAGATTTATTTATTTATTTTAGAGAGAGTGGGGGGAGCAGAGGGCGAGGATCTTCAGGCAGACCCCCCTGCTGGGCACAGAGTCCCACTTGGGGCTCCACCCACAGCCCGTGACACAGTGACCTGAGCCAGAACCGGGAGTCCGACCTTATCCGACAGAGCTGCCCGGGCGTCCCATCAGGCTCCCCCATTCTTAACTGTTGCTGCTCTCCTCAACATCTTGGAATCCTCAGGGTCGGGAAGGTTCTATTCAATCTGATTCCCGTGAATTATACCGATTTTCTGTTGTCCTGTCTTCAGTCATCTTGAAATCTGATTCCCAGTCCTTTCTCCTCCCCGAGCATCCGCTCCACACCCCCGACTGCCTCCGTCTTTCCTGGGTTGCAGAAATAGAACCAAAAGTAGTCAGGTTAATAAGTCACCTTTCAGAACATTCCCTGGGCGTCCCCGGAATATAGGGAGCTGCGAGCCTTACCTGGCAGCAGACGAGGCCCTGGTCACACCCCCGTTCATTCTCTGCCCTCCCGTTCTTCCTGCCATTGTCCTCCTCCCCCGCCTGTCCCTGACTGGAGCCCGGGATGCTCCCATCCGCCTGAAGCTCCTCTAGAGGCTAACGGAGAAGGTACGAGAGGCTTGTTGTTCTTCCTAAGGGTAGGGAATGGTCCCCGGAGGAGGGAAGATAGGGATGGAATTGCAGTGACCCAAGGAGCCCCTGGAGATTTCAGCCCACTGGCCAGACAGCCCGAGGCCGTGCCTGTTAGCTGTGGCTAGGCTTCCTGTTTTGTTTGCGGAAAGATCTGGAACTAGGCACAGAGGGCACATTGATGGAACAAGATAGACTGGGTTTTCCTGCCGTCTAGGCGTGGGGAGAGACATTAACAAAATAATGGGGCATACATATATGTGGTTACATGTGTAGTTGCAAACCGCGGTAAAGTCCACGGCGGACTTCAGTGTGCCGCGAGCGTGTACGGCAAGAGCCGTTCTGCTTTTTACAAGACAAGAATATCTGGTTGGTTGATGGAGAGAAGCAGATTGCCTGTCCGAAAACCGAGCTGGCATTGCCACAGAAAGACCAGGTCGAGGAGGACCAGCGGGCAGAGTTTGGTGGTGGCCAGAATTGGGAGGCCCTGGGACAGGGCCGTGCTTAGGGCGGAGCGTTTACCCAACAGCCGAGCGCCTGGGGCCTGAGGATGGGTTGGGAACTCCAGGCTTAAAGTCCGAAAGGATTTCTTCGGAACCTTCCTGTGGGAGGAACGGAGGGGTTTGTTTCGAAGGGTAAGGGAGTGTACATGGGAGGGGCGTGTGACTCAGACCACCCTCCGGTTTGCTTCCTGGGGGAGGGTCCCCGTATGGGGGCAGCATGAGCTGCTCTGCAGAGGGCGGGGAGTGTGCTCTTTTTCTGGAGCAGGTGTGTGCGGGACCAGGGCTATCACCAGACGGGTTCTCTTGGGTCCGGGATAAAGGCGCGCTCACTGAAGGCACGCGGCACGCGGCACGGAGTGTTCGTACAATTACGCGGCGAAACAGTTACTAGCATCCGGCTCATTCGCATTCCCATCTGCTCACACGGTCACCTGCGCAGGGCTGGGGGTGTCACCAGGGGCTGCGAGGTGGGCAAGTCTCCCAGAGATAAGCACATGCCGGCCCGGCCCTGGGCCTGGGCCTCGCTCTCCCGATCTGTGGGAAGTGGGGTTCTCCCCAGAGTTTAGGTAGGTGCTGTGGATGAGTGGATGAGAGTCTCAGTTTACATTGGGTGCAAGCGAAGGATGAGTGGGGTGTGCAGGGGACCCTTCCTGGTTTTGCACATTTGAAATGAGGCAGGGCTGGGGAAGCCACAGTCTTGGCCTTCTTGGAGGAGAGAGACGCCAGGAGAATGAATCTTTGGTGTCAGGAGGGCAGGCCGCAGAGAGAGTGGTTGGTGGCACAGCCTGTGGGAGGAGCCGCAGTAGCCAGAGAGGGATGAATGGAGGACAGCAAGGAAGGGACTCTGCCTAGGAAACACGGGGTGACTGGTGAGGGAGGAGGCCAGAAGGCCTTGGACAGCAGAGGTGGTTAGACCTCAGACTCAGCTGGGAAGTGAGTGTCCCCACAGCAGGAGAGTCTGCAGGGCCCACCCTGGAGCCCCCCGCACCCGGAGCCCCCGGCACCCCGGAGCCCCCCCGCACCCGGCGTCCGGGCTGCAGGGAAGCAGCTCTGTCTCCTGGCCTGTGGGACGAGAAGGCCTCCTGGGAGCAGACCTGACCAGGGCCGGTCTTCTGGGGGAGAATGGGGGATCCTCACACCCTCCTCCCCCGGGAACTGTTTGAGGAGAGGATTGGAGGGGCTTGCATTGCCGAGCTGCTCCGGGAAGCCGCGGTTTGGGGGAGTTGTGCTTGGACAGCGAACCTTGCAGGGATAGATGGAGGATCAGCAGGGCTGCGGGAAGAGAAGGCCACCTCAATTTCTCAATTTCCCAATTTCACCTCAATTTCTCCTTTCTCCCGGAAGTCTCTCCTGACCATGCCCGCCCTCACTGGTCACCTCCTCCTGCTCACAGACCCCGTAATTCAGCATTTGAGTACGTCCCGCCTTGGACTGAACGTCATTTTATAGTCTTGTCTGTCCCAGCGCTTCCTTAGGCATCGGGACTGTGACCCTCCCTGTCGGTCCCTCACAGAGCACGCAGTAGGGCCCCAGTAAGCACTCGCTTAGCGGGAGACCCGGCTCCGAGCGTGGCCGTGACCTGGCTTCTCCTGCTCGATGGGACCGACAGGCGGTGAAGCGGGGCCCGAGCGTCCTGCGCAGCTTCTTTACGCGGCGGGTTCCCCGCGCGGCCAGTTCCTCACGCAGCCGTCCTCGGCCAGGGCTGCACCGCCCTCCCTCCAGGGGCGTCCGGAAACACCGGGCCGCGCCGAGTAACAGTCACTGTGCGTGCGGGGGCGGGGGGGGTCACGCTCACACCCGGGAGTTCAGGGGGCTGCCGGCGGGGCCGCCTGGGAGGGGCCCGGTCAAGTCCCCCGCGGTCCGGGCTCCGGGTGGGGAGAGGAGTGCGGGCTGCGCTCAGGCTCTCCGCCTGGCACCTGTCTGTCCCGACAGCCCGGACGAGCCTGCCGGCGCGCCTCCCAAGGTAAAGCGGGCAGGCTCCAAGCCAGACTGGAAGGAAGACGGTTCGCGTGTTCTCTCTTTCCCACCCACCCACTCTTTCTTTCAAGGCCCATTTGCGAGAAGGTGGCTGAGGCATGTAGTACTTGGTCTTTAATTCTGGGTGGCTCGGGAAGGAGCCTTCCAGAAGACAGGCAGGAGCGCCGGCAGACGGCAGATGCAGGTGTGCCCCCGGGGTCTGGGAGGGGAGGCCGGCACACTCATCTCTCCTCTCGGGTCTGTGCCCTCTCAGGCCGGCCCCTGGAAGGCAGAGGTGTGGTGGGCGAGCGCCACGACTCAGGTCGCACAGGGAGGAAGGCAGCTTGGGCGGGCAGGCTTTGGGGGTGGGTGAGGGGTGGGGGCTGGAGCGGCGATGGGGACAAGCAGGTGAAGCCCAGGGACAGGGCTGCCATCCGCTTCTCACTGCCTCTCAACCTGGCTTAGAGCAGAGCGGGCGGGCTCCTGGTCTGTCTGGCCAGGGCGTGGACACGCCTCAGTCCTCCCACCCGAGCCAGGTCCCTCTCTCCGGAAACCACCTCGGGCCCACGTGTCGAGCATCTCCGCGTTGGGGGGCACAGGCAGCAGGTGGCCCTGCCCTGTGTCGTTCCTTCGTCCTTTAGACTCCCAGCGAGCCCCTACTCTTCCGTCAGTCCTGATCCGAGTCATTTCTGTTTTAATGTGGGTTCGTCACAGAAGGGGTTTCGGGGTTGGCATCAGACTAGTAAGGAACACTTAACTAACTCTGCGGCGGGTCCTGCGTTTGTAGAATCTCCCAGCCCTCACGGTAGCCCTTTAGAGCTGGCGGTCTCCTCCCTCTCTAGGTGGAGACGCCAAGGTTCACGGAACATGGGGAGTCCCGGGACCTCGCCTAGGGTCGGCCAGCCAGGACGTGGCACATCTCGGAGTCAGACTCGGGCCTGACTCACTGCACAGCCTGAGCGTGTCGGCGCCTGAACCGTGGGCCTGCTCCGGGGGGCAGGGCGTGTGCGCGGGTGCGTGCGGAGACGAGGGCGCGGCGTGCCTCACGTCCTGGACCGTGTGCTCTGAGCGGCGTGGTCTTCTCCTTGCTTCCGTTGGAACTGCAGGCTTGTGGTGGGCAGCGCGTGTAGGCTTGCGCAGGGACGTGCCACTGTCCACGTTTCTGGGCCTGCGTTATCTGGGGACTTTGGGGGTGTGGCCTGCCTTGTGCGCAGCCTGTGTGAGACGTGGTTCCTGCCCTCGAGGGGCCCACGGTCTGCATCGGGGTCTTGGTAGAAACGTGGCAGCTTTTTTGAGAAGAGGGAGTGAGACGTTAGCCTGGGTCCCTGCGGACTGCAGGTGGGTTGGCATTGATGGGCCCGGGCCAGGAATCGGAAACTTCGTGGGGCCTGTGCCCGGAGAGGATGGAGATTTCAGGGTGACGGGCTTCCGGGCAGGGCAGTGTGATGACAGGAGGGAAAGACGTGCCCGAGAATCCAGAAGATTGGGGCGCTGGGGTGTCTCAGTCAGTTGAGCGTCCGAGTCTTGGTTTTGTTCAGCTCAGGTTACGATATCGGGGTCGTGAGGTCGAGCCCCGTGTCGGGCTCCAGTCTGAGCATGGAGCATGCTTGGGATTCTCTCCCTCTGTCCCCCCAACCCTGTGCTCGGTTTGCTCTTTTTCTGTATATAGTAAATAAATCTTAAAAAAAAAAAAGAAGAAGAATCCAGAAGATTTTGTGTGGAAGAAAGTAGAATGATTCAGAAAAGAGAGCTGCTCTTCCGCAGGAAGAGAGGGAGACTGTCTCGCTCCTCCCTTTAAAAAAAAGCTCTTTATGGTAGTTGCACACGCATAACATTTTACCATCTTAGCCAAGTGAAGTGCGCCCAGCAGGGGCACCGAGGACCCTCCCCGCCGCCACCGTAGGAAGCCTGCACTCCCGACCACTCTCGGTCCTTCCTGTGTTCCCCGTCCCCAGGGTGGCCGGGGGTGCGGCTCCGGCTAGAAGCCGTGTTCAGCAAACGTGTGTTTGGGTATCCGATAGGGACCGTTCCAGGTGTCCGGACGCCAAAAGCTCGGACTCAGACAGCATCCTGTCAGGGAGGGAGGGGTGGGCTGCTAGAGATGTTTTGGGGATGCTGTGGGCAGCCCTTGAGGCCCCTTTGAGGGCCCCTCGTGGGCCTCCAGGCCTGTAGGGAGGGTTTGGAGCGGGGTCGGCTGCCTCTGGGGTGCTCACAGCCCCAACGGACCTGGAGTGAGACCTGCAGTTGGGTGGAGTTTCTTAGGATAGAAGCGGCCAATGCGATGGCCTGCCCGGCCGCACCACTTGCCATTTCTTCCTTGCCCTTCAAGGGGAAAGAGGGGAAAAAGACAGGAGAGGCAGGCTTGGGACTCAAGTCGCCCAGGAGGCGAGGAGGGCTGGAGCGCCCCTGTCGCAGAGAGGCCTGCCTTCCCGGTTGGAGTCCAGGCCCCGGGGGCCTCCAAGCCAGGGCCTTGGGCATGGTGACTTAGGGTTCAGTGTTCAGGGCTTTGTCCCCGGATCAGTCTTTGTGCTGGATCCCCAAGCCCGAGGACTTTTTGTCTGTCTCCTGTGCACACCCTAGAGCAGGCGGCCCGTACTCCCCTTGGCTTCCAGGCCCTTCTCCCCCTGCCCCGCTCGCCACCATCTGAGGCCTGTGGTGCCCTTACCTTGGGTGGGGTTTGAATGGGGATTGCTGGCTTCCTTGGACGACCCGCTTTCCTGACCCCGGGGCTCCATGTCGGAATGAAGCTGTGCTCGGCTCACCCCCCAGAAGCACTGCCTGGCTTGCGTGTCACCTCCTGGTCCGGCGGCGTGCACGAACGACAGTGACAAGTACGATAAGTGCCAGTTTGGAAGGCAGAGCACATGCGGGCCGTCTTCCCTTTGTAAAGGGGCCCGCGGTAGCTCATCGGACTCCCCGGACTCCCGTGCTAACCCCCTGCCGCGGCCCCCAGCCCAGGGCTCCCGTGAGGTCCGAGGGCCATTCTCTGCAGGTCTGCTGCCCTGGCCTCGTGACCTCAGGGGGGTCAAGGTGACGACCCAGACAGCTGCCTTGGGAGGCCTGCGGACGCAGGGGCCGCTGGGGCTGAGGCATCACGATGCCCGGAGACCCGGTTCTAGCTTCCGGTCCATCTCTCGGTTCCCGCATGCGTGTCGTCTCTCTGGGACCTGGTTTCCTTGCTTACAGAATGAGGGGATGAGGACAGTGGCCAGCGGCTCCTAATTAGGCTTTTTTACCCCTCACGTGTGCCGGCCCTGCCTCGGGGCCGAGCCCGTGCATCCTCTTTCCCTGTCTTTCCCCTCTTCCTTCCTGGAAGTCTTCGGGGGCCTACTGGGCGGTGTGCTCTCTGTTCTCAGCGCTGTAAACACATGAGCAGGTAAGATGCGTGATTTGCAATGTTCTGCGTGTGAAGCGAGGCCCACTTACCGGGGGGCGAGGGTGCAGGGAAGCTGGACCGGAGGGAGCTGAGGGAAATGGGCCCGGGCTGGGGGCTGGCCAGGAGGGGACGGCCCAGAATGAGGTCCCGGCTTGTCTGGGGAACAGCAGCACCACTGTAGAGACCTCAGGGGGCGAAGCCGGGCATCTGGGAAGGACGCATACTAAAGGGAAGGCTCAGAAGAAGGTGTCCAGGCCCGTCTGAAGCACGGAGCTCCGTGTGCGTGCACTCCAGGGACCGTGTCCCGAGTCTGCTAGCGCCCAGGCCCAGAGCAGCCGGAGCAGGCGAGGACTGACCTGGGGAGACAGGGAGGGGCCTGGCCTTGTGGGGCCTTCCCTGTCGTCGCTCACCCCTAAGAGCACAGGCCGTGGCGACAGAGTTGGATTCACGTTCGAGTTCCAGCACTTACTGGGTGACCGATGGCAAGGTCCATTACTACCCCTGTGCCTCATTTTGGCTAAACGAGGGTGGCCAGGCCCACGACACGGGGCTGCTGTGATGGCGAGACAGGTGCGGTGACGTGGGGGCGAGTGCCCGCTGGAGGTGGGAGCGGCCTGATGGCGCTTACAAAAGAAAGGCCCAGCAAGGGCGTCTCCTGGGCAGAGACTGTGGGCAGGCCTGCCCTCCTTGGCGTGCCGTTCGGGAAGGAGAAGCTGGCCTGGGCCGTGGGTGGGTGAGTCACCGAGCCCCCGGGTGGGAGCGCGGCCGGCTTCCCTTTGGCTGCCCGAGAGCCTTGCACCAGCCCCTGAAAGGCCTCCCGCTTCCCTGGAAGAGACAACAGCTGCCAAATCTCGTGTCTGAACCAGAAACTCCTGTCTGTCCTGCCCCGAGTCAGGAGGCCTGTGCCGTGCCCTCCGCTGGAAGCTCGGGGCCCACCCAGAGGGAGCATTGGGCCCGGGGGCAAAGCCTGCGCCTCACCCTGGCCGCCCCGAGGGGGACGCACGGCTTTGTTAGGAAGTGAGACCCGGGACTCAGCTACGGAGAGCTGCACGAAGGCCCGATTCTGGACTCCAGGCTGGGCGCTGGGGCTGCCGGGCTCCCCCGGGTGACGGAGCCCCAGAGCCCCTTTCCTGGCCCAGAGCCTGGGGCCTTCCATACCCCCAGTGGGCCTTTCCT
>CM052891.1:50685507-50721043 GCA_028534135.1 Potos flavus
GGAAGAATAGGCCGGGTGTGCGTTCCTCAGTGTGTGATTCAGACAGTCCTTCCCCCGCCCTGCTGGCCTCACCCTCCACAGCCGGCCGTGCTCCCTGACTCAGCTCTGTGCCCTCTGCCCTCCCTGCCCTTCCCGTGGGCTCCTTCTGCGGCCCCCGGTGGCTCGTAGGGGTGCTCTCCTGAGGGCCCCCTCACCGCACCTGGTCGGCCACCCGTCTGGAATTATTTAGTAGTAGTAGTAAGTATTGATCATTATATGTAACATAATATATATTATTTACTTACTTATTACTTTACTTACTTATATATTATTATTTACTTACTTATTAAAAGTAATCTCTCCACCCAACGTGGGGCTCGAACTCACGAACCTGAGATTCAAGAGTGGCTCTGCCGCTGAGCCAGCCAGGCGCCAGCCCCCCGCCCGGGGTTAGAAGCAATGAGGGGAAAGACAGGCCACAGGTTTCCTTGTCCCTTCCCTCGGATCTGCGGACACCTGACTCCCCAAGGAGGAGGTTGGCAATGAGGTATAATGATTTGTTTGTGCTACAGTGGAAAACCGGCAGTGAGAAGCCTTATTATTATCCAGCCCTTGATTATTGCTGTCCTCCTCCAGGAGCTCCCTGTCTGCCAGGCTGAACGGGCTTGGGTCCCCTCCCGCCCCCGCCCACCCTGCTGCCACTGCCTCTTCCTCCCCCTCCTCCCCTTCCTCCTCCTCCTCCTCCCCCTCCTCCTCATCCCCCTCCCCTCCTCCTCGATCCTCCTCTTCCCCCTCCTCCTCCCTCCTCTTCCTCTCCTCCTCTTCCCTCTCCCCCTCCTCCTTGCTCCTCCTCTTCCCTCTCCCCCTCCTCCTCCCCTCCTCCTCTTCCCTCTCCCCCTCCTCCTCCCCTCCTCCTCTTCCCTCTCCCCCTCCTCCTCCCCTCCTTCTCTTCCCCCTCCCCCTCTTCCCCTTCCTCTTCCTCCACCTCTCTTCCTCCCCGTCTTCCCCTTCCTCCTTCCACAGGGACAACCTTCCTGCCTCCTCCCAGCCCCTCTCAGCTCTGCCTCCAGGGCCATCACTCTGCACCCCGCACCCCCCATCTTTCACCTGTCCTATACTCCGGTTCTGCTTTTGACTGGTTTCTCCTCTCCTGTGTCGCCAGTCTTCACCCTAAATCCCGGGGACACCAACAGTGTTAATAAGTCGCCTTTTGACGCAGTTTTCCTTTGTTCTCTGGGAGGCAGTCTCTTCACAATGACTCTGTGCAAGTTTGTAGCACATAGTGGATTTCACAACGTTTTCCCATCCAAGAATTCTTGTGCCAGGATTGGGTAGACAAGGAAAAGGGGCTCTCAGAGATGACGTGGCCTGGTTCGCCCCCATCACATGGAGGCCTCGGAACCGGTGCCAGGCCTTCCAGATGCGGCGTCCCTGCCCTCCCGCACCTCTGACCCTCCTGGGAGCTGCCTTTGGGGCGGGACCTTCTGCCCCTCTCACCCAGCCCAGCCTTTGCCTGCTTCTTTCTCCTTTCTCCTCCAGGACGCTTGCCCTGGAGCTCTTCTTGCCTGCCAGCCTCCCACGGTGACCGGATCCTTATTAATGGTCTCGTTTGGGGGTGCCTGGCTGACTCGGTCGGTGGAGCGAACGTGCAGGTCTTAAGGTCATGAGTTCAAGCCCCCATGTTGGGTGTGGAGCCCACTTAAAAAAGAATCATGTTCTTGTTTGGATTTTGTCAACTATGTAGGAGTTCGCTGCTTTAACAAAGTCCATTTTCTAGAGGTACATATTTACCACACGTATAAATTGCGGGGCGCCGATTGACGCGACAAAAAGGGACTCACTTTAGCAGCTGCCATAGTACGTTGCTTTTAAGTGATTACTCATGGATTATTTGGGAAGAATGGAGATAAACCCCAAACTAGAGTTAGAAACCATCGATTGCACTAGGGAGGAAGGAGGAACACCAGCTTTCTTTTCTTTCTGTATTCATTCAACAGACAGGGTTTGAACGTGGTCCTGACCCCGAAGAACAGTCTAGCAGAGAGGCACTCAAAGACTTGATCACAAGAATATGCCCGTGCCTCCGGAGGGTCCTGGGGGAGCAGGCGGTCAGTCGGGGAAGCGGCGTGGAGGACGGGCGCGGCCCGCAGGTCCGGGGCGGGGAGCCGTGTGCCTGGGGGAGTGAACGCAGCAGGTGCGGAGCCTCAGCGGCCAGCAAGGGCGTGGCGGGCTAGAGGAGCCCAGAGAAGTGCAGGGGTGTGCAGGGCCCCCCGCCTCCGCCCCGGCGAGAAGCAGGTGACCCCGAGGTGGGGTCGGCGCGGCTCCAGATGAGCCACCGCTCGGAGATCAGCTGGGCAGCGGTCGGATCTGAGCCCGAGGATGGCAAACGAGATCTCCGGGGGTGGGCAGAGCTCCGAGGGCCGGGGGGCAGCATGGCGTGGGCCACAGGAAGCCCCCTCGGACTTGCCCGGGGCTCGTGAGTCCCAGCTGCACCGCAGCAAACATTTCAGTCCTCCGAGCCTTGGTTTTCTCATCTGTGAAGTGGGTTGACAAGTCCTGCCTGGCTTCCCTGCAGGTCTGAGGCGGAAATGACATGGTGACCGTGGAGGGCTGGACGTTTGGGTGCTGGCTGCGGTGGTTCCCAAGCGTGAGGTGACAGAAGGGTTTCTGCGGGCCGCGGATGGTTCTGTGGCTCCGCCACCATCAGACTGCTCCACGGCCCGTGACACTTCAAGAGCACGGTCCCTGAGCTGTGAGGGAGGCCGAGGCCAAGCTAGAGGGAAGACTCGGGGAGGCGGCTCCGGGCAGGGGTGTGGCTGGACTGGACGGCAAGGCCCGGGGCTGTCCTCCGGGGCCTGCCCCCTCTCTTTCCCTAGAACGTTCTGGAGGCAGGTGGAACCTCAGACACAAGCTGTTTATCGTTTAGGGTTTGGGGTTTATTTTTAAATTTCTGACTGTGCTGATATTTATTTTTTCTTTTCCCTTTCCCCACTTCTCCAGCTCAGCCGCAGAAAGGGACCATCTGTCCCCTGCCTTGCCCGTGGCCATTTTAGAACCCGCCCCACTGCTGGGGTTCTGGCCCCTCTCCTTCCCTCCCTCCCGCTGCCGACTCCCCTTACACGTCCCCCACGAGGCTCTGTCTAGCTCCCTCCGGCTGCTGCTTGCCTGCCTCCCCTCTGGTCTGGATGGAGTGCCCGCCTGCCCCACCTGCCTGGGGCCCTGTCTGAGGCCGCCGTCTGTCCATCTGTCCCTGGGGAACGTGGGCATGGAGGCGCGCAGGGGACTGCTCCCACCTCCTTGCTGCTCTGACTGGTTTCCCACTGGAGCGGTATTTGTGTGAGTGTCGTGTCTGGGCCTGTTTCTGCCTCTGTGTGCTTGCGAGTCCCGATCTCCGGTCGTGTGTGTGTGTGTGTGTGTGTGTGTGTCCTTCTGGAGGAGAGACTCAGAAACTCTCCCTCCCCCCAGCACACAAACCTGTCCCGGTTCCCCCCGTCCGTCCGTCCCTGTCCGCTGGGCTCCCAGAGCCTGCTGCCCTCTGTTCCCACCGTTCCCACCCTCCCCCCCAGGGCCTGAAAGCACGTGTAGCCGCCCGCTGAGGGCCAGCCCTTCCCGGAACCCAGGAATCTTAGGGCCCATGCAGCTCCAGCATGGGAGGAAGGGCTGGGCCGGAGGGAGTGGAGAGCAGAGAACGCGGGGAAGGAGTTTTTGCAGGTTTTATTTACTCCGGGGGCGGGCAGCCTATGGGGGTTTGGGGCCCCGCTTGGGCCTGCCTCCCCAGGGAGGAGGGGGGCGGTGACACACTCCCCGCCCCCGCAGGTCGTCGCGGGCGTGGGGGGCACGGCAGGGGTGGGCCGGACCGACCGGCTCCCCTGAGGGGGAGGCCACCTGGTCTCTGCTGGGCCAGGGGGAGGAGGTGACCTGACTCCTGCCTCTCCCGACCTCATCCACTCCCCTCCCCCTGCACGCAGACTTTCCCACACCGCTGCGCTGCCGAGCTCATGCTGGGCTGGAGCTCATGCTGGGCTGGCGGCACGAGGCCTGGGGCTGCTCCCGGCTCATTGGAGGATGGCTAGCCCGTACCCCTCTCCCGAGGTTCTGGCCCCTTGCCCTGTCCTCGGGAGACCTGCACTGGTTGGGGGAAGCTGTCAGCTCCGCCCCTCAGCCTCACCCCTGCCTGGCCCTGGCTTCGGGGGAGTCCTGTGGTTGGCGATGGGACCGAGGGCGTGTCCGGAGCTGCCTGTGCTCGGCAGCCACTGTGTGAGCACGGAGGCTGCCGGGCTCGTGGGGGTGGCTCCGAGGCCGCTGCCTTGCCCCGGGGAGGGTAAGGGCCCCTCTCCAGCCTGGACCTCGGCACCACATGGCCTTTGTCCCTCTTCCCCTCTGTGTGGGCCTTTCAAAGTCACGGGAAAAGCCCAGGCAACCGGGCCTATTGTCGTCCTCTCGGAGGCGAGCAGAGGGCCACCGCGCCCAGCCCAGTCTCAGCATCTGGGTCCTGGCAGCCCGCTCCCCCAGGCTCTCCCAGGCTCCCCGCAGGACCCCTCCAGGCTCCCCCAGGACCCCCCCAGGCTCTCCCAGAGCCCCCCAGGATCCCCAGGCTTCCCCAGGATCCCCCAGGCTCCCTCAGGACCCCCCCAGGCTCTCCCAGGATCCCCCAGGCTCCCTCAGGACCCCCAGGACCCCCCAGGCTCCCTTAGGACCCCCCAGGCTCTCCCAGGGCCCCCCAGGATCCCCAGGTTCCCCTAGGCTCCCCCAGGCTCCCCCAAGATCCCTCAGGACCCCCAGGCTCCCCCAGGCTCTCCCAGGCTCCGCCAGGTCCCCCAGGCCCCCTGAGGCTCCCCCAGGCCCGAGAGCTGCGTGGCTTCAGGCTCTATTGTGCTGCCCTCTTTGGGTCCCTCTGTGGACCACAGCTCCCCACTCTTTCCCTAGAGCCCCTTCCCTGTCTGTTGTCTGTCTGTCGGCCACAGGTTCTTCTGCGAAGGCCTCCCCCCACCCCTGCAGCCCCGCCTCCTGTCCAGGGCAGGGTGGCACCTCTGGGCCCTGCTTACAGCACCGGGACCTGTCAGGGCTCATCCCGGTGAATAATCACTGCGGGGCCTGGAGCGCAGGGCAGACCAGCCCTCCCCCACCTCTCTCCCCAGGCCTTGCACATCTCCTTTCTGCCGCTCGAGAGCCTCCTAGAGTCTCTTGGGAATTCTGAGTGGCTGGACCCTTCCTGCTCTGAAATTCTGTGACCCTAAGAGCCACGGCAGGGGAGAGGGCACCTGGCCGGCTCCCTCGGAGGAGCACATGACTCGATCTGGGGTTGTGACTTGGAGCCCCATGCTGGGCGTAGAGCTGTTAAAAAATCAAATCTTAAAAAAAAAAAAAGGGCCCATGGGTCAGTAGAAGTTGGGGGGTCCATCTCCCAGCGTGCCTCCCTGTCCCGCCGTGGCACGCGTGACTCGTCAGCGCGTTCGTCCTGTCCTCTCAGTGCTGGTGTCTGACTCAGAAACTCCTAGAAGGCAGAGCCAGGGTTTGAGGAGGCCCTGTGCGACAGGTGCTCAGCAAAGCTGTGGCTGGTATGGATAGCAACGGTTTGCCCCCGTGCAGTACTTCACAGACCCTTCACCGTTGGGGTGGGGGGGTTCCATCTGCGGCACAGCCGACAGGAGACGCTGGAGGAGGCCTGCTGACTGGGGCATAGGACCAGATAGCAGCGGTGGGAGGGCTGGGGGGCCCCGAGGGTCCGCGGAGCAGGGGACAAAGAGCCAAGGCCAGGCCTCGCCCAGCTCTCTCCTGGCCAGTGGAGCCGGTGACCAAGGGGCGAGTTGGCACCTTGGGAAGGACCCCGGCGCTGGGCCCCACTGTCGCTTATTGACATTTGTCGGGGCCGTGGCCTGCGCCCGATGCTGAAGGGGTCCCGGGGCCATAGCTGGGGTCACTGACTCCGTGAAGGGGAACTTAAGGGGAGCCCGAGTAGCTCCCGTGCACTCAGAGACGCGCCTGGTGCCGGGAGGAGACAGGCCGAGGGGCGCCGTCCCGCGTGAGCCGCGTCCTGAGTGTGTGTGCCACGGCCTTGCCCGGGTGTGGGACACACGGGCCTCCCACCGCGGCTGCCTCTTCCTGTGCAGACACGCGGCGCGATGAGCTGTACAGGACGCCAGGCAGCGGGGGGCCCAGCCCCCCGGAACCCAGCTCTGCCGGCAGCGGACCTCCCCGAGGGGGTCTGGTTCTTGTGTCCCAGCCGCGCTCGTCAGTAACGGATTCCGGCATTTGTGGGTCGCCCTCCGCGTCTTTTCGGTCCACGGGAGGCTTTCCGAAGTTGTCCTGTATGTAAATGCCTCGGTTCAGAAGCTCTCGGGAGTGACAGAGAGCAGCACAGACCAGACAGTCGCCCTACGCGCTCCCTGTGCAGCACAAGTGCACTTGACCCTTGACCGCCGCGGTGTTGGGGGCGCCGTGCCCCACACAGTCAGAAGTCCGCGTGTCGTTCTTGACTCCCCGAAAACCTCGCCGATGGCCTGCTGTGGGCTGGAGGCCTCCCCGGGAACAGAAGCAGTCGGCAGGACCCTGCGTCCTTACGGTAAAGGGAGGCTTTGTTACTCACTGCTGTCTTCCTGACACACGGCGGGGACGCGGGGACACAGCGCGGAGGGGGGCACCTTTGTCAGTGTGGACGGACGCTGCTACGGCCACAGACTGGGAGCCGGAACGTTTCCTCATCCTGTTGAAAGGGACCCGAGGGCGGTTCAGTGACTTGCCCCCAGACGCGCGGCCTGGTAGCAGCAGAGCCAAAAACAGAAGCCGAGTTCCCTAACTCTTAATCCTCTAAGTGGTCGTAGGTTACCGTTTTCTGTGTTTGGCTCGGGACCTTTTTATATGTGTTAATAGACCACAAACACTTTGGGGGCTCCCTTCCATGTTCGTAGGGTCGCTTTCTTAGCGTGGAGCCTGTCACTAATCACAATTCTTTATTGAGTGCTATGGAAGCTTCTCAGGATTATTTTTCTTTTTTGAATTTTTTTTTTTTTTTTTTGGTTTTTTTATTAAGTCATCTCTACACCTGACGTGGGGCTCGAACTCACAACCCTGAGATCAAGAGTCGCGTGCTTTTCTGACAGAGCCAGCCCGGTGCCCCCAGATTATCATGTTTGATAACAGCTTTATTGATCTGTAATTCACACAGCACACAGTTCAGTGGAGTGGACCGTAGTGTAGGCACAGACCCATCGTCCTCCCTCTCCAGGGTCGGGACATTCTCGTCAGCCCCCAATAAAGCCCAGTACCCACCGGCAGTCACTACCATCCTCGCTTCCCCAGCACTGGAAACCACTACTGTTTTCTGTCTCTGTGGATTTGCCTGCTGTGGGCTTTATGAAGCCACACAAAATACGGTCTTTTTTTTTTCCAAGATTTTTATGAGAGAGAGAGAGGGAGCAAGCGAGAGAGGGAACACAAGCAGGCAGAGGGAGAGGGAGAAGCGGACTCCCCGCTGAGCAGGGAGCCCCACGCGGGACTTGATCCCAGGACCTCAGGATCATGACCTGAGCTGAAGGCACATGTTTCACCGACGGAGCCCCCCAGGCGCCCCAACATGTGTCCTTTCGATGGGCTTCTTTCACTTAGCAGGTTCTCCAGGTTCATCCGTGTTCTAGCGGGTGTCCGTGCTGTACACCGTTTCACTGCCAAGTCATATTCTGTCCTGTGGATAGGTCACAGTTTTCTGTCTGCCGGTTGCCGGACATTGGGGTTACCCTGCTCTAGGGCTGCGGCGACTGACGCCGCTGTGGGCCCTGCGTGTCCGGCTTTTGGTGCGTACGTGTGTTTCCAGTTCCCCTGGGCATCTCCCTGCTGCGTCCCATGATAACTCTCGGTCCCACATTTTGAGGAACTGCCACGCTGTTTCCCAAAGTGGCTGTGCCATTTTACATCCCGCCGGCGGCGCACGGGGGCTCCAACTTCCCCACCTCTTCCCGGTGCTTGTCATTGTCCATCCTCGAGATGGTCACCGTCTCAGTGGCCGTGACGTGGGAGCTTGTGTGGTTTGGATTCGAATTTCCCTCGTGACTAATCATGTCCACCTTTTCGTGTGCGTATGGGCCACTGTAGATCCTCAGAGCGAGGTCTGTTCAGAAACTTTGCCCATTTTTTAATTGGGTTATTTGTCTTTTCATTGTTATTTTGTTCTTAAGGAGTCCTTTTTTTTATTCTAGATACAAGTCCCTTATCTCATATGTAATTTAAAATGTTTTCTCTAGTTATGTAGGTGGTCTTTTCACTTTCTTGATAAGGTCCTTTGAAGCACAAAAGTTATAATTTTTTTTTTAAGATTTTATTTATTTACTTGACAGAGACCCAGCGAGAGAGGGAACACAAGCAGGAGGAGTAGGAGAGGGAGAAGCAGGCTTCCTGCCGAGCAGAGAGCTGGATGCGGGGCTCGATCCCAGGATCCAGGGACTTACGTGTTTTTGTTTTTTTTTCTTTTGTGGTGTATACTTTTGGTGTCCTTTGGAAGAAACCATTGCCTGATCCAAGGTAATGATTTACTCCTGTGTTTTCTTTTGAGATTTCCGTGGTTTTAGGTGGAGGGGATAAAAAGATTTCTGTGATTTTAGCCCTAGCATTTTTAGGTCTGTGATCCATTCGGAGTTAAAATTTTATATGGTACAAGGTAGGGATTCAAATCCATTCTTGTGCATGGGGATACTCAGTCGTCCCAGCATCATTTGTTGAAAAGACTTGAGTGCCTCGGTACCCTTGTCCAAAATCAATTAACCACAAACTGAAGACTTGGTTGTTGGATTCTTCTTTCTGGTGCCTCGATCCAGACGGCTGTCATTCTGCCAGCGCCACACCGTCTTGATTACCGTAGCTTTGCAGTAAGTTTTGAAATCAGAAAGTGGGAGTCCTCCAACTTTGTTCTTCTTTTTCCAGATTGTTTGTCTCTTCCGGATCCCTTGCATTTCCATACGATGTTTAGGATAAAGTTGTCAATTTGTGCAAGAATGTCTGCTGGGATTTTGATAGAAGCGCACCGAATCTATAGATACTAACAATATGAAGTGTTCCGATCCATGAACGTGGGAAACCTGTCCCTGTACGCAGGTCTTTAACTTGTTCAACAATGTGTATAGTTTTCAGTGGCCGCGTCTGACACTTCTGGGGTTAAATGTATTCTTTTGGATGCTACTGTACACAGAATTGTTTTCTTAATTTCATTTTTGGATTAGTCACTGTAGGACATAGAAATAGGGTTGGTTTTTTGTTCATTAATCTCGCATTCTGCATCCTTGCTGAACTCACTGATTCATTCTCGCAGATTTTTAGATTTCTTAGGATTTTCTGTACGTGTGATTATGTCATGTGCACACAGAGATCGTTTCCCTTCTTTCCCAACCTAGAAGCCTTTTATTCCTTTTTCTTTCCCGATCACACTGGGTAGAACGACCAGTGTAACATTGACCAGAAATGACAAGAGTCGACCACCTCGTCTTACTCTCAGGTTATTTAGAGAAAAACACTTCTCCACCTGGTCCTGTAATTGAGAAACTCAATTCCACAGTCTCCGCCGTGCAATTAATACATGAAACCAAGGTTGACACTCACGGGCGGGACAGGTTGGGGTGGGCTAGGGTAGCGGGGGCAGACTTCCCGACGCAAACAGGAGTTGGCTTGGTGGAGGGATGAGGTCGCCGTCGGGCAGGGTCGGCACGTGAGCTGAGTCCCGGAGGATGGAGAGGCTGTGGGGCTGTTACAGGAGGATGAGAGTTCATCACACGGGGACCCTGCTGCGGGGAGGCCACACCCCACCCACCCGTCAGCACCCCCGAAAGTGCAGGTTCTCAAAGCGGGTCCGCTGGCTGACCTGCGGTGGAATCACCCGGAGAGGGCGATGGAGGGGGGGATCTGTTCCGTAGGCTCAGTCCCCCCCCGCCCCCAGGCCCACGTGCCACATCTGAAGCCCGGGAGCCAGATCCCAGGAGCGTCTTCCCCAGGGATCCTCGTGTATCCTGAAGGCATCTCCCCCCCAGCTTGTCCACCTCACTCGGGCCCCCCTCGCGCATAGCAGGTGATCCTCCCGCCGCTCAGGTCGGTGAAGTCAAGGCCGCCGGCTGCTCCTGGGGCCCCTCATCTTCCTCCTTGCCTCGACAGCCCAGTGTCTCTTCTCAGTTGCCCCCCCCCCACCCCGGCCCTGGCGCTTCCCGCCTCCCGGCGTCTGGCCGGACAGGAACCCAGCGGCTGAGCAGCCAGAGGAGCTGGAGGATGCTTCTAGCACATTCTCACGGAGCTGGGCCCACGTGAGGGGAGCAAGCTGGGCTGCCTGGTGCTCCCCAGGCGCAGGGGTGCGTGCAGACCCCCAGCGGAGCCAGCCCCCGAGCACGTGGACGGAGCCGCGCATAAATGCGGGCATGTGAACGGGCCTTCTGGACCCTCGCGCGCGTGTAGGGGAGAAACTGGACGCACACCCAATCACTACTGTAACCTCGCGGGGGACACGGCGTACGTACCGGCCGAGAAGTCAATTCGGCCAGCTGCCTCCGTCTCCTTTTTGTCTCGTTCCCTTGCGCAGGCAGGGGAGACCTTCCTGTTTTGGAAACCCTCTGTCTGACCCTGCTGCCCCATCATGGGAGTCCCCTTCCGCTCGGCCCCGCGTCCCCTGAGGGCACCGTGCCCGCAGGCCCCACTTCCTGCAGCCCCACCCCCGGCTGCAGTCCCGCCAGAGGTTCCACTGCTTCCGCGAGTCTGCGGCCGCCGGTGCCCTCCGCGGTGCCGGCTGTCCTGCCGTCCGGCGCGGGGCACAGGGCTGGTCCCAAGAGCCCGGCTCTTGGGTTTTTCCTTCCCTGGATGTCTGTCTCCTGTGTCCGCTCTCAGTCTTTGTCTCCAGACCCTCGTTTCTAACCGCCTGACATCCCCTAACGTCGCAAACACAACGTCAAACCGAACTGCCGGCCCGGCCCGGACCCCCTCGCTCTCACTTTCCCGGTGCCCGCCGACCGCGGACCCAGCCTGCAGAGCCCGGCTCCGTCCTCGCTATCTCCTGCGGGAGCCCGGCCGACGCGCCCGGCCCGCTTCAGTCTGTCCCGGAAGCCACAAAACAGACCTTCCAGCCAATCCAGCCTCTGTGTGAGCGGGACAAGGCCCCAAACACGTAAATGTTTGCTCAGGGCAGCTGACGCCCAGGACCCCCTAGAAGGCCACTCTCTCCAGGGGTTCCCACCCTGCCTGGCAGCTTCTCGATGCCTCGAGGGCCTTCGCTCCACCTTTGGGCATAAAACCCTAGACCGCCGCCTGTCTGCGTGGGGTCCTTGGCCTGTACGTGGTGAGGTCCGTCCTTGACCTTCCTTCCATGTTTCTCACGTATCCTTGAGCTGTTTGCGCCTAATGGAGCAGTTGTCACTCAGTTGGCGCTCAATAAATGTTTAACAGATGAAAGAAGAGAAAGTTGCCTTACGGATTTCCCCGTGATTAGGGCCTAGGGGGCCCAGGGTGGGTGTAGACACTCACTCAGAAAATATTTACCGGTTGGTTAATGATGGGGCCACTGAATACCAGACTGAGGTGTTGGACTCCTCCGTGAGCCCCGGGGCCCGGGCCGGCTCTGGGCACGGGGAGAATGTCAGGAGGGTGCACTCGGGCCGCCGACCGAGCGTGGTGAGGCACGAGCCGGGAGTGGGGGCGCCCCGGGATTGAGAGGAAGACAAGCGGGCACATCTGGAGGGAAGAAGGGACGGGTGACAGGTGTGGATATGGCCCTGCCGTTGGTGGAGAGGGCACCATCCCCACGTTCTGTGCGGGGGGCTGGGCATCGTGACGCCCGTCACAGGCCTGGTCTCGGCTTTGTCTTCTGGAAAAGTCTTCCGGGGAGGTGCCGCCCTCCTGATTTGTAGGTCAGGAAACCTGCTTGGAGCCGCAAAGCTGAACCCGGAGATGGCGTGTGACCTCAAGGACTGTTTTCTTCCCCTAGCGCCTCCCAAACGTCCGAGGAGGGGGCGGCGGGTTCAGGTCTGAGACCACAGACTTGAGCCCGTCTGTGCTGATTGGAGGTGCCGGCTGTGCGTGGTTAGGACGCCCAGGCCCATCCTCCTTCCCTGTTAGGTGAGGAGCGTCCGGGAATTCACGACCACGAGTCCCTGTCCCATCTCCGTCCGCCTTGGAAAGAGTAGACGTAGGAAAGGACTGCCCAGAGACCGAGCTCAGAGGCCCCCGAGAGACCGAGCCCTTCCGGGGGCGCTCGGGGCCTGCAGGCAGACAAGAGAAGCGGGTCCAGGCTCCCAGCCGCTCCCATCGGTCCCCCCTGGAGTGACACTTTCTCCCTTTCCTGGGGGGGCCTACCGTTTTGTTAGACCTGCTCAAGGTGGTTTTGCTGCCGGCGTGTTTTTGTGTTGGGTGACCTCAGCTGGAGTGAAATACTTGCACAGACAACCACAGAATCCTTGTCCGAGTCGGCCTGGTCCCCTGGGGAGCACGGCGAAGGAGCCCTCGACACCGTCCCTGCGTTGTCCCCGGAGCTGCCGCGGGCCGGGCCGGGCGCTGGACAGGTGGAGGAGCAGGGAAGGTTCCGCCCCTTTCCTCCGGGAGCTTCCAGGCCGAGGAAAGACACGGTTTCCGTGCGCGATGGTGCACGCTCTGAGGGGACGTGCAGGGAGGGGACTGCGTGTGCCAGGAAGCGGGCACTCGGCAAGCCTCGGGCTGGTGTCTCCCTGCCGCCCGGCCCGTCCACATTAGGTTCCGCTGCTGGTGGCCGTGGAGGGGCTGTCAGGGGTTCTTTTGTTTTCCAGAAATCCTATCCTGGGTTTCAGGATCGGGGAGAAAGCAGTTTCAGGTTCTAGATCAGCCCAGAGGCCTGGGCGCTGCCTGGAAAGTGTGTTCTTGGTGGTGTCGCCGCACCTGCCGGGCCTGCCGGGGGGCTGAGGGGCGGGCTGCGTCCCCGGCCTCTCTGTCTCCAAGAGAAGGCCCTGCCGGGGGGTGCAGGTGGCGTCCCCGCAGCTGGGGCTGGCCGCGTGCTCTCCGGCCAGCAGCCTTGAGCCTCTTTGGCGGCTTTGTCTGAGCCCTTCCAGCCGCTCCTCCTGGCACCGCCTGGCTCCAGAAAGCGGGGCCTGGAAGTGCTCCAGCCCCCTGCCCCTCCCAGCGGCCCTCTCTGTGACCTGCTCTCCCACCCTGGGTCTCGGCACGACTGGGAAGACGAGGGAAAGGGACAGGGGTGGGGGCTGCTGGATTTGCGGCTTCCTGCTAGCTTCCCTCCTCCCTGCTTTTAAAAAATCATAACGATGGGCGCCTGGGGGCTCAGTCAGTGAAGTATCTGCCTTCGGCTCAGGTCCTGATCCCAGGGTCCTGGGATTGAGTCCCACATAGGGCTCCCTGCTCGGCGGGAAGCCTGCTTCTCCCTCTGACCCTCCCCCTGCTTGTGTTCCCTCTCTCGCTGTCTCTCTCTCTCTCTCTCAAATAAATAAATAAAATCTTTAAAAAGCATCACAACGATGATTATCTTTTGCTGCACACACACGCTCGGTGCCAGCCTCCGTCTGAAGCTCTTGACGGGCGTTGCCTCGCTTGCGGGTGACCCCGGCTCCGGACGCGCACGCTCGGGCACCCCTGTTTGGCACAGCGGCCGCAGGCTCCCAGAGTCTGTCGCTGCCTGTGCCATCACGGGCATGTCTGGAAGGCCGGCTGGGCTCCCACTGCCGTCATCTCTCCCCTTCTTCCAACTTGCCCTGTAGAACACCAGCTCCGAACTGATCCACGGAAACCACAGCTGGATCTGGGGTCCCCCCGAGCCCCTTCGTAATAGACCCGTGCTCACTCCTCTGACCAGATACCTCTCTTCCCGCTCTGTTCTGAAGTCCCACACCTTGTTCCGTCTCCCTCCCCACAGGACCCTGCTGGAATCTTCGAGCTGGTGGAAGTGGTCGGCAATGGAACGTACGGACAGGTGTACAAGGTGAGGCTCTAACGGGGCCCCAGGAGTGAGGGGGGGGCCCTGGGGCGGAGGCTGGGGGAGGGGAGGAGCGTGAACGTCACGGGAGAAAGAACCCCAGGACTTGGGGTGTTTTTGCTGGGCTGTGCACGGAGCGTCCACGAGTCCTAGGTGCAGCAGGGGGAGGTCTGGAGCCGGGCAGGGTGTGGGCAGGGGCCCAGGAGGGCAGCGGCAAGAGTGTGTGTGCGTGCGTGCGTGCACACGTGTGTATCTGTGCGTGTGTGTGTGGACACGTGCATGTGTGTGTGTGCGCGTGTGCATGTATATCCGTGTGCGTACACATGTGCACACACCATGTGTATTGGTGTGGATGTATCTGTGTGTGTGTGCATGTGTGTGCACATGTGCATGTATATCTGTGTGTGTGTCTGCGTATGCGTGTGCACACATCGTATATCGGTGTGCACGGGTGTCTGTGCACATGTGTGCACACGTGCATGTGTATCTGCGTGTCTGTGTGCGCGTGTGCATGTATATCCACGTGTGTGTGCGTACACATGTGCACACATCATGTATCTGTGCGTGCACGTGTGTATGTGGCTGTGCGTGTGTGTGTGTCGGGCCTCACCTGGGAATTCAGAGCAGAGTTCAGGCCACAAGTGCAGCTGTGGCTTCTTGCAAGACCGCAGCGAGGCCCAGCCTTGGCGTTGGCGGAGCCCCAGGACCTGTCGCAGAGGGGAAGTTGGTTTTCTCGAGCTCTGCTCAGGGGGGCCGTCCCTGTCCCCCACACAAAGCAGCGTTTCCCAGACCATTGCCTGTCGCTTCAGCCTGGCCCACCCAGGCGGACCTCGGGTCCCACTGGGAGGGGGAGGCGGCACTGCCATTAGGTGTCCCAGGTGGATGCTGTCCCCAGAGCTGGGGCCTCTAGGACACACGCCTGCCTTCTGCCTCTCCCAACATGACACTAGGCCTTTCCACCAGCCTCTGCATCTCAGGGGCATTTCCTGGGTCACTGGGACCTCGCTGTAAACTTTGGGGGAAAGGTGCGCCCCCTCCCCATTCCCCCAACGCCAGCCTGGCCGTTGCCATGGAAATAGTAGCTGTGTCCTTCCGCCACCGCCCTGGGCTTGGGGTCTTGAATGAGTGCTGAAGACAAGAATGACCCTCCCCCAGCCCCCTGCCCTTCCCCAGCAAGCCTGGACTCCCCCGTCCCAGGCTGGGACGGCTCCTGGGGAGTGTCAGAGGGGGAGGAGGGAGAATGGCAGGGACTTGTTCTGGAAGTTCCTTCTCGTTCGCGGCGCCAGTGATGGGTCGGCGACAGGCCAGTCAGCCTTCTGAGTTTCCCCGAGTTCCCTAAAATCCCAACTCTGCCTTTATTCTTTCTGCCAATAATAATAAAAAGCCTTGGAGGGGGGTGATCCTGGGAAAGGCTTCCTGGCGGGGCGGGCGGGGGGCAGGGAGGGAAAGCAGGAGGCCGCGTGTCTGGCATAGAAAGTGCCAGAGAGGCGGAGCCCCTCCCCCAGCCTCCCCTTGCTCCCCCCAAGGTGGGGGGGACCTCTTTCACTCCCTGCTCTACCTTTCAAACTGCGGGAAGTCCAGAGCAGAGGTCACTCTCACGCGCCTCCCTAAGCTGTTTTGGGGGGGCAGAGCAGACCCCTCATCTTGATCCCACTTAAGTGCTTGGAGTCTGGGCTCCGTAGTTGTTCTCGGAGGCCTCTGCCCACCCCGGCAGCGGACCCATAGACGGAGTGTCTCGTCACCACGGGGACACTTTCTAAGACAGAAAACAGCCCGAAGGCACGGCCTGTCCCAGAATCCCGCCGGCCCTGGACGCAGCCTCAGAGCTTCCGTGTCTGGCTCTCTGTCCCGCAGGGTCGGCACGTCAAGACTGGGCAGCTGGCTGCCATCAAGGTCATGGACGTCACAGAGGTAGGGAGCGATGGGGGGCGGAGGGCGGGCTGGGGCACTGAGGCGGGCGGGGGGCGCTCGGGCTCAGCCCTCCCGTTCTCCTAGGACGAGGAGGAGGAGATCAAACAGGAGATCAACATGCTGAAGAAATACTCTCACCACCGCAACATTGCCACCTACTACGGGGCCTTCATCAAGAAGAGCCCGCCCGGGAATGACGACCAGCTCTGGGTGAGACGGCCCTCCCCGCCCTCCCTGTCTCCAGGCTCGCCCGCAAGCCAGCGTCGGCCCCCCGCCCTCCCTTCGTCTACACAGCCTCCCTGCCTCTTGTCTCTGCGGGTGGGGGGGGTCCCGGGGTCCTGGGGCTTGCCCGCATCGTCACCGAGCGAGGGCTGGGGCAGGAGGGGAGTCCGTCAGTCTGGCCTTCGCACAGCTCCGGAGGGAGCCACGGCCCCAAAAACCATGTGTGGAGGCAGGGCTCGGACCTTCCCGGAGAGCACAAGCCCTTCTGGATGATTCCTCCAACCAGAGCTTGCTGTGGCTCCTTTGGGCCTCCCCCAAATTCTCTCCCAGCCTGGAACGTTCCCGAGAGTCCTTGCCCTCTGGGGCCCAGGCCGTTCCCCAGCCTCGCCCTTCCGGCTCCACAGCCCAGCCCCCGGGGAGAGCGTGCCGGGGAGTGTGGCCGTGGGCTCGGGGCTCATGCTGGGGCGCCCCTCCGGCCAGCTGCCAGACAGGTGCTTACCATGTGCCTTCTGTGCACTGTGTGCAGACAGGGTGACCTGCCAGCCGGGTGCGATGGGCGGTCCCGGAGGACCAGAGGCTAGGCGCTAGCCGGGGCACCCCTGCTGGACGCACGGCACCCCGCCCTTCCCCTCCCACCCCTCCCCCTGGGCCTGGTGGAGGGAGAGGCCCCGGCCCGGAATGCAAATTCCCTTTACTGCATTTGCGAGTGTACACATCCCCTCCGGCCTCTTTCTGCGTTGGATGTGGCTTTTGGGAAACGTGCAGTGAAACGCGGGGACGGGTGTCCCGATCCCCAGGGCGCTGGCGTGGCTCGGCCTCCACGGCTCGGCTCATGCTGGGGTCTCCCCAGGACCCCTCCTGCAGCTCGCTGGCCCACACCACCTGCTGCTTTGTCTCCAGCAGGCCTGGAGAATCTTTCTTCGCCCCCACCTTGCTTCTGGGCCGGGGGCTGGCCGACCTTTCCTTTGCCGTGAAGGCCGGGCAGCCGCCATCTGGGGCCCTGTGGACCCTACGGTCTGTGACGGCTCCTCACCACGGCTGCTGAGCCCCAAAACGGCCACGGGCAGTGAGCACATGGACGGGGACGCGAGTGTCGCGGGGTCCCCAGAAGCCTTTATTTCGGACACTCCAACTCCAATTTTATAGGATTCTTAGTTTGATTTTTTTCAACCATTTAGAAATGTGAAAACCAGGCTTAGCCTGCTCACCGGCCAAAGTTCGCCACCCCGCACTTGGGGACGGCAGCTGTGGTTCTGGACGAAAGCCTCGGGCCTGTCCCCCGGGAAAACGGGCACGTGGACCTCGTTCTGTCTACAGTTTCCGGGGTTCCTCGGGCTCCCCCTTGGGGCCCAGACCGCCTCCCCCAGCCCCGACTGCACGGCCTTCTCCTCTCCCCAGCTCCCCCGCGCTCTGCGGCTCACCCCACCTGTGGCCCCTCCTGCGGGGGGCTGGTGGGGGAAGGAGGCCCCCCTGACGGGTGCTTTTCCCCTGGCACCCCCGGGGCTGTAGCTGGTGATGGAGTTCTGCGGTGCCGGCTCCGTGACGGACCTGGTAAAGAACACGAAGGGGAACGCCCTGAAGGAGGACTGTATCGCCTACATCTGCCGGGAGATCCTGCGGGTGAGCACCGGCCTCTCCCTGCGCGCGGGAGGCCCCGGGCGGGGGGACCGCGGCCGGCCCTGGACAACTTCGGCAGCCGCGGGGACAGTCGCCTCTGCCACCTTCCCTGCCACCTCGCAGCCGCTGGGCCTTCTCCAGGGGCCGCTCCTCTGAGCACGCACCCCAGGACTTGGGACACGCAGCCTCGGCCTGGACTGCCGGGTGGGGAGGGGCCGCGCCTTCAGCCCAGCCCTGCTGCCCCTCTCCTCCTGGCGTGCACACCGTCCCGTCCGCCCTCCGAGGCTGATCTCCGGCGCCCTCCCGCCCCAGGGTCTGGCCCACCTCCACGCCCACAAGGTGATCCATCGGGACATCAAGGGACAGAACGTGCTGCTGACCGAGAATGCCGAGGTCAAGCTAGGTACGCCAGCCCCTTCGGCAGCAGGTGGGGGCCTCTGACCTCCAGGACCGAGTGAGAGGCTGGGCGTCCTGCTCCCGCCCTCCCCCATCTCCTGCCCTTCCAGGCCCTTCCTCCTGCTGGAAATCAGCCCAGAAGTCCCCCCCCCCGCCCCGCCCCCACTACCTCTAGGTCCCAGGTGCCGTGCAGGTCCCTCTGGGGAGGTGGGATACCTTGGCCCCTTCGCGTTGCTTTTACCCCCAGATGCAGGGAGAGTAGGTCAGGCTCCTGAGGACGTGGATGGGGTGGCAGAGGTGTCCAGGAACGTGTGGGTAGGGGAGGACCTGCGCTGCCCCTGGGGCACGCACCTGCCAGCGCCGAGACCCCCCACGACGACCCCTCCCTGTGCGTCTTCCCAGTGGACTTTGGGGTGAGTGCTCAACTGGACCGCACCGTGGGCAGGCGGAACACTTTCATCGGGACACCCTACTGGATGGCCCCAGAGGTCATCGCCTGTGACGAGAACCCCGACGCCACCTACGATTACAGGGTACGGAGCGGGAGGCAGGGCGCACGGAGGCAGCCAAGGGCAGGGCGGGGATGGGGTGGCGGGTAGACTGAAGACACGGGGGGCTCGGACGGGCCGGGTGACACGGCGAAGGCGTGGTGGTGTGCTGGTGGGGAGGGGTGGGCTCAGCTGGAGCCCAGGGAGTGGCCCGGATGGTGGGTGCGGGGGGCCGTCAGGAACACGCTCCCGTCCCTCCCTCCCTCTGCAGAGTGACATTTGGTCTCTAGGAATCACAGCCATCGAGATGGCAGAGGGGGCCCCCCGTAAGTGTGGAGCTGGGAGTGGAGGGAGCCCCAGAGGGGCTGTGGGGGGGTCACAGGAGGTCGTGGTGGGAGGGGCTCCTTGGGGCTCTGTGCAGGGCTGCGAGAGAGACTCATGGTGTCCCCCCCATGTGCCAGCTCTGTGCGACATGCATCCCATGCGAGCCCTCTTCCTCATCCCACGGAACCCACCCCCCAGACTCAAGTCCAAGAAATGGTAGGTCCTTGGACCAGGCCCGCCGCCTTCACCCCTGTGCCCGGCGAGGATCTGCACTAGAGGGGTGGGGGCCAGACCGGGGCTGGGACCCCGAGAAGACCCGAGGGAAACTGGATGGCTTTTGGACAGAGGATTCCCCTCTCCTCCTCCTCTCTGGGCTGTGACTGCCCCCCTTCTGGGGGGCCCTCCCAGCATAAGCCTCCTTCCCTTCCAGGTCTAAGAAGTTCACCGACTTCATTGACACGTGTCTTATCAAGACCTACCTGAGCCGCCCGCCCACGGAGCAGCTGCTCAAGTTCCCCTTCATCCGCGACCAGCCCACGGAGCGGCAGGTCCGCATCCAGCTTAAGGACCACATCGACCGCTCCCGGAAGAAGCGAGGCGAGAAAGGTTGGCGCGCCCGCAGGGAGGCCCTCCTCAGCGGTCCCCTCCCCGCCTGCCTCCGGGCCCAGGCCTCCTGGCCCCGAGCCCTTCTCCCCAGACTTACAGCCCCAGAGGGCTTTGTCCTTGTCTGCCCCCCCCCCCCCCCCCCCGCGCCCCGGATCCCAGGCAGCCTTCCCAACGAGCGCCGACCTGTTCGTCCCCACAGAGGCTGCATGGTGGGCAGGTGCGGGCAGTTGCGGCCTGCCCGCTGTGGGGTCAGGTCCCCCACTCCGGCCGCTTTGTGGGCGCCCACGTCCCAAGGAGGCAGGCGGGGGCCAGGTGCACGGCCCTCCTCCTAGCCGGTGCTGCTCACCCCACGGAAGGTCCCCTAGCCCGGGGTGGGGTCTGGGGCGCTGGGCGAAGGAACAGCAGTGGCCTCCCCCTGCAGAGGAGACGGAGTACGAGTACAGCGGCAGCGAGGAGGAGGACGACAGCCACGGAGAGGAGGGCGAGCCCAGGTGGGCCCCAGCCTGGGCCGAGGGGCAGCCATGCTCCCCGGCGCGGCGTCCCCTGGTCTGGGGTGGGGGGCACAGAGTCCGGCCCCGGGTGCCCGAGGAGCGGAAGGAGTGAGAGCGGGAGGGGGGCGAGGGCTGCGGGGGTGGGGGCGGCGGCGCCCCCCCCTCGCGCATGCGCTGACCCCGCGCCCGCCGCCGGTCCCAGCTCCATCATGAACGTGCCCGGGGAGTCGACGCTGCGCCGGGAGTTCCTGCGGCTGCAGCAGGAGAACAAGAGCAACTCGGAGGCCGTGAAGCAGCAGCTCCAGCAGCAGCAGCTCCAGCAGCAGCAGCGGGACCCCGAGGCGCACATCAAGCACCTCCTGCACCAGCGCCAGCGCCGCATCGAGGAGCAGAAGGAGGAGCGGCGGCGCGTGGAGGAGGTGGGCCGGCCCCGCCCCCCAGCCCCCCCACCCCCCGCCAGGCCCGGCTCGCCCTCCCCCGCCCTGGTTCCGCCCGCAGACAGGGAGCAGGCGCTGGCTCCGCGACCCCGCAGGGGAGGGGGGGTCCCCGGCCCCCAGAGTGGGCGCCTTCCGCACGGACAGGCTGGCCCCCGCTCGCTCCAGTGCCCTGGGCGTCTGCCCGGAGCAGCTGTCTGGTCTGATCCGGAAATCCCTTCTAAAGACCCTCTTTTTAGTTTTGGTGGTTTGGGCTTAGATTTGCTAGAAAATACGGTCCGGTCACTTGGACTCATTGGAGGTGGGTGGGAGAAATACTTTTTAATTAATAGAGAGTCTTATAATAGCAGGGTTTTTTTTTAGACCGATTTAGAAAGCGAGCGTCTGTGTACACTAGATGCCTTTATTCTGCGGGAGGGACGCGGTGAGGAAGGAGAAAGCATAAACTTGGACTTCAACGTGGGATTTTTGTTGAAACAATGACATGATTGCAAAGTTCGCAGAGAGCCAGACTTGAGAAAATCGTCTAAGTCCTAGGAGATACCCGTCTGCTGCCCCCCAAAACAGCCCCTGAGCAAAGGCCCGGCGCCAGCGGCCCCGGGGTGGGGGTGGGGGGCAGATTCGGCAGCGGCCGGACAGGGCGGGGACAGGAAGGGAACAGGGAGCTCCGGGGCTGGGGCTGGAGGGACCCCTCCTGCGGCCTCCGTCGAGTTCGGACACTGGCCACCCCCGGCGCTTCTGCGTGGGCGCCTGTCGCCCCCTTGTGGCCAGAGGCTGACCCTGCGGCCCACTCCGCGCCGGCCGGGATGGGTGTGAGGGGCTGGGCGCCTAGCTATGGGGCACTTTGGTGCCGTTGCTTGGCTTGGTTGGTGGAGGAGTGGACCGAGGAAGGCATCATCTGAGGCGGCCCCCAGGCGCAGCAGTCGCCCATAGCCGCCGGCCCGAGCCCCAGGGAGAAGGGCTGCCCGCACCGTCCGGCAGGGGTCCCCTTCCCAGCGGGCGCCAGAAGCGGGCTGGGCACCCTGCGCGGGCCTGAAGAGCACCTCTGCCCACCCCCAGCAACAGCGGCGGGAGCGGGAGCAGCGGAAGCTGCAGGAGAAGGAGCAGCAGCGGCTGGAGGACATGCAGGCCTTGCGGCGGGAGGAGGAGAGGCGGCAGGCCGAGCGCGAGCAGGTACAGCGCCCCCGGCGCACACCGGACTCACCCCTTCCCTGCCCGCCTCCCCTGCGCCCCATGCCCTGCCCTGTCTTCCCCGTCCCCTAGATTCCTCCTACCTTTTCCAGCTTCACTCTCTCTCTGTTTTCTCCCCCCCTTCAACCCCCGCCCTGGCTCCTGCCCTCCTCCTGTCTCTGTGCCTGCGTTCCCCGTCTCTCTGCCCCGGCCTCGACTCCTCACCCCTGCGCCTTCCCTCACGGGCCCTCCACCCTGGCTTCCTCCTCATCGCCCGCCCTCCTGGGGCTCGTCCCACCCCACCTGTCCTCTCTCCGACTCTCCCCGCTCTCCCCGACTCTCCCCGCTCTCCCCCTCCTCCTCACCCCACTGATCCTGTCCTCCAACGCCGCCGCCCCCACCTCTCCCCCTGCCCTTTGCCCCCCACCCCGCCCCCCAGGAGTATATCCGTCACAGGCTAGAGGAGGAGCAGCGACAGCTCGAGATCCTCCAGCAACAGCTGCTCCAGGAACAGGCCCTGCTGCTGGTAACGGGGTCCCCGGCTTCCTCTGGGAAGAAGCGGACGCGGGGCCTCTGTGCTGGAGCGGGATGGGGACACGGCAGGGAAGGGGGTCCGGCCCGGCGTCAGGGGAAGACCCCTCGTCTCCGGGCGGCAGGAGAAAGGGCCCGCCTGCCTCCGCCCCGGGCCGCGCGCCGCTGAGCCGGCTCTCCCTACCCTTGGGCCCAGGAATACAAGCGGAAGCAGCTGGAGGAGCAGCGGCAGTCGGAGCGGCTCCAGCGGCAGCTGCAGCAGGAGCACGCCTACCTCAAGTCCCTCCAGCAGCAGCAGCAGCAGGGCCTGCCCGGGGACAGGAAGCCGCTGTACCACTACGGCCGGGGCATCAGTCCCGCCGACAAGCCGGCCTGGGCCCGAGAGGTACTGGCCGCCGCCCCCCGCCCCGAGCCCCGGAGCTGCAGAGGGTGGCCAGGGCACCCTGGTGGGCCCAGGAAGGGGGAGCACGGCGTTGGGCGCGGGACGGTGGGGGGGGGGGGCTGTGCTTTGAGGACGGGGAAGCAAAGCCGGCCCGTCGGGCACCCTTTCACGCCGCAGGTCGAGGAGAGAACGAGGATGAACAAGCAGCAGAACTCGCCCTTGGCCAAGACCAAGCCCAGCAGCACAGGGCCTGAGCCCCCCGTCCCCCAGGCCTCCCCCGGGCCCCCGGGCCCCCTTTCCCAGACTCCTCCTATGCAGAGGCCGGTGGAGCCCCAGGAGGGACCGCACAAGGTGAGCCTCTCCCCATCCCGCGTTCATGCACGGACATGGGAGCCTCCCTCTGCACGGCTGCGGCACGGCTGTGCGCGCACACACATGCACGCACACGCGCACACATGCACGCACACGCAAACACGCACACCCTCAGCCGGGGGTCGCGGATCTCGAGAATCTCGGATCTCCGTCTACGGGGGGCAAAGACAGCCACTTGCCTGCCGCTGCAGGAGCCTGGCCCTGTCCCACCTGTTCTCGGGCTTTCAGAGCCCCCCCCCCCCCCCTTCGATGGACACTTGAGAGCCAGAGGCTTCCCTCGCCGCTTCCTTCCAGCCCAGGCCCCCGCTCCTGGGCGGGGATGCGCCACAGAGCGGGCAGCCCACCCTCCCTGGTCTTTCCCTGCAGAGCCTGGTGGCACACCGGGTCCCACTGAAGCCATATGCAGCGCCTGTACCCCGATCCCAGTCCCTGCAGGACCAGCCCACCCGAAACCTGGCTGCCTTCCCAGCCGCCCATGAGCCCGACCCCGCCGTCCCCACGCCCACCGCCACGCCCAGCGCCCGAGGAGCCGTCATCCGCCAGAACTCAGATCCCACCTCCGAAGGGCCTGGCCCCAGCCCGAGCCCCCCAGCCTGGGTGCGGCCCGATCCCGAGGCCCCACCCAAGGTAAGGGCCATGCCACAGGGCCAGGAAAGAGGAGGAACGGGAAGAAAAGGAGGAATTGTGGGGAGCAGGCCAGGCGGAAACGTGGTTCAGGGCTGGAAGGGAAGAGAAGGGCGAGGCGCCTGCTCTGGGATCGCGTTCCTGCTCCCGGGGCCGAGTGGGGGAACCGAAGCATGCCCACGGCGTTCGGGGAGCCCCAGGGGCAGCCTTGGGGGGCTGGCGGCCCAGCTTCACGACTGTGGAAGATCCGTGAGCGTCCCTAACCTCGGCTGGCGTGTCCGCGAAAGCCGGGGAGAACAGCGGCCGAGGCGAGGACGCACCCCACGCTGACCATCCCCCCCGGCCCCCCGCAGGTGCCTCAGAGGACCTCCTCCATCGCCGCCGCCCTCAACACCAGTGGGGCTGGAGGGGCCCGGCCTGCTCAGGCTGTCCGCGCAAGGTAGCCCCCGGGTGGGGGTGCATGGTGGCCCTGGGGCGGGGGGCCGGGGGGGCACAGGGGAGGTCGCCAGGTCACCCGCTCAGGGGTGGGCCAGCCCCACCCCAGCACCTCAGCGCCCCCCGCCCCGCCCCCCGGGCACCCCTGTGCTCCCTCCACAGACCTCGCAGCAACTCCGCCTGGCAAATCTATCTGCAAAGGCGGGCAGAGCGGGGCAGCCCCAAGCCTCCAGGGCCCCCCGCTCAGCCCCCTGGCCCGCCCAACGCCTGTAGGTAATGGAGTTGCCCCCCCCACCCAGTCCCACCCTCACTGCGGCCACGGGCTGCTCCTGGTGGCGGCTCCCTGCACTGCGGCGCCACGCTGGAAGGGGGCACCCGGCTCCCTGACCGGCCCCTGCCCTCCCACAGCAACCCCGACCTCAGGAGGAGCGACCCCGGCTGGGAGCGCCCCGAAGGTGCCCTCCCCTCTCACGGGCACCTCCCGCAGGCCGGCTCGCTGGAGAGGAACCGCGTGGGAGGTACGGCCCGGGGACTGTCGGAGGGACCCCACCCCGGGGGTGGTTGGCTGGGGGTCACTGAGGGCAACCAGGGCTCCGTGACGTCCCTTCTCCCGCCTTGCCCCATCCAGCCTCCTCCAAACTGGATAGCTCCCCAGTGCTCTCCCCCGGGAACAAAGCCAAGCCTGAGGACCACCGCTCGCGGCCAGGCCGGCCCGCAGTAAGTTGGCGGCGGCGGCAGCTGCGGCCCCACCTGCTCCCGGGGGTGGGGGGTGGGGGGTGGGGGGGTTTGGAGCCTTGGGGCCCCCAGGCACCCGGGGCTGGGCCCTCTGCGACCTGGTGCGAAGGGGCTGCGGGCCGCGCTTCTTGGCTACTGACCTCTCTCCACCTCTCTCCTGCTCCTCCCGCGGCCCTTCCACCCCTGCGGCCCCTCCCAGAGCTATAAGCGCGCCATCGGTGAGGTCAGTGACCAGGCCTGCTTGGGAGCCCCCGTGCCTGCCCCTTCTCCTATGGCACCCTTCGTACCCGCCCTCTCCCTCCCCACTCTCCCCTCCTCACGACGTGTTCCCCCTCCCTCCAGGATTTCGTGCTGTTGAAAGAGCGAGCCCTGGACGAGGCCCCGCGGCCTCCCAAGAAGGCCATGGACTACTCGTCCTCCAGCGAGGAGGTGGAAAGCAGCGAAGACGAGGAGGAAAGCAACGGCGAGCCCTCCGAGGGGAGCAGAGATCCTCCTGGGGCCCGGTATGGGGGCACCCTGGGGGAGGCAGGCTCCCCCCCTCCTAGACTGGGGGACCCTGGCTTTTCCCTTCTCTAGAGAAGGGGGTCTGGGCTGGTGTCCCCACCTGCCTCCCACTGAGCCCCCTGCACCTCCTGGGGCAGTGTCGACCTGGCGGGGGGGGGAACACTGGTCGTCCGTCTCCGTCTCCGTGTCCTCTCTGCAGCGGGCAGGGCCTGGGGGCTGACGGCTGTCCTCTCTCCCACGGCAGCGACGGGGACACCGACAGCGTCAGCACCATGGTGGTCCACGACGTGGAGGAGATCGCCGGGACCCAGACCCCCTATGGGGGCGGCACCATGGTGGTCCAGCGCGTGAGTGGCCCCCCTTCTTCCGAGCGCCTGCGGTGCCCACTGCCCCGGCCCGGCACTGGCTCCCTTCCCTCTGTCCCTCAGACCCCTGAGGAGGAGCGCGGTCTGCTGCACACGGACAGCAACGGCTACACCAACCTGCCGGACGTCGTCCAGCCCAGCCACTCGCCCACCGAGAGCGGCAAAGGTCAAAGCCCCCCCTCAAAGGACGGAGGCGGCGACGTAAGTGGGCAGGTGCCGCCCGGGGGCCGGGGGGCCGCGGGCCGGGGTGCCGGGGGGGGCCCGGGTCTCGAGTGTTTGCCTGACCGCTGCCCCACCCCCACAGTACCAGTCTCGTGGGCTGGTAAAGGCCCCTGGCAAGAGCTCATTCACCATGTTTGTGGACCTAGGGATCTACCAGCCCGGAGGCAGTGGGGACACCATCCCCATCACAGGTGAGGACAGGAGGACAGGCGTGCCGCGAGCCCCGGGGGAGGGCACAGGCCGGCTGCTGGTGGTGCGGCTTTCCTGAGCCGGCCGCGGCCTGCACTTGGGGCTGAGCGCCTGCCCGGGGACAGAGGCAGCCCGCGCGTCTGAGGTCCGCTTGGCCCACAGGCAAGGTGCTCCGAGCGGTCTGGGCGCCTGAGGGACAGCACGGGGATTTTGCCAGGCCTTCTGCCCCCTTTCCACTCCTCCCTGCACCTCCTCCTTTCTCCACCCTCCCCCTGTCCTGCCGAGTATTCAGAGGAGCCCCTTCCCCTGCCCCCCCAATGCAGGGGGTGGGGTGAAGAGGGCTGGGGAGGGGGCTGCAGCCCTCCTCCCCCTCCTCCTCTCCTCTTTCCGGCAGCCCTGGTGGGGGGAGAGGGCGGTCGGCTGGATCAGCTCCAGTATGACGTCCGGAAAGGCTCCGTGGTGAACGTGAACCCCACCAACACCCGCGCCCACAGCGAGACCCCCGAGATACGGAAGTACAAGAAGCGGTTCAATTCAGAGATCCTCTGTGCGGCCCTCTGGGGTGAGCCGGGGGCGGGGGAGAGCGGGGGCGGCGCGCCCCTGTGCTCGGGGTCGGGCGAGGGCGGGCTGCCGCTGACCCGGCCGCCGGCTCCCGCCACAGGCGTCAACCTGCTGGTGGGCACGGAGAACGGCCTGATGCTGCTGGACCGAAGCGGGCAGGGCAAGGTGTACGGGCTCATCGGGCGGCGGCGCTTCCAGCAAATGGACGTGCTGGAAGGGCTCAATCTGCTCATCACCATCTCAGGTGCGAGGGGCGCGGGGCGGGGGGCGCGGGGCCGGGCGGGGCGCACTGTCCCCGCCTGCGGCCCGGGAGGAGGCGCGGACTCCGAGGGCAGAGGCACGCGGGAGGCGGGCGCTGGACGTCCGCTGAGGGGCTGTGTGTCCGCCCTCAGGGAAAAGGAACAAATTGCGGGTGTATTACCTGTCCTGGCTCCGGAACAAGATCCTGCACAATGACCCGGAAGTGGAGAAGAAGCAGGGCTGGACCACCGTGGGGGACATGGAGGGCTGCGGGCACTACCGCGTGGGTGAGGACGTCACCGCGGGGCGGCCCGGGGGCCTGGGTTGCATGGTTGGGCAACTGGGGCGGGCGTTCAGTGACAGGCCTGGGGGACTCCTCTCCTTCCCCTCCTGCAGTGAAATACGAGCGCATTAAGTTCCTGGTCATCGCCCTGAAGAGCTCCGTGGAAGTGTACGCCTGGGCCCCCAAGCCCTACCACAAGTTCATGGCCTTCAAGGTAGCCCCTGCCGCCGCAGCCCCCCCACCCGCCCAGGGGGCCCCCAGCGACCCCGGCCGCGGCCCCTGAGCCCCTCTCCCCTCCACAGTCCTTCGCTGACCTCCCTCACCGCCCTCTGCTGGTCGACCTGACAGTGGAAGAGGGTCAGCGGCTCAAGGTCATCTACGGCTCCAGCGCCGGCTTCCACGCCGTGGACGTGGACTCGGGGAACAGCTACGACATCTACATCCCCGTGCATGTAAGCGGGACGGGGTGGGGCACGGCCGCCGGCCGGGTGTGTGGGTGCATGGCCTGCAGCCCGCCCTCTCGTCCCCAGATCCAGAGCCAGATCACGCCCCACGCCATCATCTTCCTCCCCAACACCGACGGCATGGAGATGCTGCTTTGCTACGAGGACGAGGGCGTCTACGTCAACACCTACGGGCGGATCATTAAGGATGTGGTGCTGCAGTGGGGAGAGATGCCCACCTCTGTGGGTGAGTGAGCTCCCCCCGCCCTGGCCCCCTGGCCGCAGCTGCAGCCCACTCACTGGCCCTCGTGCCCTTCTCCCCCAGCCTACATCTGCTCCAACCAGATCATGGGCTGGGGTGAGAAAGCCATTGAGATCCGCTCGGTGGAGACAGGCCACCTGGACGGCGTCTTCATGCACAAACGGGCCCAGAGGCTCAAGTTCCTGTGCGAGCGGAACGACAAGGTGGGTGAGGTGGGTGGGAGCCTGTCGTCCTGCCCCGGCTGGTTCCCATGGCGCCAGGGCCCCTGGCAGACCTGGTGGGGGAGGGGGAAGGGGTCGCCATGGGGGCTTCCTGGGGGCACAGCCTGCATCGCAGCCTCCCCTTCCCTCGCCCCCCCAGACCCCCTCACAGGGTCTGCCGGCTGCCCTCTCCCCAAGCTTCTCTGCCTCTGGGGCGGGGGACGCTCTAAGACTAAATTCTGCAGTTTCCAGCTCTCCCCCTCTCTTTCCGGTTCACAGTTAACCGAGAACCCCCCACCCCCCGCCCGCCCCGTCCCTGGTGACCTCTCCTACCCCGCAGGTGTTTTTCGCCTCGGTCCGCTCGGGGGGCAGCAGCCAGGTCTACTTCATGACGCTGAACCGGAACTGCATCATGAACTGGTGATGGGACAGCCGCCCCCGCAGCCGCCCTGCAGCCAGACCCCCGCAGCCAGGCCCCCAGGCCCCCCTCCCTTCCCCTCCCTGGGCTTTTGCTTTTGACTGGTTTGATTCACTGGAGCCTGCTGGGAACGTGACCTCTGACCCCTGATGCTTTTGTGATCACGTGACCATCCTGTTCCCCTCCCCTCCCCCCAGTTCCTTCTCTCCCCAAAACTGTGCCTGCCCCAATTCCGGGGAGAGGCACAGCTTCCCCTAACCAGGAATCCAGAGGGCCGAGCCCCACCCCCCTTTTCTCCACTTCAGAGGAGAGTGCTTGGGGCGTGCACCCCGTACCCCACTGCTGCTGACCGGGCAGGGCCCTGGGCCCCTTCATTTGCACGTCAGGGGGGCCGGCTCCCCCCTTGAATGTACCAGACCCTGGGGGGGGTCACTGGGCCCTAGGTTTCAGGGGGGTCGCCCGCCACTCCAGGGGCAGGGACCATTTCCTCATTTTCTGAAAGCACTTTAATGATTCCCCTCCCCCCAAACCCCAGGGAATGGAGGGGGGACCCCGCCAGCCAAAACATTTCCCCCTTTCCAACCCCATTTCTTTCTAGCCTCTGTCCTTCCCTGGTGGAGGGAGGGAGCAGGGAGCTCTGGCTCCCCCCTGCACCCCCTTGCTTGCCTCTGTATATAGTGTGAGCAGCAAGTAGCCCCACCCCACCCCGCCTCTCCTCAATGTAGTGGCCTTGGATATTCCGTTTGTTAATAAAGACAATTCAACCAGCTCCTACCATCTCGGGCCCCATCTACTGTCTTCTCTCCCAGTCCTGGAAACCAGCCAGGGTAAAGAGAGGGCGGTCCAGGGGGCCTTATCCCTGTGGCCTTCGGGGGGGGACCTTCGCTGGGGGCATTCGAGCCCTGCCTGGTCCCCGGGGAGGGGCCTGGCTTCCAGGTTCCAGCCGCCTCAGGTGACGTCCTGCAATTTTCTACCGATAAAGACGCAGCAGCTCCTAGGGCTAGAGAGAGGGTCACAAGGGCCTAGGGCCTCAGAAGAACTGGGGGTCCGCAAGGCTGGATGCAGGGGCGATAAGTGGCTTCTGGAGGCCCGTCCTCTGCTTGGGATCCCTGCCGGGCAAACCTGCACGTGTGCGCGCACTCAACCGCACGAGCCCTCGCACAACTGGTCAAGTTGGCAAAGCGCGGATTTATTATGGCAACGGGTAAAGGATCACAACACAGCGGGGGCCCAGCAGCGCGATTTTCCAAAATCGGTTTCCTCCCAGAAACGGGGGCGGGGGAGGGGGGGAGCCGTCTACATACACGGCGGGTAGGGCAGCTCGGGCACTTGGTTGAGGTAGCCCCCGAGGAAGATGAGGCTGGACCCCACGCTGAACAGCACCAGGGCGGCCCAGAAGCAGACGTTGTCCAGGGCCTTCCCCATGCGCACCCAGTCGGACGCCTCCTGGGGAGGGGCGGACACAAGCTGCGTCTCCCGCGGTGACAGGGACTGGGGGCCTCCAGGTGGCCACCCGCCCCCCCCCCGACCCCGGGACCTGTCCCACCTCGCCGGAGGCCTCCTGGTCCCGCGTGCTCTCGGCCACGAAGTTCACGGCGTCCACGCAGCAGCGGACCTCAGGGGCGGCGGCGCCCAGGCTCTGGCAGAGGGCAGCTGATGGGGCGTCCGGGAGGGAAGAGGTGGGTCAGCGGGGAGCCCGCCCCGTCGCAGGCGCCCGCCCACCCGCCCGCTCCCCTCTGCTCACCGGTCCAGACCCCGTGCCGGTGCCTCTGCCCCTCAAACACGAGCTCGCTCCGCGGCTTTTTCAGTATCAGCTCCTCGGCGCGGAGCAGCAGGCCCACGGACGAAGCGCGCCTGGGCGGAGAGGTGGGCCGGGGAGCCTCGGGGGGCGCGCCCGAACCCAGGACGCGCGGCAGCAGCTCCAGCAGGACCTGGCGGCGGGGCGGGGGCGAGCTCGAGCCCCGCCCACCGACCCTTTCCGGCCCCGCCCACCAGGGCCTCGCCCCGCCCCGCCCTGCCCACCCGGCGCTTACGTGGCGCAGCCGAGGGGACATGGTGTGCGTGGTGGGCGTCCGCAGAGACACGTTGAGCACGATGACGCAGTTCATGACGATGATCGTGGCAACCACCATGACGAAGATGAGGTACCTGCGGAGCCCGCCGCGCGTGACCTCACAAACGACCCTGCCCGGCGGCGAGGCTGCTCCTCCCCAGCAGGGCCAGACGGCGCGCGCGCGGCCCCGATGCCCCCTTGTCCGCCGGCGGCCATGAAGGGGACCCCCAGCTCCCTGGAAACCCTGCTGTGGGTCTACCACTTCCACAGCTCCACGGAGGTGAGGCTACGCCAGCGGCCCCGCCCGGGGCTCGCGCCCCCGTGAGCTCTGCCCGGTGACCCGACGGCCCGGCCGTCCCTGCTCCTTGTCCAGGTGGCCCTGCAGCCCCCGCTCCTGTCCTCCCTGGAACTCGCTGTGGCCGCAGCCTACGAGTATCTGGAGCAGAGCTTCCGAGAGCTCGAGTCCCGCGAGCCTCGGGAGCCACAGGGGCCGCTCGCCCCGAAGCCCACCCTGGGGCTGGTGCTGAGAGAGGCTGCAGCCAGCGTCGTGAGCTTCGGCGCCACCTTGTTCGAGGTGGGGCGCAGGGGGCTACCGGGGGCGGGGAAGGGGCGGCAGAGACCCCTGAATCCCCACGAACTCCTGCACCCCCACCGCAGATCTCAGCGCTGTGGCTGCAGCAGGAGGTGCGGCGACTGGACGGCGACGCTGGCAACCCGGGCCCGGCTCCAGGCGTCGGGGACCCGGGCGGAGCGCTGGCCCGGGTAGCCCAGGCCGCGGGGCAGGGGGCGCGGCAAGCGGGGGCTGCGGCGAGCTCGGGGGCCAGGCTGGTGCTGCAGGGGGCGTGGCTGTGCCTGTGCGGGCGGGGCCTGCAGGGGTCCGCCTCCCTCCTGCAGCAGTGGGGGCGCCAGCTGGGCCTCGGGGCGGCCGGGGGACCGGTGAGTTCAGGACGGAGAGGGAGCGGGGAGGAGCTGGGGGCCGGAGGCGGCGGGGCGAGGGGGAGGGTACTGAGCCGGCCCGCCCCCAACAGAGATACTCAGGGGACCTCAAGGTGGCGTCCAGCAGCAGCGCGGAGGACAGGGGACCCGAGAACCTGCCGCCGCCCCAGCCCCGCCCCACGCTCCAATAAAGCCCAGGCGGGCCCGGACGGCCGAGCTGCTCCCCGAGTCTCGCGGCCGTAGCCCCGCCCCGCGGCCCCGCCCGCACACGTGGGTCCCCTCCGGCGTCACCTGCCCAGCATCGGCACGCTCAGCGACGTCTCGGGGGTTTTCTGCGCAATCAGGAACAGGAACACGGTCTGGGCGAGCAGGACGTTGATGGAGACCGTGCACTTCTGGCCGCCGGCTGGAGGGAGCGCCCGGTGAGAGCAGGCCCCGCCCCCAGCAGCGCGCCCGGGGTCGGGGTCCCGGCCGCCCCTCACCCTGCGCCGGCAGGAAGTAGGCGAGCAGCACCAGCCCCGAGATGAGCACGCAGGGCACGATGATGTTGATGACGTAGAAGAGCGGCTTCCGGCGAATGATGAGCGTGTAGATGACGTCGACGACTCCCGGGCCGCCAGCGGAGGCGCCGTCGGGGCGACGGATCAGCCCGGGGCAGAAGTCGATGGCCCACTCGCCGTTCTCTGCGGAGGGGGGCGGGGGGCGCGGTCAGCCGGCCCTCGGGTCGCACACTGGCCGTGACACCTGGGGCTGCGGGCGGTGGAGAGGGTGGGGCCGCGGGTTGTCTGGGGCGTCGGGGCGAAAGCGGTTCGGGCGGGAAGGGGCGCCCCCGTCGAGAGTGCTTTCGGGGGAGGGGCAAGGTTAAGGTCAGCTGTCGGAGTCCAGCCCCGGCCTCGATGGTCTAGGGCCACCGCACCCGGCGGGTCCCCGCCCTGGGCCCCGTCTGGGGGCGGGTTTTCCGAGCAGGAGGAGGCCTCACCCGTGTAGGCCTCGGTGTCGATGTCGATCTTGCTAATGGTCTCGCCCTCGTCGTCCACGGCGAAGACGAAGTCCACCTCTTCGGCATTGTAGGTCTGCGAGCTGTGGAGCCAGGGACGGCCCGTCCGTGCCGCCCCGCCCCCTCCCCGTCCCCCCTCCCGAAATCACACCCCCCACCCCGCCTCCGACCAGCTCGCCCCACCGGAAGACGAGCGAGCAGTTCTGCCAGTCGAAGGGGAAGTAGGTGACCTCCATGGCGCAGGTGCTGCGGTAGATGGCGGGGGGCAGCCAGCTCACGTAGCCGCCCTCGTAGACCAGCACGTTGGCGTCGTAGGCCACGCCGAACTGGCCGTCAATGCTGGGGACCGCGAGAGAGCCGGCGTCTGCCCGGGCCCGCCAGCCCCTCGCCCTCCCAGCAAGCCCAGCCCCCTCCAGGTGCAGCCCAGGCCTGGCTTCCCCGGCCGCCACGGTGCTCACTTGTTTTCCAGCACGATCTCCGGGAGCCAGACCAGTTCCGAAGGCACCCGCAGGATCTTCACGCCCCCGAAGTCGTCCTTGCTGTAGTTGAGTCGGTAATCCTGCCAGTCCTAAGGAGTGGGGACGGTCGCACAAGCGCCCTGCACGTCCCACCTGGCGCGCGCCAGGAGTTTGGGAGACAGGGGCCGAGCCCTCCCGCTGCTCCCCAGAGCCGACTCACGATTCCAATCCAGACGCTGGTGGTGAGGGTCTCCTCCTTCTCGTTCTGCAGGCGGGGGTCAGCACGCGTGAAGTGGGAGTCCGCAGCCAGGAGTGGAATTTCAGGCTCGGGGGTGGGGGGGTCTTACCAGGGAGATGAGGTTGGTCAGGGTGACCTTGAGGCTGACGGTGACGGTCTCTGCAGGCTCCTTCACTGGCCGCCGCTCCGGGTCGTAGTTGTCGAAGAGGTGGTGGTATAGACGCAGCTCCTGGTTCGCCGCCGCCGCTCCACCTGGGGACGGGTCGAGCGGTGGGCTCGCTGCAGAGGAGGGGCTGGGGGGGGGGGCTCTCTGCTGCCAGTGTCCCTGAGGCTGTGCGCCCGACCCCGAGCCCGCTCCTCGGTCTCTGGTCTCGGCCCGTCCCTGGGCGTCCCCACCCCGGGGCGTGGGGCCGAGCCCGGTCCCTACCGAGGAGCTGCAAGAGGAGCAGCGCGCCCAGCAGAGCCCCTGCCATCGCGCTGTCTGGTCCTCGGGGTTATTCTGAGCTCTGGCAGGCCGGGGTGTGGGAGGGAGGGAGGGAGGGAGGGGGTGTTAGTTCCGGGCCGGGTTAGGGGACTGTCACCTAATCCTCCTCCCGCGGCTACTGCGGCCGGAGGCCTCTTGGCCGCTCCCAGGGGCAGCTGCCCCAGCCCGGCACCCTTTGCCTGCTGTCTGGTCGCGGCCGCAGACCCGAGCCTTTTAAGAGCGGGGAGCCAGCCGGGCGCAGGTGCGGGCCCTCGAGGGGCACCTGCAACCACACGCTTGGCGGTGGGGGGTGGGGGCCCTGCTCTGAACGAGCGCTGCTGTCCCTCGAGGACGCCGCCCTGTGCAGGTGGCCTCCCTTGCCTCCTCTCACTCGCGTGGGACACGTGATCGCCCCCACGCCCCCACCGCAGCCAAGGCCACGGCAATGCTGGCAAAGTCTCCGCAAAGACCTGGTAGTGAGACAGGCGGCCGCAGGGGAGTGCTCGGCAAGACCCGAGCACCCGGCGGAGGAGACCCTGCGGCAACAGGGCCCGCCTCCTCCCGCAGCCTGGATCCCGGCTGCGCCCACCCGCCGCCCCGCGCGCAGACGCCCGTTTCTCCTGGCCTCCCTGCTGCCGCCTTGTGGCCACACGTGGTACTACCGCCTTCCTGCCCGAAGCACCAACTGATTCTCTCCGTTTTTATCTTAAAGTCTCCTTGGACCACCCTAATCGATCATCCGAGGTGCTTGCTTAAAATTCCTATTGTTCCGTCCCCAAAGAGCCCTGAGTTAGGAGGATGCCACGAATCTTGTGTTCTTTTCTCTAAGAGGCCGTCCGCATTTGCTGCTGCGGTGGCAGGTGCCGAGCTCTGCAGGTTCTGTGCCTTGCCCGCTGCGTCCTCACACTCACCCAGGGAGCCGGTCACCGCCGTCCCCAAAGTACCCGACAGGACTCTGGTCAGGTGCACAGCCGCACGGGCAGGCGGGCGGCGAAGCGCGAGATCGCGCAATCTGCTTTACCCATCATGTGCACCTGTGTTCCTCTTACACTTTACAAAACGCTTTCACGTCCGTCCTTTTGGGGTGTCCTTCCTCTGCCCGTGAGGTCCCTCACCCTCGCCCCCGCGCTACAAGCAAGGACCGCAAAGGCCAGAGGGCCCACGCGGCTTGTCCATTTCCGGCTGGTCCTCCCACGCTCTGCCCTCGGCCCCGCAGAGCGGACCTCGTGGGCCCGGCTCGCCTCCGTGCACACGGCGGATGGGTCTATTGGCTCCGATCTGTGTTGGTGCCTATTCCGTGGCCCTGGGTCAGGGCCTGGGCCAAGGGTTCTGACAGACGCAGAGATTTATCGGCCGGGAATGGGCCCCCCAAGGTCCTTGCCCTGGCCCAGCTGCTCGGTTTCTAGAGCTGAACAAAGCAGGAGGGAGCGGCCTTCAGGGACAGACGCTGGGTTACCAGAGGCAGCTCCGCAGGCCAGGTGTCCTGTGGGCTTCCGCGAGGACTGGGACAGACGGGACCCGGGTGGCAGGCCAAGGCAGCTCCGGGGACCCCCCCCCCCCACGGCTCTGTGCTCCTCTGGCTCGTGACCGGCCTGCCTTTTCTCCCTACTTTGTAAGCCCCCCCCCCCCCCCCCCCCGGGTGTGGGTTCGGCTTTCTCGTGGCAGCGGCTGCCCTCTTCAGGGGCAAAGTTCGGTCGGTCCTTGATCCCACTGACACCCCCCCCTTCCCCCTTCCCCACCTGATGCCCTGGGGCTGCAGGTGCCGGCCAGGAGCAAGCGCGGGGTTGGCCTGAGACGGTCCCGGGGTGGGCACAGCTGAGCTGATTCGCTCCAGATGACAGTGGCCCGAGGCACCAAGCTTCCTGCTCAGTGCTGGGGTCAGGCACCTGACTCAGGCCTGGGCTTCGTGGGCTTTGTTTATTTTAAACATTTTGAGAGAGAGCGCACCCACAGAGGGAGAAAGAGGGAGAAGCAGACTCCCCGCCAAGCAAGGACCCCGATGCAGGACTCGATCCCAGGACCCTGGGACCACGACCCGAGCCAAAGGCAGACGCTTCACTGACTGAGCCCCCAGG
>CM052891.1:50721543-50787820 GCA_028534135.1 Potos flavus
AGGCAGGCAGAGAGAGAGGGGGAAGCAGGCTCCCCGCCGAGCAGAGAGCCCAATGCGGGGCTGGATCCCAGGACCCTGAGATCCCCACCTGAGCCGAAGGCAGAGGCTTTAACCCACTGAGCCACCCAGGCACCCCTGAAACTGATTTTTAAAGGGATAATGTGATCACAGTTAAATTAATGTTCTCTCTGTGGTCTAAAAGCAGAGAACACAGATTCCTGTATTTGATTGTTAATTTTTTCAGCCACATCATTGTAAACCTGGGGAGAAGCTTTGTTGGACAAGATTCTGAAATAGGAAATTCTCTTTGCTTTATCCCAAGACTGGGTTTTTAAATTCATTATATTCATTCGTTACTAAAAATAAGTGCCACTTTATACGTAAAAGACGCGGGGGGCGGGCAGAATCAGTAAAAGTAGAAAGAAGCAGTTACAAATCTCAGCTAGCGATGTCCGAGTAACAAAACACTCCCCCCCAACCAACACCACAGTGGCTTTATAGGCGATTTCTACCAAATCTTCAAGGAACAGACCATCTGATTTCCCTCAAGTTCTTCCCCAAAATAGAAAAAGAAGGCAAGCCAACTCGTTTTCATAAGTTCCAACTTCAGCGAAGGACACAAGAAAATGAAAACACAGGCCTCATTCACTTATGAACATAAACATGAAAGTCCTACACACAATATGCGCCAATCACATCCAGACGTTGATTGAAAAAGAAACCGTCTGACCTGATTAAGTCTCGCGCGCCCCACAAATGCAGGGGTGATGGGCATTCTTCCCTCCCCGTGGAACCCCATCTGGTTGAGAGGGGCCGCGTGTGCCCAGCCCCGAAGGATGGGTCACCGTTCGTCATGAGATTGAGCCCTGCGTTGAGCGTAGCGATTACTTAAATAAATACACTTAAAAAAAAAAGCGAATGCCCTTAGGTTTTAAGAAAGCACAGCTGGTATCCTGTGACACAGCAGAGCCCATTTCAAAAGGTTTGTCACCAGAAAACCCACCCATATTATTCATTGCATTAGTGGATTCACAAAGAAAGACCCCGTGCTTGTATGATGAGAAATAGGGAAAAACGCCCGGAGCGTAGAGCGTAACATCGACAGTTAAAACTTCAGAGAACAACGTCCTGATCTTGAAAAAGGCTTCATGTCCTTGACATCCTCCCTGTAAAGATGGAAACAGGACGGGATTGTCATCAGGGCCACACTGGTGGTCACGGCAAATGCACTAAGATAAGAAAGTGAAAGAAGCAGGAAGACAGGAAAGGAAAGAATAATTATGTGACAGTGTAACTACATACATGGAAAATCTAGCAGAGACAATAAGCAAACCATTGGAATCAAGAGGAGAGTCAGGGATTCTGCCGGATGCTAGAAACACTTATAAATGCCCTCGCTCTGCTGGGCACCGGCAGTAATCAGCTCGAAGCTATAGAAAACAAGCTATCACAACAGTAACAGAATCTTTAAAATATCTTTAAAAGGGTATCTTTTGTTACGCAGACATCACTAGCTGAGATTTGTAACTGCTGCTTCTTTCTACTTTTGCCCGATGCGGAGCTCAATCCCACGACCCTGACTTTGTGACCTGAGCCGAAACCAAGAGTTGGACACTTAACCGACTGAGCCATCCAGGTGCCCGAGAACTAAAACTTATTGAGGATATTCTTCCCATTGATGTAAAACCTTTATGGGAAAAAATGTGAAACTGTCAAAGGACATAAAAGTTCAGTGTAAACGGGGAGATAAACTCTTGGTTTGGATGTGCCGACTCAGCATCATAAAGAGGACGGTTCTCCCCCAAATAATCCATAAACTAAATCCTTAGGAACTTGAGGAGGAATTTACTCTAAAATGTTGACACCATAGAGGTGGCTGGCTGGCTCAGTGGGTGGAGCACGTGACTCTTGATGTCGGGGTTGTGAGTTCGAGCCCCACGTCGGGCACAGAGATTCCTTAAATAAATTAATTTTTAAAGAAAGATAAAATGTTTTTGATGGTATAATAGTCCATGAATAGCCACATCAGTTCTGAAAAATAAAAGGGGAGGGGATCACCACGGCAGATCTTAAAGCACCCCCACAGAAGTTCTAGCAAACAAGCAACAACAAACACACACACAAAATACACAAAGACACAGGAGGCCTTGCTTATTAGCTGCCGACAGACCAACTATGGGAAGTGAGTAGGAGCAGAGAAGCCGCCCGTGCGCACACAGAAGCGTGGTTCTGGGCAAACAGTGGGGGGACGTCGGGAAGGACAGGTGGGGCCGGCAGACGGGGGCGGGGGGGGGGTGCAGCCTCCTCCCGAGGAGGAAAAAGAAAGAAAGCAAGCCGTACCCCTAAGGTGCATCACATTTCCTCCAACAGCCGGTGGAGGAAAGACTTTCAAAGACGGTAAAGCTGTAAGTCTAAGAGAGGAGAACGTGGGAGGGTATTTTTGTGACCTTGGGTGGCATTTTCTTAAGCAAGACACCAAGACCATGAGCCATAAAAGGAAACACCGATGGCCCGAACACATCACAATTAGGAATTTCTGCTCAACAAAGGACATCACATACACACACACCCACCCTCAGATTGTGCTGCTTGCAGGGCGCGGTGGGCCCAGCGCCGGCGAGTGAGGGACCGGGGCTGGCGGTGGAGGCTTTGGGCAAGCGTGCAGTTGGGACTGGGGCCGGCTCACTGGTAAGCCGGTGTAGGAAGACACTGGCGGAAGCACAGAAACACGAAGCAGGAGACAGAGAGGGAAGCCAAAGGAGGCGTCTTCTTGGATGAGGTCTTTCCTCTTCAGTCCCCGGAGCAGCGTCTATCCCTTTAGAGCTCGGGCTGTGTTTCCGTCCCAAAGTCCGCCAGCTGGAGGAGGGGACAGACGTTAAAACAAAGCATCGCATGACAGCTTGGGCAGGAATTTACCTGCCACGTGGCAACGATTTCAGCCTAGAGAGCTCAAAGACCAGTTTCCCTCCTGGAATTCCCAGAGCTGGAGACATCGCCGCCACCACGGCCCCACGGAGGGGCACATCCTTACAGCCCAGGAGACCCCAGGAGACGGCCCGGCGAGGGGCGTTGCCGGGCAAACAGCGGGTGGAAACATTCCATCCCACCTGATGACCGTCGGGGACCGGTTCCGTGAAACCCCGCTTCCGACTCTCACGTTTGGCTTCAGTCCGGTTCTTCCGGTTACGAGGAAAAGGAATACACTGAAAGCACCTAAAAAGAGTTTTTCAACCTTCCCGGCAATAATCGAATCACGCGAGGGTCATGCAGAGGGGCTGCAGTTTACAGGCCGAAGTCTGACTGGGAACAGAGTATTGACGCAGGATCAAAATATCCCCCCACAAAAGCGCTTCTCAGCGACAGAAGGAAAAACCGGATCTTGACCATCGGGAAGGATGGTGGCGTCCACCTTCACCACGTACCAGAGGGAACATCGCCAGAAATAGGTCAAATTGATATAAACTGTTTCCTTTTTTTTTTTTTTTAAGATTTTATTTACTTATTGGACAGAGAGAGAGAGAGATCACAAGCAGGCAGAGAGGCAGGCAGAGAGAGAGGGGGGAGCAGGCTCCGTCCTGAGCAGAGAGCCCAATGCGGGACTCGATCCCAGGACCCTGAGATCATGACCTGAGCCAAAGGCAGAGGCTTAACCCACTGAGCCACCCAGGCGCCCCGATATAAAGTGTTTCCTGATATGACTGGCCTGAGAAAGCCACCTCCCGTCTGTCACAGTCACACCAGAAACACACACCCCAACTCCAACTGTGAGAAACATCGGACAGACGGAGGGAAATTCTGCATAATCGAGGGACATTCTCTGTAATTACTTGACTGTGGTTTTCAAAGATGTCAAAGTCCAAAGAATAAAGACAGCTCAAGGAACTAGAGGAAACCAGCCCCCGGGCTTGAGGGGGGGGGGGGGAGCTATAAAGGACATTTTTTTGGACAATCGGCAAAATGGGCATACGAGCTGTAGATTGGATAACACCATGGCAGCGGCACTGAGTTTCCCGAAATTAACAATAATACTACAGTTCTGTGAGAAAGCATCTGTTTTTAGGAAACACACATGGAAATGTGAGAGGCAAAGGGACACCATGTTTCCATGTTCGCCTGGGAGAGTTCAGGAAAAAACACTTGAGGAAGAGTGATAAAGCAAATGAGACAAAATGTTAACGAATGGTGAGTCTGGGCCAAGCTGGTGCACAAAATTAACCCTCACATGGCATGTTTATCGCCGACCGTGAGAAACTGAGAAGTTGGCCACTTAGAAGGTAGCCAAAGCCAGCGGGGAGATTTCTGCTTCTGGGAAGTTGGAGTGGATGTGTTTTCCCCTGGTCGGCCCATTAAGTCCAACTAAATTCCAGAACATTCTATATAAACACAAGAGGGGAAGGAGTTGGCAATTAAAAGCAGGCACAAAATAATAGTAATAATAATAATAATAATTAAAAATATCCCAACAAAAGCCTGGGACCAGGGAAGCCAAAGGCCCAGGGGAGGGGTAGCCTAACAAGGCAGAACTCGGAAAAGAGGGGCGCCTGGGGGGCTCAGTCAGTGAAGCCTCTGGCTTCGGCTCAGGTCATGATCTCAGGGTCCCGGGATCGAGCCCCGCATCGGGCTCTCTGCTCAGCAGGGAGCCTGCTTCTCCCTCTGCCTGCTGCTCCCCCTGCTTGTGCTCTCTCTGACAAATAAACTCTTAAAAAAAAAAAAAAAAGAACTTGGAAAATCACCACTCTATTCCAGACAAATACCACAAACGGTAGCCACACCCCCACCTGCAAAGGCCAAAGGGTGAGCCTCTATTTCCACCCTCCCCAGGCTCCTTATGAGGCGCCCCAAGATCCCTGCTGGGGTGGGGGCTCTGGCTGAGGCAGCCGGTAACAGCAGGGGAGCCTGGATTTCCATCCCGGGCAGTTGTGAGGGGCCCCTTCCCCTGCCCGCTGTGGGGCCTCCGGGGAGGCCGGGCGGGTCAGGACTGGCACTCGACAGGTATGGGACAGGTACAAGACTGGGGCCTGGGTGGCTCAGTCGGTTAAGCGTCCGGCTCTTGATTTCAGCTCAGGTCATGTTCTCGAGGTCGTGAGATCGAGCCCCGCGTCAGGCTCCTCGTCACGCCGAGTCTGCTTGAGATTCTCTCTCTGTACCCTTTCCCCTCCTCATGCTCGCTCGCTCTCTAATAAATAAATACAATAAATCTTAAAAAAAAAAAAAAAAAAAGGAATAACCCAAAGATAAACTCCCCAAAGTAAACACGGAACGACCATATGACCCAGAAATTGCACTCCTGGGCATTTTCCCAGGGAAACGAAGATGGATGGTCACACAAAAATCTATACACTCACGCTGACGGCCGATTTATCTGTAGCAGCCACCGACGGGGATCGGCGTTCAGCTGGTGAATGGTTAAACCGTGCTCCGTTCACGCAACGGACTACTGCCCCGCAATAAAAAGAAATGAGCTATCGGTGTAAGCTACGAACCACAAATCTCCACAGAAACGTGCCGGGTGAAGAAAAGCCGACTCCCCAAGGTCATACACTGTATGACCTTGACGTGACAAGACCACAGAAAGGAAGAACAGAGCAGTGGTTGTCGGGGTAGGAAGGAAGTTGAGTGGGGGTATAAAGGGGCAACGTGAGGGATCCTTACAGTGAGAACAATGTCAATATCCAGGTTGTGATATTGGCCTGTGGTTCGGCAAGACGCTACCAATGGGGGGAATTGGCTAAAGCGTAACACAGGATCGCTGTCTTATTTCTTACAACGGCACGCGAATCTATAATGACCTCAAAAAAAAAGCTTAATGTTTAAAATCCACCTGAAATTTAAAAAACACCTTTGCAAACAACTCTACTTTAAAAAAAAATGGAAAATACAATCTTTACCTCTTAAAGCTCATTACGTTGCAAGGAAATATCCCAATACCAATTTTTTTTTTTTTTTAAGAAATAAGCAGGTTTTTGGCTTGCAGAATGTCACAATTGCTTTGGTACAACATCTTGGATGGTGATACCAATGTTTTTTTTCCTTTTTTTATGCCTTCCCTGACATTAGCTTCATCCTAAGGCCACACCCCCTTGGGGTCACAAGAGGAACGCCAACAGCCCGTCTGGGGTCACCTATTTCCTGCCCACATCTAGAGAAAGTACGCCTTCTTCAACCATCCCACAGAAGTCTTGGGCTTTGTTATGAAAGGGACCCGCTTACTTTCTGTTTCCGTCCCTGGACCAGTCTCGCTCTGACCACGGGATACCCTGACCTACTTACATCAGGCTCCTTGTTTGGGCCCCTGGGCCTGGCTGAGGGCCGCTTACGCAGCTGGAATGGAATCATTCCCACCAAGAATCCTAAGGGTGGAGGAGGAGTGATTTTTCTTTTTGAAAAAAAAAGAAAAGTTGAGTGGATCTTGAGTAGACCTCCAACTAACGTCTCCTGCACAAGCTCTTTAAAAATGAACCACGGGGCGCCTTGGTGGCTCAGTGGGTTAAAGCCTCTGCCTTCAGCTCGGGTCATGATCTCAGGGTCCTGGGATCGAGCCCCGCATCGGGCTCTCTGCTCAGCGAGGAGCCTGCTTCCCCTTCTCTCTCTGCCTGCCTCTCTGCCTACTTGTGATCTCTCTCTCTCTGTCAAATAAATAAATAAAATCTTTAAAAAATAAAATAAAAATAAAAATGAACCACAGCTAGAACATTGAATTGGATTCTTTGGCTGAGATCAACTCTGCCTAACTTAGTGCAGCAGAGACTTGTTGGAAAAAGGCAGGACTCACTGGGGACAAGAGAACACGCACAATCCGGGCCGGCTTGGGAATCAGGTGGCAATGGGGCATTGGTAGGAGGAACAGCTCTACGCTTTTCCTGAGCACTCTCTTGAAATGAATGCTGTCCAGTTCTATTTTCTCTTGTCTTGTCACCGCCTTCACCATCTGAAATCCTAGGACAAGGAGAACAGTTGTCCACGATTAGGTTACATCCCAGAGCTAAACTCAGGTGGTGACAGGAAGTACCCGGTAGAAGGAGCTTCCAAAGACATCTGGGTTTCCAAAGTGGGAGGGCAGCGTGCTTACTTCTCTACTCCTATCGAGTCTATACTCCTCTGAGGAGACGTAGTCTCCCAAAAGGAAACTGGGTTCCTCTTATCCAAGAGCAACGGATGCTGGATTTAAAAAATTACACATATTCCCCTTAGGTATTACGTGATAAAACATGGTAAATGGCACAAAGCAGTACTCAGAAAGTATGAATGAGGGCGCCTGGGTGGCTCAGTGGGTTAAAGCCTCTGCCTTCAGCTCAGGTCATGATCTCAGGGTCCTGGGATGGAGCCCCGCATCGGGCTCTCTGCTCAGCGGGGAGCCTGCTTCCCCCTCTCTCTCTGCCTGCCTCTCTGCCTACTTGTGATCTCTCTCTCTCTGTCAAATAAATAAATATAATCTTAAAAAAAAGAAAAGAAAAGAAAAGTATGAAGTGGATTTATCTGAAAAGTAAGAAAGATTGAAAATAAGTGAACTAAGATTTCAACTCAAGAAGGTAGGAAGAGAACATGAAAATAAGCTCAAAGCATGAAGAATTATTAAAGGTGGAAACAGACATTCATCATCAAGGAGGGAAAAAAACCAGTAGTTGACTAGTAAAACTAATAAATCTGTTTTTTGACTAGTCCCATATAAACTAGACTAATCTTTGGCAAGTCCAGCAAGGAAAAAAAGAGGGGGTGGAGAGAAAGAAAGAGGAAAGACAAGGGGTCATGACTACAAAATGGGAGATTTTAACAAATGATAAAAGTATAAATGTTCGAACCTGCAATAATAAATTTGAATAGCCACATGCAAGATATTCTATGAGAAACTATCAATTACCAAAACTGACTTGAGATCAAAATCAACTCAAGAAACCACAACAGACCAAAAATTACAGAAATTGGAAAGGTATTCCAGAAGCTATTCCCCAAATGGCCTCACGTCTAGATGGTTTTATAGGTGAATTCCACCAACCCTGCATTGAACGGAAAATCCCTGTGATCTCTAACTTTACCAGAGAATAGAAATTTTCCAACTTAATTTTTAAAGCTAGCATAACTGTGATAACAAAACAAAACAAACAGAAAAAGACAAAGCCCCTCAAAAGTCTATGAGCCACTTCTATTTTCTAACTTAGATGTAAAAGCTTTAAGTAAAATGCGAGCGAACCAACCTAGTATTAAAAGAATAATTCCTGGGGTGCCTGGGGGGCTCAGTCGTTGAGCGTCTGCCTTCAGCTCAGGTCGTGATCTCGGGGTCCTGGGATCGAGCCCCACGTCGGGCTCTCTGCTCAGCGGGGAGCCTGCTTCCCCCTCTCTCTGCCTACTTGTGATCTCTCTCTGTCAAATAAATAAAATCTTAAAAAAAAAAAAAAAAGAATTTCTATTGGCCAAGTAGTGTTAATTCCAAGCATTCAAAGATGTGAAATTAGGGGGAAAAAAATTCAGAACGTTAACATGTGAAGAAAGTGAAACTTCAGTAGGTTCCAAAGCAGGGGAATCCCTTTTCTGCATCTGCAAAAGCCTTTAATTTAGGAATGTTTGGAGCAGCTGAATCGGGCTCCTGTTACAGAAGCTGAAACCACCAGACTTGTTTCCCGAGACCTCCTTGCAACTGGGTCCCAGGCGCAGGACTCATCTGACTGAGCCCCGGACTTTGAGGGGGAGCTGGTCCCGCAGAGGAGGGGACGGTCCAGGATCCTCTCTGTGCAGGGAGGTCGTGGTAACCCTGAGTCCCCACGGCTCGAGGAGCGCGGGCTTTGGGGACCCGGTCTTGGGGCAGGAGTGGCGCTGTGCTCACCGCACTGGTTCCGCTCTGGGCCCCACAGTTCCCGGTCTGGTTCTCTGGCCCGTACTGGGAAGTCTGTGGAGTGGCCGATGTTATATTGAACCAATAAATTCCTTTTCATCCTCAACTCGCCTGGACATTTTCTGTTGCCTACGATGAGAAACCCTGATACCGATAAATCAACAATCAACGGCCTCTCTCTCTCTGCAACTTCCCACCACACTTCCTGATGCTCGAGTCCTCGCTCTCCCCGTGTTCTCAGGGACGTCCTGCGGTGGGCAAAGTATATAAATGGCACATGTACGGATTCACTTACATTTGGCTCCAGTGTCGCCCGTGGGGAAGTGAGCAGTGGCAGACTCACGTGGTTGCATGACGCCCCTTCTGGGGGACAGCAGGTGGGACGTTTTAATCATTGGAAGGGGTGGGGGACCGACGGACACGGTGGCTGATTTGCTGAAATTGGCACCTCTCTTCATCTTGGGAAGTTTTGTTCTGTTTTGACGTCATCTCGACGCCCAACGTGGGGCTCGAACTCATGACGCCAAGATCCAGAGTCACAGGCTCTACTGACTGAGCCAGGCAGCCAGCCAGGTGCCCCAAGTGTTGGGCAGTCTTAGAAGGCTTTCCAGAGGAAGACATTCTGCGCTGGGGCTTTCCAGGTAAGTAAGGGTTGGGCACAAGGCGGGGAAGGGGTGACAAGCCAGTCCGGGCACAAGAAAGAAATGAAAGGATCTACTAGAGTGAAAGGTGGAGTGCTAAGAGATGGGGCTGGACAGGTGGGCAAGGGTCGGATCACGCAGGACCCTGGAGCCCATGGCAGGGAGGCAGAAGGCAGGGAGGCCGCTCCAGTGGGGGACGGGGACAGGGGAGGTCAGGGTATCGGGAGGCCAGCTGGGAGGACGTACGGAAAAGCTCGTGTCCCGGCCTGGGAATGGTGGCAGTGGGGACGGAAAGAAGTGGACTTGGGAGAGATCGGGAGGTAAAATCAGCAGGACTTGGTGACAGGTCGGATAGGGGATGAAGAGGGCAAGAGTCAAGGGTGACCGTCAGGGATCCTGTCTGTACTGAGTGGCCGAGTGGGTTCACTGGGTTGGACAACACGGGAGGGTTAGCTATTTGGAGAGAGGTGATGGGCTCAGTTTTGAACATACTGCTTTCATGCTTGTGGGACCCCAAGGAATCCAAAAGGCAGTGGGACCTGGGCGTTTGGGCGTCCGGAGTGGGGTCAGGGTCGGAGTAGCGGTGAGTCACCGGGGTGGGCGTGTGGTGGTTGACAGCCAGGGGACGAGTGAGGGTAATGTTGAGTGTTCGTGGCGCGTGAGAAAAGGAGAGGGCCAAAGACCAAACTCAGGGGGCAGGCTGGCTTTCCACGAAGGACAGAGGAAGAGGAATCTACAAAGACTGAGAAAGGCCAGCCAGAGAAGAGGAAAACAAGGGGCATGAGCGCCAAGGTTGGAGAGGCCGTGGGTACGCAGGCTGCAGAAAATGAGATCCTAATGGAGAAGTGTCCGGTGGCTGTAAGGGGTGGGGGACACTGGTGACCTTGACCACGATGGAGCCAGTGGGTTGGGAGGAACCATGCTAGAGAGGGGGCAAGGCAGAGGGCAGTAAGGGTTAAATTTGGCAACCGGGAAGGGGATGTGAGTGACAGCTGGAGAGGTTTAGAAGCTGGGGGACGGGGGTGGTTGGAGGAGTCCACTCCCAACCCGCCCTGTGGAGATGGAAAGTGGGAGAAGAGAGCCACAAGGAGGGCTGGGGACAGTTGTGGAAGGAGGTGATAAGAGCCTGCGTCCGGGAGGGACACTGCTCCCAGGTCACAGGAGGGAGTCGCTATCAGGCTGGCATTTCCTCCCCATCCCCACCCCCTTCCGGCCCGGCCCCGGCCCTGCCCGGAGTGGGAACACAGCAGGCATCGTCACACCCTGGGAGCAGCCCTGTGCCCTTGGAGGTCCTCCTGCCTGCCCGTAAGCTCGAGCTGGGGCTGGGGGACGGGCACGCCGAGGGGGAGATAAGAGCCCAGGACGCGGGGCTAGCGGGTTAGGCTTCGGGGGGCAAGGGTGGGAGAGGGCGGCGGGGGAGGACAGGAGTACGCGGGCTGTTTCTGGAGGGATCCCGAAGCGGCAGCAGGGGCTCCAGTCTGGAGGGATAATGCCCAGCGCCCACGAGGTGCCCACTCATGTCCCCCCCCCCGGCTCCCAGGTCCCCATGCCTCTCCTCCTGTTGCTGCTCCTGCTGCCGCGCCCGTCACACCCCCAGGGGGTCTGCGAGGTCTCCAAGGCGACCAGCCAGGTGGAAGTGAACTGTGACAACAGGGGGCTGAAGGTGCTGCCCCCGGATCTTCCGGGGGACACGGCCATCCTCCACCTGAGCGAGAACCCCCTGGGCACCTTCTCCACGGCGTCCGTGGGGTCTCTGGCTCAGCTCGCGCGGCTGCGCCTGCAGCACACCCAGCTGACCAGCCTGCAGCTGGAGGGGACGCTGCCTCGGCTGGAGACCCTGGACGTGTCCCACAACAAGCTGAGGACCCTGCCGTCGCTGGGACAGGCGCTGCCAGCCCTCGCCACCCTGGACGTCTCCCACAACGAGCTGACCTCGCTGTCTCCCGGCGCTCTGAGCGGCCTGGGCCGGCTGCAGGAGCTCTACCTGCGCGGCAACAAGCTCAAGATGCTGCCCCCGGGGCTCCTGCGGCCCGTGCCCCGGCTGCGGAAGCTCAATCTGGCGGAGAACAAGCTGAACGAGCTGCCGCCGGGGCTCCTGAACGGCTTGGGGGAGCTGGACACCCTCTACCTCCAAGGAAACTGGCTGCGCACCGTCCCGAAGGGCTTCTTCGGGGACGTCCTCCTGCCTTTCGCTTTTCTCCACGACAACCCCTGGTCCTGTGACTGCGAGATCCTCTATTTCGCTCGCTGGCTGAAGGACAACCCCAACAACGTCTACTTGTGGAGGGAGGGTTTAGACGCCAAGGGCATGACTCCCAACGTGGAGAGCGTGCGATGCGGGAACGTGGCCAACGTGCCCGTCTACACCTTCTCAGGGAAGGGCTGCCCCAGTCAAGGCGACGGGGATGACCTAGACTACGATGACTACGAAGAAGAGGAAGAGGTGGGAAAGGCACCTGCCACGCGGGCTGTGGTCAGGTTCTCCACCAACACCGGAGCCCACGCGACCCACTGGGCCCCACTGTACTCGGCATCCACGGCTTCCCCGCCCCGCCAGACGCCCCATCCGTCTTCCACCACCGAGTCCGCTAAGAAACAGAGCCCATTCCCAACCGCCCCAGAGCCCGACACGCCCACCATGCCCAGCCCCGCGCCCCCCACCAACCTGAAGCCCACCATGCCCCGCCCCACGACCTCAACCACCCTACAGTCCCCCGTGCCCTCCTCCACAATCCCAACCGCCCCACAGTCCTCCATGCCCTCCGCCACAATCTCGACCACCCCAGAGCCCATCACTTCTACCACGCCCCCCACCACCCTAGAGCCCACACCCCCCACCACCACCCCAGAGCCCACCACGACCTCCACCAAGCCCCCCACCACCCCAGAGCCCACCACAACCTCCACCAAGCCCCCCACCACCCCAGAGCCCACCACGACCTCCACCAAGCCCCCCACCACCCCAGAGCCCACCACGACCTCCAAGCCCCCCACTACCCCAGAGCCCACCACGACTCTAATTCTCTCTGAACTGACCACATTCTTTGAGATCCCCAAATTAACCTCATTCCCTACTATTCTGGGATACCCACCAAGCCCCTCATCTGTCCACCTCCCAGAGGCCCATAAGGTGGTTGGAGGGAATCTGGAGCGCTCCAGAAATGACCCTTTGCTCAACCCTGACTTCTGCTGTCTCCTCCCCCTGGGCTTCTATGTTCTGGGTCTCCTCTGGCTGCTGGTTGCCTCCGTGGTCCTCATCCTGCTGCTGGCCTGGGCCCGGCACGCGGAGCCACGGGCCCTGGCCACGGCCACGCACACCACACATCTGGAGCTGCAGAGGGGAAAGCAAGTGACCGTGCCCCGGGCCTGGCTGCTTTTCCTTCAAGGGTCCCTCCCCACTTTCCGCTCCAGTCTCTTCCTGTGGGTACGGGCCACCGGCCGCGTGGGGCCTCTGCGGGCGGGTCGGCGGCCCTCGGCCCTGAGTCTGGGTCGGGGTCAGGACCTGCTGGGCACAGTGGGCACTCGGTACGCAGGCCACAGCCTCTGAGGGTGGGCGGTCTGGGGACCTGCAGAGGCTGTGATGGGCTTTCCTACTGGGATCCAGCTGGGGGTGGGTGGGCAAGGAGCACAGGGTCGGGGGGAGGCCTCCTCTTCATACTGCATGCACCTCGGCAAGGCAGCAGGGGTGGAGAGCAGTGGGCGGGTCGCGGAACCAAGTTCCCCGGTTCGCGGACCACAAGGTCATTACCGCCACCTCGGGGGAAGTTCAAGGAAAAAGCGAATGGACAGAGCAGGGTTCTCACACGTGTGTACTGGAAGAAACCAGGAAAGAGGGGCATCGAGACGTGGGCCCTGACCGCCCCTGGGGAGCACAAACACGGTGGTTCCCTTTCCTTTTCCCCTGCTGGGCGTTTCCTAGTTTTCCACCTTGTATGTTATTTGTAGAATAAAAAGTAACTTCAAAAAAACCTGAATTTCCTTTGGAGATGAAAAGCGTCCAGGGTGCCTGTCACTTGCACGTCTGAAGTCCCACCTACCCCCACCCGAGCTGGCTCACTCACCCACAAAGGCGCACCGGCGGCCTGGGGTGCCCCTCTCCTCCTGGTGGTGGGAGGTCTCCTCCTCCGGCCACCAGGCCACCACAAGCACTAGTTTCAGCTCCAAACCCTCAACCTCCCTGGAGCGCCGACTGCCGAGGCGCACCTGCCCCCGGCCGCCCGGGAGCCAAGGCAGGCACCTGCCCAGCTCGGCGGCCCGGCGCTGGCTTCTACCGACCACTGAGCCGCCCAGGTCAGGCATCCTGCTCGCTCGCTAGAACCCACTGCTCCCCGCTCCCCTCAATCCTCCGTTTCCTCTACTGCACTGAGCGGGCTGTCTTTCCTGGTGTCTCCAGCCCAAACCACGGCTGGCCCCACTCTCTGGGGCCCAGGGAACGAGAGTGAAAGCCGAGCCTCCGCGGCGCGAGCCTGAAAGCCCGCCCGTGCCTCTCCTGCTTGGAAGTCTCCCGTGGACACAGGACAAATCCGGAGCTCGGCCAGCAAGGGCCTCGACGCACTCACCCGGCTGGCTTCTTAGAGCAGGTGCTCCCCCGCCGGTGCTCCTCCTGTGGCTGCAAGCTTCCAGATCACCTGCTGACCCCCCCCACCCTAGGCTCCCCCCGAGCCTTTGCTCTCCCGTCGGCAGGCGTGCCGCCCCATCCATCTGACCGCCACCAGCGATGCTCTCTCCTCCAGCCTGGCCAGGACCCCGAGTTACCCTGCAGCGGTCCGCTCTCCACTCCCTCCCCCACCTGCTCCTGGGCCGTCTTCCCCTCTGGACTTGGAACCTCTTAAAGACAGGGCCCAGGCTCGTGGTGTCTCAGAGTGGCCGCGTGGCCCCGGGCCAGCAAGCGTCCAGAGTGGCTAAGAGAAGCAGCAGACACGGGAGGGCCCAGCGGGGGCACCGGGCTGCCGAGCTCCTCCTCTCCTCCTCCCGAGGCGGCTCTGCCAAGGGGCCAGCTCCCACCTGCCGCCTGCCTGTCCCCTGGCCTGGCTCAGAAGACTTCGGGCCTCACGCTGCCCAGCCCTCCTTCCAGTTGACCTTCCTGTGCCCTCTGATGCCCCAGGAGTTTTGGGCTCCTCGAGGCAGGGCCTGGGAAGGACACATCAGTCTCCGTGGGGTGCGGCTCGGATCGAGCCTCTGGCCAACGCTCCCCCCGCCCCTCAAGTTTCCGCAAGCCTCCCGGCTCTGGGCCGCCACAGCTCAGCCTGTCCCCTCCCCTGCCTGAGTCACCAGGCCGCCAAGGCTTTCCTGGGGATCCCGTGAGATGAGCCATGCCTCTGAGTGAGGGGCTGGGAAACAACACGCGGGCCCTACGTCTCGGTCATCCTTACCTGTCGGCTGCCACTGCCGCTGCCGCACCAGGACTGATGGGGCGACTGCGTAACACGGTCAAGGGCCTCTCCTTTAACACCTTTTCTTTAGAACTCCGGGTGCTGTGTTCCTGGGACCTCCACCTCTTTGTCCAGCTGCCTCCCCTCCCGCGCCCACAACTCTCCACATCTGGGGGTGGTGTCATCAATCCAATTTATTGATCACATCCTCAGTGAGATGGAAGGAGGGTCACGTCCTCCTGCTGAACTTGTGGCCATCCTGACAGCTTCTGCCGCCTCCTGTCCCCTCAGCCCTGCCTCGGTTTACCCGCCAAGAAGGGGGATCTTCCGCTGTCCTACGTGCCCCGAAACTAACGCCCAAGAGGAGGCCGGAAAGCTTGAGGCAGTTGCCCAGCTCCCCCCTCGAGGCACAGCCAGGGGCAGAGAGCTCGTGGGGATCAGGACAAACGGAGCTAGGCGGCGCGGGAGTAGGACAGACCAGAGTCCTTCGCCGCAGAGGAGGGAACCACGCTGTGGAGGGGAAATAAATAGAGGGGCCCGGGGCAGCAGAGTCCAGGCCCCCGGGGGCACGCTGACTGCGGGAGCAGGGGGAGAGCGGGAGCCCAGCACCCCGGCCCCGGGCCCCTGGCCCGCCTCAGCCACTGAGGAAGAGACGCTTGTAGGCCTTGTTCATCTGCTCCAGGAAGATGAAGGTGAGGACGGTGTGCGGGCCCAGGCGGGCGTAGTACGGCGTGAAGCCCTTCCAGAGGCTGAAGAAGCCCTCATAGCGGACGACCTTCACCAGCACATCCTGAACAGGCGGGCAGGGCGCCGGGGCTAGGACCTGGCTCCCAGGGCCGCAGCCGGCTTCCCCACCACCCTCCCCGCCCTCCCAGAGCACCCCCGCTCCGGCCCGAGCCCCCAGCCCCGCTGCCTCACCAGCCCGTTCTTGTATTCTGGCTTCCCGTCAATCATCCTCATGTTCTGGATCCTGCAGAAGAGGCAGGGGTGTGAGACACACACAGAGCAGGCCTTCTTGTCCGTCTCCGAGCGCCGGCCTGCACACTCACCGGGTCTTGACGATGTCCACGGGCATGGAGGCGGCCGTGGTGACCAAGCCGCTGATCATGCTGGCGCAAAAGTGGCAGAGGATGTTGTCAGAGAAGTAGCCTGGGGGAGGCAAAGCAGGGGCGGCGGTCAGCTCGGAGCCGGCCCGGGCCAGGCCGTGGCGCCCCCGCTCCGGGGCTCACCTGAGTCCAGTAAGAACTGCTTGGACTGGGAGTACGAGGCGAGCTGGGCCGCGTTGACCACAACGGCGCGAGCCATGGTAGGGATGCAGCCCTGCAGGGGTGCGGATGGGGGGGGCCGTGGTGTCAGGGATGGCCAAGAGCTGCCCCCCGGCCCCCCCAAAGTCTCCAGCCCCTTCACTCACCCTCCATAGCGTGGGGACCCCCTCCTCCCGGGCAATTCGAATCAGGGCATTGAACACGTTTTTGTAGCCACGGCGCTGGTCAGGGGGAAGCCTGGTGGGAAGGCGGGGAGAGGCCAAGTTCAAGATAGACCACCCTGCCCCACAGAAGCAAGAAAGGGGGACCGGAAGACGGACGTCACTGCTCTGCTCCAGACCAGGAATAAGGAGTCAGTCCTCTGATGCTGGGTCCCAGAGAACGGAGCTGGGGCAGACTCAGACCCGGAACTCACCTGCCATCAGCGGTCATGCGGATAAGGGCCACCTCAGCCGGCGTGCCCACGAAGGCACCCGTCGCACCTGCAGTCATGCCAATCAGGGCCTTCAGCAGAAAGCCAGGCGGTGTGCCGTCAGCCCCGGTCAGGCGCTCAAACAGCACCGTGTAGATGCCGAGGCGGGTGGTGGTGTAGGTGGCTTGGCGCAGCAGGCCAGCCGACAGCCTGGGGAGTGAAGAGGTCAGTGTGTCAGGCCGGGGTCTGGAGCTGCCGAGCCGTCCCCTACCACCACCGCTCCCCCATACCCAGTGTAAATGCCCCTCAGCCCTTCTGCCCTCAGGATGCTGGTGAGGGCGTGGAAGCTGGTTTTGTACTCTCGCGTCTTGGCCCCTTCCCCACTCAGCTGCATCCGGTTCTTCACGAGGTCCAGCGGCTGCACAAACACCGTAGCTCCCATCCTGGAGGAAGACAGACGCAGAGTCCAGGGCTGGGTGTCGCTTGACTACCTACCAGAGCCCACTGGAACCTGGCAATGAGGGGTCACAAAGTGCCAGGCCCGCCCTGTGATTAACTAAGTGTTCAGAAGTCTAGTGGCCATGTGTGTTCGTCTCTGCCTGTGCCAAGAGCCATGGGTCTGAAAAAGTCTAGTGGTACCGCTGGGTGGGGGGAGGAGAGCATGCAACAAAAGTGCTCCGCTCCCCTCCGAGGGGGTCAAGCAGTGCTCTGGAACTGCCTGCAGTCCGCCCCAGGGAGAGGAGGTGGGCATTTATGACCCGGAATTTCACTGAGCCGGACAGGAGCCATGCAAGGACCTGGAACCCCGCAGGCCCCGGGAGAGCCAAGCACTGGGCCGGGAAACTCCAGTGGCCCGACCGGCCGTGCAAGGAGCCTGCGCGCAGCCCCGCAGGGGCCCCGCAACGGGTGAAAGGGTCCTGGCAGCCCATCAAGGACCTCGGCAATACGCCTGGGACCGCGCTGGCCCCGTGCCGGCTCGGTTGCCTGCCACCGACCCGAAGACGAACCGGGCCCGCTTCCTTGCAGCCGTCCCTTCCTCCTCCCTTCCCAACGCTGAGGCCTGAGCTTACCCGGCCAGGCCCCCAAACAGGAACTTGACGGACTTAGGGGACGTGCGGGGCTTCGCGTCTACCCCGCCGGCCCCGGGACTCGCCGTGGCCGCCATTGCCGCTCAGGGGCCCTCGGCTCCGGGTCCTGTGCGCGCGCGGCCCCACTCGCGCCCAAGGTGACACCGCGCGCGCAACAGGGCCGAGGGCGCGCGCGCACGCCCCGCCGGCTCTCGGGGCCAGCCCCAGCGGGAAGCCGGCGCAGGCGCAGGCGCGCGGCGCAAAGGCAGCCGGGAGGAAGGCGGAGCCGGAGGCGCGGCTTCGAGGAGGGGTTGCGGGAAGGGGTGTGGCTGGTTTAGGAAGCCGCAGCTGAGACGTAATTTTCGCCGAATTGGACTCGCGGGAAAATAAGTGTCAGGAGATCTCGCGAGATAGAGTGAGCTGGGGAAGCCGGCGGGTGGCGGCTCTCTCGCGATAGGCGCAGCAAGGTTCGGCCGGTGGGAGGGAAAGTGTGGGGAGGACTCTCGCGAGACCTGAAGGTACCGCAGGCGCGGCGGCGGCCGGAGAGGGTGGAGAGGTTTGTAAATCGGGCAGCTCCAAGGTCCCGGGCACGAAGGGGGGAAGGGCTAGATCGTTTTCTGCGGCTTCGGCGCTCGCTGCATCTGCAGAGGCACTCCCTCCGCCCCTAACCTTTCTTTGAACGGGCCTTTCAGGACCGGAAGTCTTTCCTCTCGAGCGCCCAATGCTGGAGGCCGCCTGGCTTTCCTTCCCGGAAGCCCTTTCCCAGCAGCGAGGAAGACAGCTCACCTGCCCGGAAGTCCCGCCTCCTGGAGCGCCCCCGCCCTGCCAGAAGTTTTCCTGTCACCTGTGCTTGCCTCCGTCCCCGTTCCCGGTTTTGTCCCTGTACCCGAGAAGGATACATTCAGTGCCTCCCTCCCCGCTCCACTAACCGGGTTGGGGTACCCCAGTCCCGGACTCGGGGTTCCTCCCCCGAGCCCCCATGTAGCTGGGAAGTGGGGCCTGGGGGTGGTCGGACCCCTGGGATTCTGCAGGAGGGGCGGAGAGGTCGCAGAACCCCGCTTTTGCTCCTGCTACCGGGACGCGGCCTGCTCAGCCTCTCCCGCCCGCTGCCATGCACCCCGCGGCCTTCCCGCTTCCTGTGGTTGTGGCCGCCGTGCTGTGGGGAGCGTCCCCCACGCGGGGGCTCATCCGAGCGGTGAGTGGAGGGGCGGGGGGGGGAGGAAGGGCGCGGGGGGTGGGGGCGGGGTTGCCGGCGCCCCGGGAACACGGGCTCTCTCGTCCGCAGACCTCGGACCACAATGCCAGCATGGACTTTGCAGACCTGCCAGCTCTCTTTGGGGCCACCCTGAGCCAGGAGGGACTGCAGGTGATTGCCTTCCGTTTTGTCCATTTCCCTAGATCTTCTCTCTTCTGGGGAGGGGTTGAGGAGCCTCGCCCTCCCGTGAAACTGGAGCACATCTAGGGTGGGATTCAGAACCTGGAGGGAGGGAGAAGACAGGAAGTCTCCTGCTGGAACTCTGAGCCCTCTGGAGGGGCGTGGAAGGAGACGAAGATGACAGCGGGGCAAAGTGCCGCTTAGCAGCAGGGTCTTAGGACGTTGGGCAAGTTAATTATCTCCCTGCGGCTTAATTTGCTTTCTTGTGAAATGGGACAAGAGGAATTTTCTCAGGGTTTTGGGAGAGTCAAGTTACATAAGCAGTTTTGAAGTATTTCGCCGTGATGACAGCTGTCTAGCGAGCACTTATTTGGGCCATGGGTGTCAGTGTAGCTGTTTGTTAGATGGGTGGTTGGATCGTTGAACGTGGTAAAGAAAAAAAAATACGTAAGTGTGGGAATTTTTAAGGTTTTATTGGCTTTAGTCAACAGTTCATGAATCGGGCAGCATCCCATCTAGCAGATAGAAAGGAGCTTCGAAGAGCTGTACGGAAATGAGAGACTTTGGTAGGCACAAGGTGGCAGGACAAGTAAGTTATGCTAGTGGTTACACCTGATGGCGGCAAGATCATCTCTCTTCAAGGGATGGCGGGGGTCTGTTGGGCAGATGACCTTGCGAGTTCTGACCGGTTAATTCCAGATGGACTGGTTTACAATTCCATCCCTGGGGGAGGCTGGAACTAACTCAGGGAGTAAGTCTTGGTCTGAAACTTAGCACAAGTGACTCCATTTTGAGCTTCTTGCCATTTTCTTAACAGAAGGGAATATGTTTTGTGAGAGTGTGTGCTGGACACGGGGATGGGACACGGAGCTTGAGAGGGAGTGACACGGATGAGTTGGGAGTTGGCTTATGATCTGGGAAACTGAAAAGCAGAAGAATTTGAATTAGTTTAGAGTGTGGGACATAAGCTCCTCTGGGACAGGGAGAGGGACGATGGGAGGTCTGGCCGAGGGGTGTTGTCCGATGTCCTTGCCTCTTCGGGAGGCGGACTTCTGACTCAGGTGGGACGCTCAGGGGTGAGGAAGTGAGGGACAGAGTGCGTGCAGCACGGGGGAGCCAGTATGCTTGGCGGGCCCCTGTGGGGAGCAGAACCTAAGGAGGCGAAATCCGACTGTTGTTTGCTTCTCTTCCCCAGGGCTTCCTTGTGGAGGCTCACCCGGCCAATGCCTGCAGCCCCATTGCCCCTCCACCCCCGGCCCCGGTCAACGGGTCAGTCTTTATTGCACTGCTTCGAAGATTCGACTGCAACTTTGACCTCAAGGTTGCTGAATGTGGAGTGGGAGCTGGGAAGTCGAGGGTGACAAAGGCACCCGGAACGAAGGGAGGCAAGGGCCACGATGGCCCCTAACCGCCCCGCCTTGTCCCCTAGGTCCTAAACGCTCAGAAGGCGGGGTATGGCGCAGCTGTGGTGCACAACGTGAACTCCAACGAGCTTCTGAACATGGTGTGGAACAGCGGTAAGGCTGGGGCGCCTGGACAGGCTGGGTTTTCGCTGGAGCTCAGACTGAGACGTGGGGGCGTGTGTGGCCGAGAGCTTAGGGAGGACAGTCCGTCCTTGGGGTGGGAGAGAGCAAAAGAGCCGAGCGCCAGGGTTAGTGAAGGAGCGGAGTGGAGGGTTGGGTCCGCAGCGTCGTGCACTGATCCCCGCAGAGGAAATCCAGCAGCAGATCTGGATCCCGTCTGTGTTCATTGGGGAGAGGAGCTCCGAGTACCTGCGTGCCCTCTTTGTCTACGAGAAGGGGTAGGACGCGTCCCTCGTTCCCACTCTGTCTTCAGCCCTTCCATGCCATCTGGAGCCCACGCCTCCGTGCCCCGGCCATTCAGCCTCAGGTCCTTGTCGTTGTGCCTCGAGACTTTCCTTCCACCTCCTTCCCCGTCCGCGGGCCCTGTCCAGCACCAGTTACTTTGTCCCTTTGCCTTTCCTGCTGCTCTGATCCTGGTCTCCTTTTGCCAGGGCTCGGGTGCTTCTGGTCCCAGACAATAGCTTCCCTCTGGGCTATTACCTCATCCCCTTCACGGGCATCGTGGGCCTGCTGGTTCTGGCCATGGGAGCAGTGATGGTGAGTAGCTCAGGGAGGGGATGGCGAGAGCTGCGGCCTTTAAAGCCAGACGGGGTCTGTGCGTGGGAGGTTGGGGGGTGGGGGGTGTTGTACCGGACTTGCCCTTTTTGTTCCCTAAATCGGTCCGTCCGCGCCCCCTTTCTCCAGGTAGTCCGTTGTATCCAGCACCGGAAGCGGCTCCAGCGGAATCGACTGACCAAAGAGCAGCTAAAGCAGCTTCCAACACATGACTATCAGAAGGGTGAGGGGCACAGGGAGAGACGGGGGCCTGTCCCACAGTCACCTGGTGCGGAGGGGCTGGAGCTCGGGAGACAAGGGGCAGAGATGGCAGCCGTCAGCCTGGGGCGCACAGTGAGGTCCGGAGGGGAGCAGAGCAGCAGGTGGAAGGTACAGACGGTTAAAGGCAAGAGTTGGGGGGGAGGGATGGAGGGCTGACCTTGCCGGAAGGGAGGTGAGAGCAGAGAAAGGGAAGCAGCGGGGAGGAGTCAGTGTGAGAAGGAAGAGACAGGTAAGGAGGGGTTGGGTCTCCAGGCCCTGGAGCCTCCAGTGCCCATATAAGGCTACAGCAGAAGCCCTGCCCCCCACTTCCGCCCCTCCCACTCCCTATCTCCCCACCCTTACACCTCCCCCCCAGAAACCCACTTCCCTCCTAACCCCAGATTCTTCAGGTCCTACTCTGGCCTCACCCTGCCCATTCTCGGTGCCGCTACGTGAAGCCAGGGAGGGCTGTCTGGCGGGGTCCGGCTCCGCCACTCCCGGAGTTCTTGGGGGCCTCGGTCCAGGATGGCTCGGTGACAGGACTTCTTCCTGCCCCAGGAGACCAGTATGATGTGTGTGCCATCTGCCTGGATGAGTACGAGGACGGGGACAAGCTGAGAGTGCTCCCCTGCGCTCACGGTGAGGCCCTCACTTCCTGGCCCCCGCCCCCAGCCTCCCCAGCTCCGCGGGCACCAGGCGCCTCACCGCCCGCCTCTCCCAGCCTATCACAGCCGCTGCGTGGACCCCTGGCTCACCCAGACCCGGAAGACCTGTCCCATCTGCAAGCAGCCTGTGCACCGGGGCCCGGGGGACGAAGACGAGGACGAAACTCAGGGGCAAGAGGGTGACGATGAAGGGGAGCCGAGGGACCAGCCTGCCTCAGAACGGACCCCACTTCTGGGCTCCAGCCCCTCACTTCCCACTTCCTTTGGCTCCCTAGCTCCGACCCCTCTTGTTTTCCCGGGGTCTTCGACAGACCCCCCGCCTGCCCCCCCTTCCTCTTCGGCTGCCGTCCTGGTCTAATAGTCCCCTTACCCCCCCATGCACAACACCCCCTGCCCCGTGACCTATTTGCACAGCCCCTTGTCCTCTCTCCAGTCTTGTGTTGAGGGATGGGGGACATTTCCACCCCAGGTTTCTCCCTTCCTCAACCCCTTCCTTTTGAGGGGGTTGGGGTGGAGAGGGACTGGGTCTTCACTTACTGGGTTAATAAAGTTGTTTTTGTGAACTAAGGAAGGGTGAGATCATTCTCACACAGGTCAACTCCTTATCCTTTTGGGGAATCGACCCCCCCTTTTTTTGCCATAAAGGGGCAGGGGTGTGCTGGGAGAGAGTAACCTGTAGCCATGGGGACAGCCCCGGCAGGCGTTTGCGGTGACTCAGAGAGGGGGAGCCCCACCCACACAGGAATGACTCAATCGGCCCTGCCTTGCCCGCAGGCCTGGACCCATTCTCTGGTCTGGAAGACTCGTCCATTATCTACCAATTCAGCTAGCACCTGAGGACCTAGGGCTGGAAAGGCCACTGCGGAAGGGCTGGGCCACCTGGCCAGGTGGGCCCGGCAGGTGCTTACCCCAGGGCAGGACTCGAGGGAGCCCAAATTCCTAGGCTCTCTCGTGCCCTCAACCCTCTTCTAAGCCACAGCAATGATAAAGGAGGCTGGTCACGAGGACTGTCCATCCTGACACCCAGGCCAAACCACACAGCACCTTGTTAGTAGAATCTTTTTTATTCAGAAAAAAAAACCCAAAAAACAAAAAAAGTCTTCCAACCACACACAGGAGGGGTTTGGGTAGGGGGAGGTGTTTGTCCATCCAGCCCCAGCCCCCAGCCCATGTGGTTTTGGCAGCAATAAGGGGTGTGGGGTAATGGCCCAAAAAATAAAAATGGTGTATGTGTGTGTCTGGGAAGGAGAGGGGTGCAAAAGCCGTGGGGAGTGGTGGGGGGCAGGGACGGACGAGGTCAGTACTGGGAACGCCGCAGGTGGGAGGCCATTTCATAACATTTCTTGTTGATCATACCACCGTGGACACCTTCTTTGCCCATCAGCAGGACTAGCGCTGGAGGAAAGAGAAAGGAGGCTGGGACCCAGGTGTCACAATTCCACCCCCTGCCAGCTGTTGAGCAGCTGTCCGGCCCTGGGGCTGTAACCCAACCTCCTCTCCCCCAGCCCCCCCCCCCCCACCACAGGCAGGCTGTCAGTCACCCTGGAACAATAGGGCTTTTCAAGAGGGGGAACTCAAGCTTCAAGCTGGAGAGGGCTATGCTAAAATTCAGGGGCCAGAGGCTGGCAGACTGTGGTGACTGGGATTGAGGCTAGAAAGAAGCCGGTGGAGGCTGCCACCCCACGTCTTAACAAAAGAGTTCAAAAGACAGAGCCAAGTGCCAACTCCTGGCCACCCGTCCACCTCTCCCAAGAAAACAGGGTTTCCCCTCTGAAAGGTTCAGGGGCAGGAAGGAACTTAAGAGGTAATATAGTTCAACCTCTTTATATTCGGAGAGGAGGAACTACGACGGAACTGGAGAACTATCCAGAGCCCCAGCATCCAGCAGGCCGGTGTGATCCCCTCATACTGGGGAACCACACAGAAAAAGAACCCAAAAGACTAACGGAACGTACAGGAGGAATCTCAGAGCTAGAGAGAGGGTTAAGAGCCGGAAACTCACTCTTGGCAGTCATGGTGACCGTGATGTTGAAGGTGGGGGCTCCACCGGTGCTCTTGGTACGAAGATCCATGGTAAACTCCCCGTCCTGCAGCAGTGAGTCCCGGATAACAGAACACTTCTGGCCCCCAAGTGTCAACCCGTTCACGAAAAAACTTGATCGGTCTTTGCCAACCAGGACACCAACCTCAGCTGGCTGGAAGGGGAAGGGAGCAGCCATCGAAGTTAGTACAGCGAGGTTCCCACCGGCTTCCAGGGCCCACCTGCTCTCCACACCCGCCCGCAGAAGGGGTGTACATCCTCCGCTTTGTGCACATCCATGGCACCTGAGAACCTCTTAAGGGGAGCTGCTGAAAGACTGGGCAAACCTAGAAAATGGTCATGGAACGGGACGACATGTTCCTCTGGACACTTCGATCTCATTTAATAGGGAAAGCAAAGCCAAGAAATAAAGGGAGCCAAAAGCCAGAGAGGAGAGTGGCCTGGCATGGAATGGGGAGCCTCTGGATGCACACCACTCTCCTTCAGGAAAAGCAGAAGCGAAGAGGGGAAGGGAGGGGGCGGGCGAAGCAGGAGAAGCAACTTTGCCCTTATTTGGTCAAAGGTTCTGCAGGAGTTGTCAGGGGCCCGGACGCCTGGGTCTCCAAGTGACTTAGGGTCTGGGTCCAGGTTGCTGTGCCCCGTAAGGAGGAAGCAGATCCCTGGGGGCTTTCCGGGGAAGTTGGAAAACTTGGGAAAGGGGCGCGGGGCCAGAGCCGGCCACCCAGCAATCGGGTCTAGGTACCTCAGGGAACCTCTCTCCCCCTCCCCCTAACACCCCAAACCCCCACATCCGGGCCCCTCCCGCCCGGAAATCCCCTTCCCCCCCTCCCGAACTTCCGCTCCCCCTCCCCACTTCCGGGCAGTGCGGACAGGGGAGGTGGTGATGGGGACAGCAGCAGTCATCCCTCATTCCTTCACTCGCGCTGCCCTACAACTTCTCACAAAGTTCCCCCGCTCCGGGCCCCGCCGCATGGCGGGAAGGGAGGGCGAGGGGACTTCCGGGACGGGCCTCCCAGGAATGCGGGGCGCACAGCGTGCCGACCCGGGGGGGCGTGGGGCGGCCTCGCCCTCTCTCACCGAGCCCGGAGGGCGGGGAGCCGCGGACGACCCGGGCTGCCCCCCGCGGCCGGCAGCAGGAACAATGGTGGCGGGGCGCGAGCCGGCCGCCGGAAGCGGGGCCGGGGGTCCCCCCAGCGCCCGCCCGGTGCCCGTGCTCGCCCCGCCCTGGACGAGGCGGAAGTGGGCCTCCGCACCGGGCGGCGCGCCCCTCCCCGCCCTGTGCCCCGGATGTAACGCCCCGTCGCGGGGAGCGGGGCGGCGGGAGGGATGGGCGCCGCCGCCCCGGGGCGCGGGTCTCGGGGGCCGCGGGGGGCCCGCTCACGTGCGGCCGCCATCGGCGCCGCCTCCAGGGCGAGGACCCGGTCTCGGCCCGCGCCCGCCCCCACCCGAGTCCCTCCCGGTCCGCGTCCGCGCCGGCCGGGGCCCAGGGGCGCGCGGGCCTCGCACTACCGTGATGTTGACGAAGGTTTTCCCGGGGACGGCGGCCCAGACGGAGGGCGAGTCCTTATAGCCCACGATGGCCGCGTCCTGACAGGTCCCGTCCGCCATGAGGTTGTCGATGTAGGCGTTCCAGCCGGCCATGGCGCTGCTGCTGGGGCTCCTCTCGGCGCTGCTGCTGGGGCGGCGGGCTGGGCTCGGGGGCCTCGGGCTGGCGGGCGGGGGGAGGCGGAGAGCTCGGGGCGCGCGCTGCCGTCCGGACCGCGGCTCCGCTCGGCTGTGCAGCAGCCCTCGCACCGCCACTTCCTGCTCCTCCCCCCCCCCCAGATTTTTATTTGCAAAGGGCGGGGGGCGGGGCCTGCTCCCCGTTCCCTCCCTCCCCCCCTCGCCTGCCCAGATACCGAACTTTGCAAAGGCGATTTTAAAAATCCCTCCCCCTATTGCAAAATGTGCAGAGTTGGGTAGAAAGCCCTGTGAAAGGATGGGGGGCGGTGGCGGCTGGGGGAAGTTGGGGTCAGGGCTCGCCCCGCTTCGCCCGGAGTATCAATGAGACTCTGGGGTCGGGGCAGGGAGCGAGCCCGAGGGAGGCAGGAAAGTGAAAGGAAGGAGCCTCGGCGAGCCGCGAGCGGAGCCGAGGGAGGAGGGTGCGGGGCGCGCAGGGTTAAACGGACCGGCTCCCCCTTCCCCCACCTCCGCCGCAGGGCAGGAGCGGCGGCGGCGGCGCGTGCGTCTGCGCCTGCGCCGGGCCGGGCCGGGCGGGAGGGCGCGGGGCGGTTGGGGCCGGCGGCCGGCTGCGCGGGCGCACGGGGCGCACGGGGCGCGCGCAGCGGGACCCCCGCGGAGGCGGGCGGGCCGGGGACGTGTCTCCCGCCGGGCGGAAGGGGCGGGGGCGCGGCGGCGCGCGCGGGCCCGCTGCTCCCGCTTGGTTTTATTCGGTCCAGAAATGCGGGAGCCCTGGAGGAGGTGGCCGAATTCAGAGTCGAAGGCGCCCCCCGGGGGACACTCGTGTCCCCAGCATCTGCCCGAGGGGCACAAGCCGGGGCAGCTCCAGCCCCCAGGCAGGCCTCTGTCCCGCGTCCCGGCCCCACCCGGCCTCTCCCCCAACACGCGCACACACACACACCCCTCGCCAGCAGTTCGGGTCACCGGCCGTGCCCCTTGGCCCAGCGCGGCAGAAGTCCCTGGGCGCGGGAGACGGGGGCGGGACTACTTTTCCGAGCGGAAGAATACCGGGGCTTTGCCAGTTTTGTAACTTCCAAGAAGGGGAAAGTCCCCTCCCGCTCGGGCCCCTCGGGTTCTTTCTTCTTTTCGGTAAAACTTAGGCTAAGGAGTGGTGCGCGCCGTGCTCGCCCGCGGCCCGGCCGGGAGGGGCTGCCGGGGTCCCCGCGGCGCCCCGGATGAAGCCAGCCGGGCCGCCGCGGGGCTGGGCCGGGCCGCTTCCGGTCCTGGGGGAGGAGCGCCCCGCCGGCCGCCCCCAGCCCCCGACGCCCCCCGAGCCCGTTCCTCGACAGCCGCGCGGCTGAGTCACCCGGCCGCCGGGTGGGGCCGCACTCGGGCACGTGGCGGCGCTCCTCGCCCGCCGGCTCCTGACCTCTGGCCCGCCGCACCCCGGACCCTGGGCTGGAGAAGTCCGGGAGGGCGCGGCCGGGGACCGGGGCGGGGGAGGGGAGGGGACGAGCCCCCAGGGGCCCGCGGGCCGGGACCCGAGCTGCAGCCCCCCAGATCCGCGCCAAGCTCAGACGCGCACAGGGGCCACCCCTCCTCCCGCCATTCAGTTTGCGCCCTGCTGAGGAACATCATTCGTGGGTGGGCTGGGGCCGCGCCCCGAGGCGCCCGCGGTCGGCCAGGAAAGGGGCTCCGGGCTGCCGCTCCGCACCCTGGGCGACAAGTGCTGGCCCAGCGCTATCAGTAGGGAGCCGCGCCAAGTCTGAGGGCCCGTCTAAATTCGGCTCCCTGCCCCCTCCCCCACCCCCTTGCTGGCCCGGGCCGGGGAGGGTAGGGTGGGGCCCAGAGAGGCCGCCATGAGGACCCTGAGAGGTGAGACCCTCTGGCCTGCCGAGTGGGGGATTTCAGTTGAGACCTCAGAGCTTGCCCAGGACCCCGGCCCCTCCTCCGACTGAGGGCAGAGGCAGCCGGGCGGGCGCCTGCCAAGTGAGCTGAGCATGTGCGGATGTCAATCCTGCAGCCCCTCTTGCAGGCCCCCTCCCCAGCCCTGCAGGGCTCAGGTTACCCCTGGCCTTTGCTAAAGGGCACTAGTCCCTCTTTAACCTTTGCAAAAGGGGAATATAATCCTGGTGAAGGGAGAGACCCCCGATCTGTAGGCCCTCCCCTGCCTCTCCCCAGAGCTGGAATTAAAAGTAGGGGCTTTTATTGGGGGACAGAGAGGAAGAAAGGGTAGTCATTGACCTTTGGGAAGGGGGGCAGGTGCCCAGGGCCGAAGGCTGCTGCTTTCGGCTGTAGTGGGCACTTGGCAGCCAGCCCAGCGTGGAGGGGGAGGATGGAGAGGGAGAGAGGCGGGGCTGGCTGGGGCACGGGGTGCTTAGGGCATAAATGCCCAGCCTGAGAGGGGGTGAGCTGACACCGTCCCAGCTGCCACCCAGACTCGGAGCTCACCCTGAACCCCTTGCGAAGACATCCCAGGTCTGGTGAATCCTCCAGTCCCAGAGGGTGGGGGTGGGGAAGGGTGGTGCTGGTTTGGACAAAGTGGGGGAGCTGTCAGCTTTCTCTTCCTCCCAGGACTGGGGGTGCTTGAGAAAGACGTGGAAGGGTTGGAGCAGGCAGGATGGGGGGTACCCAGAGCAGGGAACGAGGCCATGAAGAGAGCCAGGCAGAGGTGGATGGAGAAGGGGAGTGGGAGTTGGAGCCAGATGGGGAATTTGGGGTCCCCATGGATTTGGAGGAGACCGAGGAGCAGGAAGAGGAGAACCAGCACAGCAGGAGAGGGTCTGAGGGCCAGCAAGCCACGGAAAACCGAGTGCCCCAGCAGAAGGGTGAGGGAGAGGGCCTCAGGGCAGCTCTGGGGGCCACGGGGGGCCACGGGGGTCCGGGAGCCGTGCAGAGGGCGCAGTTAAAGGAGAGCGTCCTGGATCCTGAGGATAGGGGTGGAATAGGAGCTGTGCTGAGTGGGGGAGGGGGCTGCGCCACCCTCTTTGGTCTGTGACCTTTTTGTGGGATATTTTTAGCTCCCGCACCTGCCTTCTTGGGGTGGGGAAGACTCTTAAAGGGCAAGGGATTTCGGGTTCCTTCAGGGATCAACTGTCCACACTCAGTCACACCTCCTGTCTTGCAGCCATGGCCATGCAGAAGATCTTTGCCCGGGAAATCCTAGACTCCAGGGGCAACCCCACGGTAGAGGTGGACCTGCACACGGCCAAGGGTAACACAGGCCCCTGGAGTGGCTTCGCCTTGGAAGACCCCAGCCCCGGGGGTCCTTGCCCCCCCCCCCCCCCGTTCTGCCCCACATCCTCTCCTTTCGCTGGGATCCCCTTCCCCAGAGTTCTTCCAGCCCGGCTCCCTGGTCCGGAGAAGCAGGAGGTCTCCCTCTGCACTGGCCCCTGGCCCTGAGCTCAGAGAGCATACTTTGGCCCTTTGGGAGTGCAGGGGACTCTGTGTGACGTTCGCATTCAACCCACCCAGGCCGATTCCGAGCAGCTGTGCCCAGCGGAGCTTCTACGGGTATCTACGAGGCCCTGGAACTGAGAGATGGAGACAAATCCCGCTACTTGGGGAAAGGTGAGGGGAGACGATGGCGGGACGAGCCTGTGTGTGCGGGTGGGGACAGCGCCCGGGCACTCAGCAGCCTCGTGGGGTGTGGAGGGCTAGAACCCAGCACTCTTGAGGAGCCGGGGTCCACAGGAAGAGGCCTGATTGATTCAGAGTTCTGAACCGCCTCCCCCCACCCCCGCCTCTCTAGGGGTCCTGAAGGCCGTGGAACACATCAACAAGACCCTAGGCCCTGCTCTGCTGGAAAAGGCAAGAGGGAGCTCGCCCTCCGCCCCCTGCCCCCCTGCCCCTACCCCTCGCCCCCGGCAGCTCAAGCCTGGGAGAGGCCTTGCTTCCCCGCCAGCCCATCTCCCCCAAATACTTGCACTTCCTCCCACAGCACATGCCCTGACTCCTGAGAAATGTGACCTCTGCTCCCTCCCCCCCGCAACCTCTCCTTCCAGAAACTAAGCGTCGTGGATCAAGAAAAAGTTGACAAGTTTATGATCGAGCTGGATGGGACGGAGAATAAGTGTGAGTGGAAGGCTAGGGGAAGGGATGGGATGTGGCGGGGGTGGGAGGGACCCCGGGCCGGAGGTCTGGTTAGGATGACTTCTGCGCCCCACAGCTCAGGGCACACCGTGGCTGGCTGGATTTGTATTCATTCCACAGGCATTTCCTGGTGCCTGCCCTCCGCCAGGCCTGAAGCTGACACATCCCCCCGGGGCGGGGGCTCCTGGGGGAGACCGCTCTTAGCACAGCCTTCGTGCCCAGTGGTTTGGTGTTCCGATGCCTCCTGGGGTGACCCCAAGCCCTGGGGGAGAAGCCCTCACCCTTTCTTTGTGCTTGCCTCCTCCAGCCAAGTTTGGGGCCAATGCCATCCTGGGCGTCTCCCTGGCCGTGTGCAAGGCTGGCGCAGCGGAGAAGGGGGTCCCTCTCTACCGGCACATCGCAGACCTGGCCGGGAACCCAGACTTGGTCCTCCCGGTCCCTGTGAGTGCAGCCGCCCTCGCCCCACGCCCCAGTGACCGGGCCGCCCCACCCAGGGAGCAGTGCAGGAGCGGCCCCTGCGAAGCCCACCTTCCAGACCCAGCTCCAAAGACGCGGTTTCCTGAAACGGAACCTCTCCGGCGGCGGCCCGGCCCCTCCCTCTTTCCCACAATCCCAGCCTCCCCTTCAGCCTCTCCGCGGCTTTTCCATTGACATACCCCCCTACACACGCCGCATTCCAGCGCTGGCTCGGTACTCTCCCGGGCAGCCCGCGGGTCAGAGGGGCAGCTGCTTCGGGGCGAGGGTCTCTGTGTCTCCTTTAGCCTTTATCAAACCCGGGTCCCTGTTTTAACCTTTTGAGTTTGATGTGGGTCGTAAGGTAACCACGGACGGTTCCTTCCCTGGGCGGCCGGTCCAGGTCTGTGAGCGGGAGTCCTGTTCCCTATTATTGATCTTCGGCGAGCTTGCCTAACCGCTCTCTGCCTCCGTTTCCTCGTCTGTAAAGTGGGGGTGATGACAGGACCTCGCTGACAGGAGCAGGGAGTGAGCTCCTAGACCCCACGGAAGGCCCCTGGGCAGCGCCCCTAGCCGTCACAGACCAGGCACACACAGAGGCCTGATTTCCAGTCCGTTTGTCTGATTTTAGGCGGGTGGTATCTCCGTCTTACAGAAACAAGGAAAGGGCCCCGAGATGTTAAAGTACTCCCTCAAGACCCTGCGGCTGGGAATTCGGGAAGCCAGGCTTCCTTCCACCAGGACCCTCCCAGCGGGCCCGGGTCTGAGCGCCCTCCCCCTTCCTCCCCCTGCCAGGCCTTCAATGTGATCAACGGGGGCTCCCACGCCGGGAACAAGCTGGCCATGCAGGAGTTCATGATCCTGCCCGTGGGAGCCAGCTCATTCAAGGAAGCCATGCGCATTGGCGCCGAGGTCTACCACCACCTCAAGGGGGTCATCAAGGCCAAGTACGGGAAGGATGCCACCAACGTGGGTGACGAGGGTGGCTTTGCACCCAACATCCTGGAGAACAATGAGGGTCAGTGTGAGCGCTCTGAGGGGCAGGGTCCCCCCACGTCCCCGCGGAGGAGGGGCTGCAGGGACCGCGTGCCCTGGACCCTCAGGTCCCCTGTTGCCCCTCCCCTAGCCCTGGAGCTGCTGAAGACGGCCATCCAGGCAGCCGGCTACCCAGACAAGGTGGTCATTGGCATGGACGTGGCGGCGTCCGAGTTCTATCGCAACGGGAAGTACGACCTTGACTTCAAGTCCCCCGATGACCCCGCGCGGCACATCACCGGGGAAAAGCTGGGGGAGCTGTACAAAAACTTCATCAAGAACTATCCTGGTGAGACCCCGGCAGCGGCCCAGCATGGGGACCTGGGCGCCTCCACCGCTCCTAAGCCTCGCCAAAATCCCCATCCGGACCCTTCCAGCCTGTCACTCTGTGAGGCCCCTCTGGTCTTTAACCCGGCTCCTCCCCCACCCCCTGCAGTGGTCTCCATCGAGGACCCCTTTGACCAGGATGACTGGGCCACCTGGACCTCATTCCTCTCGGGGGTTAACATCCAGATCGTGGGGGACGACCTCACGGTCACCAACCCCAAGAGGATTGCCCAGGCCGTTGAGAAGAAGGCCTGCAACTGCTTGCTGCTGAAGGTCAACCAGATTGGCTCAGTGACCGAGTCCATCCAGGCGTGAGTGCCTCCTGGCCCCAGGGCAGCCGCAGCCTCGCTCGCCCCGGCTCTGCCCGTCCAGCCACGTCGGACTTCCCCTGGCTCCTGCCCCATCCCCACCCTCCTGACCCCAGAGCTCTGCCCCGGTGACCCTGCCGTGCCCCACTCCCAGCCCACGTGGTTCCTCTCTCCCAGATTCTGCCCTTCCTTCCCACCAGTAGCTCAGGAGCCCACGTTCGAAACCAAGATTCTCCCCTTCTCTCCTGCTTCCCAAAGAACTTAGTCGTTCCCCTCCCCACGAAGAGCCCACTCCCCCGAACCGAAAGAAAAAGCCCCCCCCGCTGCCCTTGCCTTTCCCTCTGAGGCCCCGGTCGATCTTATCTTATCCTCTCTGCCCAGCTGCAAGCTGGCTCAGTCTAACGGCTGGGGGGTGATGGTGAGCCACCGCTCCGGGGAGACTGAGGACACGTTCATCGCCGACCTCGTCGTGGGGCTCTGCACGGGACAGGTACTCACAGCTCCCAGGTGTCTGACCGGGTCTTCTTGGGGTCCTGGATTCCTGCCCCCAAGTTGGAGGCCACCGCAGGCTGCTCCCCCCTCAGCCTCACGCAACCCTGGGAACTCTCCTTTCCTCCCCAGATCAAGACGGGTGCCCCCTGCCGCTCGGAGCGCCTGGCCAAGTACAACCAGCTCATGAGGTACGGGGGTGCGGCAGGCCCGGGTGCGGGGAGCCCGGGGCGGTTGGGTTGGAAGGCGCAGCTCTGACTTTGCCTGCCTTCTAGGATTGAGGAGGCTCTCGGGGACAAGGCTGTCTTTGCCGGACGCAAGTTCCGTAACCCGAAGGCCAAGTGAGAAGCTGCAGGTCCCAAGACCCCACGGGACCCATCTAGGCCTTCAAGCCCTTCCCCGAGGAAATAAACACTGGTGGCAAGCAAGACAGTGGCCTGCTCCTTGGTGGGACGGAGGGGATGTCGGTCTCTGGGCTGGGCAAGACGGGAGGGGGGAAGGTGGGGGCAGGAAGGGAGGAACACACGGGTGACCTGTTGGGACATGGAGGAAGGGGAGGGCCGGGCTCACACTTCGGAAGGAGGCTAGGGGAGCTGGGGGGCCAGGGGTCTGAGTGCCCCGTTGGGGGAGGTTCCCTCAGATCTTTCTATCTGCGGGGTGCACTGCGGGTCCGAGTCCAGTGCTCGTGCTTGTGGACACCGGACGCGTTGATCTGTGCCATCCGTGAACCAGCGCCGTCTGAGGGTTACCCTGTCTCTCCCCATTCTACATGGGAGGAAACCAAGGCACAGAGGAAGTCTCCCTTACCGGAGGAGCCAGGAGCCAAAGCTGGGCCCTTTGTCGTCAGCGAGTGTGCTCTTTAAACGAGATCTCCGGTAAACCTAACCCAGGAAAGTGCCGGTCCTTGGCCAGATCCCATTTTACGCTATTGGACCTAAAATTCTCTTCCTCCCCGGGACCCACCTTTCTCTGTCCAAACAAACCGGGACATTGGGTCAAACAGTGTTTATTGAGCGCAAAGTCATCCCAGCCCCAGGGGGAAGAAAATTCCAAGGAGAGAGGAGAATAATACACGTTAAATACCCACCTGCGCATTCGTACACACGCACACACGAGCACACACGCACGCGCACACACGTCCAGGCGCCAACAGTGACGCATCAGACACCGGCCCCCCAGCCGGAGCGACGGCCGTCGGAGGTGGTGCGGAGGGGGGTTCCAGGCTGGGTTCTAGTAGCAGCAGCCTGTCCCCCCCCCCCCCCCACCGCCCCTGCCCTGCCCCGGGGAGCGGCGGCGCCTAGGAGGTAGGCGGCAACTCTTCCCCGCTCTGCCGCAGCCGCTTCTTGGCCCGGATCTCATTCATGGCCTCTTCGATGGAGCGCGTGTCCCTCTTGTTGGCCACGGGCACTGGGGGGTGGGAAAGCAGTGTGGGGAGGGCCCAGGGGCCTGCATCACAGCCTCCCCCACCCGCCCCTGCCCCCCACGGGGCCTCACCACAGCCGTAGGTCTTGTTGGCCTGCAGCATGTGGGCCGCGTCCTTGGCCGCCCCCTTGCCGATGAGGTGGCTGTACTTGTCCTTGTAGTCGCTAGCGGGGCTCACCACCACGGGGCCCTGCTGGGCTGCCTCCTCCTCCTGCCGCTGGGCCAGCTCCTAGGGGTGCAGAGACGAGGCACCAGCGCTCGGGGGGCCTGTCCCCAACCCTTCCCGGGGGGAGGCTGCCAGGCGGAGCTCACCTTCAACTTCCGTTTCTCCTCGGCCTTCTGGGGGTCCCACTCCTCGCCACGACGGTAGGAGTCTAGCTCTTCATCGGAGGGCGCAAACTCCTGGGGATAAAGGAACCGTGGGGTCGAGGCTCCACCCGTGAGGCATCCAGGCCTCTCCCCCTGGGGGGGGAGCACAGGCTGAGAGGAGAGAGGAGGGCGGGGGCTTGGGCCTTTCACCTTTTTGAAGATCATGACATAGCGACACTCATCATCTTCCCCGAAGGAGAAGGACGTCAGGCCGGCCACTTCCACCACGTCGTGTCTGGGAAGGGAGGCCGGAGGGGAGAGTCTGTAGGGCCACCAGGGGCCCAGCACCCACTTCTCGGCGGTCCCCTGTGGGCCCGTTCAGGCCTCCCCTAGCCCAGAGACACTCACAGGATGCTCCGCTCTATCTTATTCATCGGCTGAAACTTTTTCTTGATCTGCCCGCTGTCTTGGATGAAATCTGACACCTCTTTCTCCATCTTGGGAGACAGAAGAGGAAGACGTGGCGGCAGCTCCACCCCAGTACCCCTCTCCCAAGCCAGGCCAGCGGGCCTTGCCCCCCACGCCTTCCCCGGCCTCGGCGCCGCTGGCCTCCAGGCTGCTTGCTGGAGACATCTGGGAGAACTGGAGTCCTCGACCTTCCAACCCGAACTTACTGGAAGTCCCCCCGAGGCCCCTTTGCCACCTCCAGCTGGCTCACCCTTTTACGAAACTCCACTTTCTGCTGTTTCTCTTGCTCCTGCAGTTTCCTCAGGCGGGCAGCCTGCTCTGGGGGCGAGAAACGGCAGCATGAGCCCGGGGCTGAAGACAGGGGCGGGGGGAGTCCGTAAGGCCTCGCACGAGGTCTGGCGTGCCCCGGCAGAGGCCTCCGCCGGGAGACCAAGTAAGTGTTTCTTCCCCAGGCGTCTGTGCACACTCACTCTGTGCCTGGCACAGACACTGGGATGGAGCTTCGCCCTTCCAGAGCTCACATTTGAGGGGCGCCTGGGGGGCTCAGTGGGTTAAAGCCTCTGCCTTTGGCTCAGGTCATGATCTCAGGGTCCTGGGATCGAGCCCCGCTTCGGGTTCTCTGCTCACCGGGGAGCCTGCTTCCCCCTCTCTCTCTGCCTGCCTTTCTGCCTACTTGTGATCTCTCTCTGTCAAATAAATAAATAAAATCTTAAAAAAAAAAAAAAAAAAGGAAACGCTCACATTTTAGTGGGAGTGACCAGGAGGAGAACCATGCTTAGCCCCATTTCCCAGCCCCACCAGGGAATCCGATGCACAAGCACTTATTTCATGCCCACAATGCACGGAGACCTGAGACCGCTGGGGAGCTGAGAACGGATTCAGCCCTGGCCTCCCAGAGCTTACCGTCATACTGTCTACACAGGAAAGGGGAAATTATTTCACTTCCTATGTTCTGTAACACCCACACTTCTCACTTGCACAGACAGAAGGGCGCTGAAGTGACTGGTCTGACACCCGGCTTCTTTGGGACTGCAGATGTCCAAGGCCGAGCTGCGAGGGTGCTCCCCCAGCTCCAGTGGCAGCGCCTCCTCCCCTCTGTCCTGCCACTTCGAATCCCCTGGCCTTCTGGCCCACTCGCACGGATCTGAGTCCTCCAGCTGCACTGGACCCCTTCCCGTTTTCCTAACCACTCCGCGCCTTTGCACCTGTGGTTCCTCCTCATGCAAACCGAGACCCACCGTGAGTCAGAGTCGCTCACTGCCTCCCCTGGGGCCCCAGCACACTGGGCTCACAGACTCACTCTAGCGTGTGCACAGGACCGACATAACGGGACTCCTTATGTGTCTGCCCTACAGACTGGGAGCCGCTGGCAGGCAGGGACCCTGTTCACCTCCCATCCAGTTACTCTTGGTGGACCCGGGGCTGGACAGCTTGGGGGCTCTCCTCTGTCTGATCTCAGGGGCTTTACCATCAGTGCATCTTCTCTTAACCACTGACTGTTCTCTAACTTGTCTGTGAGTCTTCCCTCTGCATCAGAGGAGGTGGCCTCAGATGAAGGTTAAGAACGTAGGCCAAAAAAAGAAAGCAAGCAAAAAAAAAAAGTGCAAATTTACCAATCCCGGGCGGGTTTAAAACCCTACCACTTAGTAACCCTGTGACCTCAGGCAAGCGACTGAACTCTGAACCTCAGCTTCCTGGTCCAGCCGCAGCCGCTAATGCTCCCACGTGTTGCCCTCCTCCCGGGAGGTCTCCAACACACATCTCTGCCCAAAGGGGCGGGTGGCTCCCGTCTCGCTCAAGGATCCCCCTGACAATTCCTTTCGGGGGCGTATCAAGGGGGCTGTCAAACTTGGGTGTGATCACTCCGTGCGCCGCCGAGCCTGCGGACTCCCCGACGGTGCGTGCGGGACCCAGCCCCCGCTCGGGCTCTAGCGCAGGACGCCCCGGGCCGCCACGGCGCGGGGACCTGAGCCCGCTGGCCCGAGGCCGCTCCGGGAACCGGGCGGGGAGAGGGCGGCCAATCGGACGGCCGGGGCGCCCTCGTGCCTCCAATCCGCAGCGCGGCCTGCCCGCAGCCGGGGACTGGGAGGCTGCCCACGACGGAAGGGCGGCGGGGACGCGGAAGGGGTCCGCGAGAGCAGGTAGGAGGGGCGCAGGGCACCGGGCGGGCCGGGCCACCAATCGGAGGCGCCGAGGATGGGGTGGGCCCGAGGAAGCTCGGACCAGACGTCGTAGGCAGACCCCGAAATGGAGGGGGCCAATAGGGGCGCAGAGACTGCGGACGGGCGTGCCGCGGAGCCAATCGGGGTGTGGAGGGGGTGTGGTGCCTCGCGAGCCGACACGCCCCCCTCGGATCCGCAGGCGGGCCCAGGCGCGGGTGGGGGGAGCGAGGAACGCCGAGGGGCGGAGGCAGCCAGCCAATCAGACCAGGACAGCGGCGGACGGGCGGGCCCGCCGGCGAATTGGAAACAAGGACTGCGGAAGGCCAGTAGGAAAGAAGGCGGGAGGCTGGCGCCGGGTTCCAGGCAGCCAATCACCGGCCGCTAAGAACAGCGGGCGGGCCGGCAGCCCTTTTAGGGACTCTGGGTGTCTCCGTAGGGGCCTGTGCGGGGGTCTTTCAAGGTCGAGGAGGCGGCATCGTCCGATGGGGGAAGAGTGCGGTCCTGAGAACCGGGCGAAGAGAGGCGGTTGTGGATTTGGGGTCCTCACCTCGGGCCTTGCGCCGAGACTCCTGGTCCCCGAGGCTGGGTGGCTTCTCCATGGAGCTCAGGATGGAGCCCAGTAGGTCCGCCATCTTGGGAGTGACTGAGAAGGGGCGGCGCGTCTTAAAGGGAAGGGCGAGATGCCTTTAAGGCCGGAAACACGTCGGAGGCGGAAAGCTCCGCGCCCGCCCCGCCCGCCGGCCGCGGCCCCGCCCGCCCGCCCCGCGCACACAGAGGCCGGAGGCTGGCTGGTGCAGCGATGTTTAATGGCAACTCGTAGAAACCAAGCCCATGCACAAGTAGAAAGTGCTCGTGGAGCCGGCCGGGAGCCCCCGCCGCGCCGTGCAGCCCTCCCCGCGGCGCCCTAAATAGATTCTTCACTATACTCTGTATGTTACAGTATGTACAGGCCCCCTCCCCTCGGGGGGCGGGGGGGACGGGGCGACTCCGCTGCGCGCGCCCCGGCACAGCCCCTCCGGCCCGGGCACCGCGGGCCGCCGAGGGAGGGGACACACGCCAACATGCGGAGTCGGGCGGGGGCGCGCGGCGGCGGTGGGACCGAGGCGGATACATTCAGAGACGCGTCCAACAAATAAATAAGGCAAGTCAGGAAGGGTCGAGGCGGGCGCAGGCAGAGAGGGAGCCGTGGAGAAGGGGCAGGCAGGGCTCCGGAGCTCACGGCGGAAGATGCAGGGAGGCGGGGTTCGCGGGTCCGGGGGGTCGGGGGATCGAAAGAGCGGGGTCGCGACCCAGGGGGGAGAGGTGGGGCAGGGCGGAGACCTAGGGAGGGGGACAGCTGCCGACAGGGGGTTCCCCTCCCTCGGAGAGTCCTCTCCCTGTTAAGACTGCCTGAAGCGGCCCCCAGTGCGGTGAGGAAGGCGGGGCGCAGGTCAGGTGGCCAGTCCGGGCTGGGGGAGCCCTTCCAGCTCCTGGTTCTGCTTCAGTTCCCTCATCCTGCAGACAGAAGGGGAAGGAATGAGACCAGCAGATGGGGCCGGGGAGGCTGGGGTGGGGGTGGGGAGGTGCCCTGGGGGGACCCAGCCAGAGAAGGGAGCACCTGTGTCGGCAGCGCCGCAGGAATCTCATGATCTTCCGGGCTGCCTGGTCCTGCTTCTTGGTGAGAAAGGAGCCTCTGGAAGAAGAAAGGATGAGGAGCTGTGGCACACCAGCGCCGGTGCCCTCGTCCTCAGCCCCGGGGTCCCGCAGGGAGAGGCAGGGGCTGGATGCTGGGCTCAGCCCCCGGGGGACCCCGCAGGGAGAGGCAGGGGCTGGATGCTGGGCTCAGCCCCCCGGGGACCCCGCAGGGAGAGGCAGGGGCTGGATGCTGGGCTCAGCCCCCCGGGGACCCCGCAGGGAGAGGCAGGGGCTGGATGCTGGGCTCAGCCCCCCGGGGCCCCCGCAGGGAGAGCCAGGGGCTGGATGCTGGGCTCAGCCCCCCGGGGTCCCGCAGGGAGAGGCAGGGGCAGGATGCTGGGCTGGGAGTGGGCGCAGGGCAGCGGGCCTGGGCAGGCAGGGCTGCAGGCGGCCGTACTTGCTGCGGGCGGGCAGGCTGCCTGTGGGCCGGTGGGGAGGCCCGGGCCGGCGGCGGTAGGAGCGGTAGTGCTGCTGGATGAGCACAGCCGCCCGGCGGCTCTGCTGAAACCGCTTCTGTTCATAGTAGCTTCGGAACTTGCTCTGGATCAGGATGGCCGCCTGGGTCATCTTCTTATAGAGTGCAAACTGCAGACATGGGGGGGCGGGGGCTGAACCGGAGGAACAGAGGCCCGACCCCCTGAGGGTCACCCCCAGGTTCAACTGGTGCAAGTGTCTAATCCACACGCTCATGGGAAGGCTGAATCATCACGGACAACCTCACACCCAGACCTCAGGCCTAATACCTTAAGCGCAATCCAGGTCAGCTTGTGGAGAGAAAGGGGAGTTAGGGCTTCGGCAGCGCCGGGCAGTGGGGGTGGCGGGGTGGGGGTGCGTGCGCAGGGGGGTGCGTCAGGGAGCGCCTTCCAGAGACCCAGCTCTCACCTGCTTGTACTTCCGGTAGCAGCGCTGGATCACAGCAGCCGCCACCTCCTGCTGCTCCTTCAGCCTCCGGCCCTGGGGCAAGACAAGGCAGTCAGCACCCAGCCCCGATGCTCACCTGACCTGTCCTGCTGCTGGCCGGGAGCCCACAGTCCCTCCCCCGGCTCGGGCTGCTGTCATTCACGCCGCGGGACCCCCGGCCCTCTGACCTTGTACTTTCGGAAGGCCGTCTGGATGACGCGTGCGGCCTCGTACAGTTCCCGCTGCTCGTGATCCGACAGCGTCAGCAGGGCGAAGTCACTCTCCATCTTGCCGCTGGCCGAGGCAGACAGGAACTCTGCCCAGGACGGGGCTGGAGGGACAGCCGGGCGCCCACGCTCAAAGGGCAGTTCACTGTGGGGGAACAGGGAGAAGGGCGGTCACGGGGACCGCTGCGAAGGCAGAGCTCCAGTGACAGCTTGGAGAGGGACTGGGGAGCTCCCTAGCCAGTGCAGCCTTTTCTCGAGGCCCTGGCGCCCGGGCCGCAGCGGAGCTCTGGCTACAGGAAAGGCTCCTCCCCCGCCCGCATCCGCCGTGGACGCATCTACATGCTCTCTCCCGGGCTGGTCACCTGGGGGGGCCTGAGCTGGGGAAATGGTCCACGTTCTCCAGGTAGCTGGCCAGCCAGGACATGGTCTCGCTGAGCCCCGGGGCCCCTGTCCGCTCCCTCATGGGTGCTCCAGCCTCGGGCAGCCCCACGAAGTCCTCTCGTTTAATCCGCTCTGGTGTGGCTTCGATGATCTGCTTGGCCAGTGAGATCATGTCCACCTGCACGAAGGAGAAGCTGCCGAGTCCCCAGCCGCCCCCACTGCCAGGTGCTCCCGCCCAGCCACAGCTGTGGCCACCATCCACCTCCTGTCCCGTCACTCCCCTCGCCACCAGACCCTGAGGCCTCGCAGTTGGCTGTCCCTGCTCCCCACTCTGCAGATTTTTGCATCTGTCCTCCCTGGGCTCCCATGTGGGCGCACACGGCCCCATGTGGAGACATCATGGAGAGCAGGACAGGAAGGACCTGCTCCAGACAGGGATGCAGGGACTGAGCAGACGGAGCACCTACCCTTCCGGGCTGACTGCCCACTGCCCCCCAGCCAGCCCCCCAGCACGTCCTCCCTGCAACCCCAGCGCCATCGAGCCCCACTCTGTGACCCCCTGTGCACTCCGTGCCGCCCCACGCGCAGCGCTGTACTCTGCGCTGTTCTCGAAGCTGTCTGGACTTCGGCGCCGTCCTGTGAGTCCGGCAGCCTCTCTCAGGCAGGCACGTCCGGGGTCTGAGCAGCAGTGCGCTGCTGGGCCCCCAGGCTCCTCGCTGTTACCCCTGCCGGCCTCCCTGCTCCTTAGCCCATCACGCTGCCCGGCCTCCCCGAGGACCCTGTGTCTTCACGGATCAGCGGGGAACCCCTACGGCCCAGCTCCAGCGAGGCTGCTCCCCAGGACTTTTAACCTCTGATGCCTCATGATTTCTGAGTCACAAGCTCTGCGGGGTGCTAAGCAAAGGGTTCCCGTGCCGTCCCCGAAACCACGATAACCGGCCTCTTCTTCCCAGACTGAAGCCAGACTCTGCTCCTGCTTTGTGGCTGCTGGGTGCCTGCACCGCCCACCCACCCGCGCCTCACAGCCCCATCCGTCCACCGGCGGGCGGCGTACCGGGATCACATCCACGGCCAGCGGGCTGTCTGCTTCCTCCGGGGCGGCCCCACCTTCTGGGGCCGGTGGGAGGGGAGGCGGGGAGGGGGCTGGCCCGTGGGGGTTGGTGGCTTCACAGTCCATGAGAAACAGGGGGCCCTCGGGGGCACCGGAGGAGAGCTGGCCGGGGACAGTCTCGGAGGCCGGCGGAGGACTGCCGTCCGGGGCACTGGAGTAGGCCGACGTGACGGAGAAGGTGCCCTCTGACAGCTCCGAGGGCGAGGAGACGCTGCTCAGCCCTGCGAGGGGAGGGGGAGGCCAGGGTCGCGGGAGCCTGTCCGTCCTCCCACCCACGGCCGCCTCTTAGAAAGACGAGCCTCACCAGTGTCGGGGCTGGAGGAGGGTGGCGACAGGGCGAGTGGGGGCTCGGCTGAAGCTTCCTGTCTCTGCAGTTCCTCGAGGCAGCGGGCGAGGCGCACGTGACCCCGCGAGTGCGCTACGGACAGGGGCAGGCGGCCCAGTGAGTCGGGAATGCTCAGCGCCTGTCGGTTCCAGCGGAAGAGGAGCACCGCGGCTTCCAGGTGGCCCAGGGCACAGGCCCACATCTGCGAGAGGGTGGGGGGCAGGAGGTGAGGCCTGGGGCCTCCCTGGCTGGGTCTTCCCTGCATCCCTGTGGGACCTCCCCCGGGCAGCGCCCCACGCGCACTCACCAGAGGGGTGCAAGAGAAGTGGTCCACGTTGAGCGGGTCAGCCTCTTGCTCTAAGTCCAAGCTCCCGGTCCCCACGCTCCTGGAGGATTTGGGACAGGGCCACCAGAGGGTAAGGGCAGGCGCCGGGGGAGCATCAGAATTGAAGGCGCCAGGAGCACGTTGTCTAGAAGCACTAACGTGGGGGGCGGGGGGCGGGGGGAGCTCCAAAACTCAGTGTCACAGTTGGGTTGGGGGGGAGTGCGATGTTAAAACTCCCCGAGTGTGAGTGCGAGTCCTCTCCCGGCCTCTCTTCCCACAGCGACCACGGCTCCCTCCTGGCGGGGCTGCAGGTGGTCTGGGCCCTCCCCGGTCCCCGCGGCCCTGCTCACCGCCACTGGCTCAGCGTCTCGATGAGGCGTGCGTAGCCCTGGGCAGCGGCCAGGTGCAGAAGGCTCATGCCCCGGAAGGGGGTCCCGTGCACCAGGCGTTCAGGGCCCCTCCAGCTGGAGCGTGGGATCATGCTCTCTACCAAGACCACCACCCGCGCCTCAAAGCCGGGCCCCTGGCCTTCATCCTGTGGAAAAGACCCCCTTAGGTGGGGACCTGAGCATCTGGCCCCTGGCTTGGGGTGGCCTTGGCCGCCCCCACTTGTCCTCTCCCTTCCCCCTCCAGGTTCCCACCACCCAGGCCTCCCAGCTCGGGCTCCTGGACGTCCCCCCCAACCCCACGGCTCACTTCCTCCAGCGGCTCCGGCAGCCGGGCCTCACACGGCCTTGTCCGTGTGCGCCTTCATACCGGCTCCGGTCAGCGCCATGCCCACAGATGGCCTGGAGTCCTCTCCCCAGCCACGTCCTCAGGGACCCGGGCCCACGAGTGCCGGGCCCCCAGGCTCCCGTCCCCTCCCCCACCCTCGCCTTCACCCCCACCCGCTTCAGATCAGAAATAGTCTGAGGCCTGTCATGCCAAGAGGGTGCCCAGAATAGCCACCCCTGCTGCGGGGTGACGTCAGGGAGGAGGAGGCTGGGGACAGGAGGGCCAGGAGAGTCCCACAGGAGGCCCATTTTCTCCAGGAAGACCCTGCTCGGCTCCCTGCCCGGACCCCCCTCCCCGCGGAGGTACCCGGATCGGACGCGCGCCAGGACCGCGGCTGGGGGCCTGCCCGGCTGCTGCCATGTCCGCCATCCGCTTCTCCATCTGCTCTAGCCGCTCCAGGATGGACATTCGGAACTGGTTGTCTGAGGGGAAGAGGTACAGGAGGCTGTGTGGCGGGCGGGCTCTGGGGAACGCCCGCACCGCCATGGCTGCACCGGGGCGGGAAGACCGGGGAAGACGCAGCCTCGCGTTCTTTCCTCTTCCCCAGAACCACAGCCCCTCGGCCCCTCACCCTGCACACAGCCCGCCCGGGATGCAGGCCTTAAACTGGGGCCTTTACCACTCCCGCCGGCCGGGAACCAGAATCCGGAACCAAAGCCATGTTCCTCGAGACACAGACGCGGCAGGGATCCCAGTGTGCAGCCCCGAGCTGCCCCGGACCGCTCGCACGCGTGCACACCCAGCCCTCTAGGTGAGCCCTCCGTCAGCTCTCCGTCCGCCACAGCTACCTCTGTCCCCCATGCTGGGGCTGAAGGACTCCGGGGCCCCTCCTCTGTTGTCCACTGCCCCAATGAGCTCGGGGGTTGTGATTTAAAAAGCACCACCCCCTCCACCCGGCCCCCCGCAGCTGTCCACAAAGAGCATGGCGGGGTTTGAAGGTGACAAAGATGGATCGCCACGTCCATTCCTCCTCTTCCTCCCCCACCCGGTGCACGAGAACGCGCGCGCGCGCACACACACACACGCACACTCCAAGCTATATCTGTCCCCTCCTGAGATCACGCGAGGACAAGGAGGGGAGGCGGGAGGGGGTCGGAGCCGCGGGAAACCAGGCACAGAACAGGGTGGAGGTTGTAGAGGTCCCTCTCGAGGTGCAGGACAGAAGGCTCGGGGGGTAGAGGTGATGGTGGGGAGGAGAGTGGACGCCGAGGTGAAGGACAGAAGGGACAGGAGAGCGGGGAGATGTGCCAAACAAGCACCGGCAAGGAGACGAACAAGTGAAGACGCGGGCGCGGAGCGCAGTGCAACCGGAACGGGGTAGCACGGGGAGGGAGGAGACCCCCAGGGGAGACGGGGTGGTGGGGCAGGGCTTTGGGAGGGGCCCCCCACGGGTGAGACAGCAGGGGGCAAGGGCCCCGGATGCAAAGCAGTCCTGCAATGGGGGGTGGGGGGAGGCAGCGCAACTGAGAGAAACCCAGAGAAGGGAGACCCCGAGCTGGACACCAGGCGGCGGGGAAACTGCGCTGGGAGCCACGGGAGGGAGAAGCCGGACAGGAACACACGGCTCCCCGTGTAAGTGCACATGTGCGCACGTGTGTTCTCACAGGAAAGTATGTTAGAGTCTATTAAAGGTGAGCGTCACGGAGCAGTGATGTGGTCAATTTTCTACTTTATGCTTCTCTGCTAGCCTCAAATTTTTTTACAGCAAACACCGATCTCAAAAGTAGAGGAAAAAACAGCAAGGAAATTGAAATGCGCACGTCAGTACACATGTGACCTTGTGTGCACCCCATGGGCCCCCCAAGTACACTGCTCCAGGCCCCGTCCCTGCTCCTGCCTCCTGGCCTTGCCTGCCTATGTCCCATCTTTGGGACAGAGGACAGGCCGAGAGCTGGGACAAAGACGGCTCCGGGATTCCCAGGGGAGAGGACAGGAAGGACAGTGGCTGCCGCCTTTAGAAACTCGAAGCAGGAGCTAGGGAAAGGGCGGTAGATCGGGCGCGGGGCGGTGGCCACCCGAGTCCCAGGGGTTCTAGGAGCGCGTCCCACTCAGATGTTGGGCCCCACGTGGGGTACTCACCGTCCAGTGACAACCAGTCGAGCTGAGTACTAGGCAGTGACAGGAACCGGCGGGCTCGATACTCAAAGAGCACAGAGGCAGAAAGGGGCCCCTCCCGGCCTGCCACCTGCAAAGACACCAGCCCCACCTCATGGGCTGGGAGGGGGGAGGGTCAGCGACACGGGTTCTCTCCCTGGCTCCTTCTCCGGGGCCCACATGAGCGCCGCACATGACCATTTCACAGTTGGCTCTGCTGCGCCCTTGCCAGAGGCAGGGAGGCCCCTGGCCGACATGGCCTTGGTGCCACCTGGGGCCGGATTCTCATCATTCAAGAACTTAATACCTGCTGTGGGCTGGGCTGGGGACACTGGGGTTGTAGACCCAGTGGTTAAGTTAGCACCCAGGCCTGGGAGCTGAGGGTCCACAGATGCCTCTGCTTGGGAAGCACCCTCCTCCCCCGAGGTCTGGGTGCAGGGTCATGAGCCTGTTACTAAGTTCGGGGAAGGAGAGGCAGCCGCTCACCAGCGGGGCCCAGGGAGAGCTGTGTCCTGGGCTCTCCGTGTCTACGGCCTTGAGGACGAAACCACCAGGCCCTGGTCCGCAGACTACAGGCTGAGAGGAATCCCAGCACCCAGCTTCCCTGGTCTCCCCTTGCCTTTCACGCACCCCTGGACCAGGCTGTCGCGATGCGCCCGCCCCCAGACAGCAAATCTGTCACCCTGTCAGTCTGGCGGTCCCTGCGGCCCCAGAGCAGCACTGACTGCTGGGTGCGGGTGAGGAGCAGAGCCGGAGGCAGAAGGGCAGGGGCGAGCCTCGGCAATGAGCTCCAGACCATGCTGTCCAACAGAGCTTGCCTCGATGACAGGAACGTTCTGGATCAGCACTGTCCAGCAGGGGAGCGCGAAGCCATGTGGCTACCGAACCCTCCACATGTGCTTGCTGTGAGGGAAGGACTGAATCTTACGTTTTCATTCATTCTAATGAATTTCCACGGGCCCACGTGGCTAATGCCTACCGTACTGGACAGCCCAGGTCTAGGAGGCAATGTTCTTTAGTCCAAGACTGGTCGAGGGAGACCGTGTCTTCTTTCTCATGCTCCTGAGACCCCCCCTGGACTGGAACCAGAGGCTGACTCCAACCAACCAGGGGGCCTGAAGGGACAGTGGAGGCCCGCTGGGTCAAATGCCTGACCTCCCAGGAGGGGAGGCCACGGACCCGAGAAAGGAGCAGACTTCTCCAAGGCTGCCAGTCAGCTAAGGACTAGACTGCTTACGCCAGAGCCTAGACTTCCGACACATACGCCCAGACTCGTGGGCCTGTTGGGGGAACATGGGGCTCACCCGCCTGCCTGCCTGCCCGAGAGCGGCCCTTCCCTCGAGCCCTCCCCACCCCCGTACCAGGACAGTAGCAGCGTAAGACCCCAGGCTGGACGAGCGAGGCTGGCACGGCGATGTGATCAAAGACACAGGAGTAATGCTCGGCAGCCTCAGTCCAGGGACCTGTGATGAGCACCTTGACCCCACCCTGCAGAGACAAAACCCAGAGTCATGCGACTGGAACTCGGTTGGGTGTTCATTCATTCATTCATTCATCATGAAATCAGACCCTGAGGGAGCATGTGCGGTACGGCAGGCCCTGTGCTAGATTCTGGGGTACAGGGGTGGGGCAGGACCCAGAAAGGTGAGGTCAGCTAGCCCGGCCCCACCTCCCAGCACTCCTGCCAGGAACAGGGAACTCACTACTTCCCCCGGGGCTACCAACTCACTGGCAGCTGTCATGGGCCGAAGCCCTTGCCTCGGGCTCCCACGGTCCTCCCACCGAGGTTCCTCCTCTCGCTCTCTGGGGCAGCAGAGAGCAGAACTTCACTGCGGGGGGGACAGACCTTCGGCTTCCCCAAGTCCGCATCGAGGGCACTCGGGGCACTCACGACCACACCCAGCATGCGGGGGGCGGGGGGGGGAGGGAGAGACGAGGTAAGCAGCTAGGCTCTGCTCTGCGGGGGACGGAGGAGGGGCTGGGGCCCGAGGCTCACCTCCGGGTAGGACCACTCTGGGGAGAAGTCTGTGATGGTGCCAAGAGCAGGAGAGAGCTGGGCGGCTGGGGCAGGGGCGCCTGGAGCCTCATCGCTGATGAGCTCTCCCATGAGGTCTGGGAATGATGCAAGACTGAAGGGCTCCAGTTCGCTGGCCCCAGCAGCTCCTCCAAACAAGGCCTCCCCTCTGCCTCCCCTGCCGGCCGGCTCCAGGGGCGCAGGTGAGGAGGGGGGTGAAGGAGGGGGTGAAGGTGCGGGTGGGGCGGCCCCCTGGGCCTTGAGCTCCTCCCCACTGCCATCATCTTGAATGAAGAAGCGGTTTCCTCTTCTCCCACCTGCTCCTGGCGGAGGAGGGGGACCCCGAGCAGCTGCCTGGGGCTCCAGGGCAGCAGCGGGCTCTAGGGCAGGGCAGGGGGTGTGGGCGGCCTCTGCCTCCGGGAAGTCTGGGCTTACCCCCTGCCCCCCTCCGTACGTCTGGCCCCTCTGAGGGCTGTTGAGAAAACGATCCGGGTCAAAGGCAGGGCTGGGAGGAGCTGGCGGGGCAGAGGCCTCGGAGCCTACCACCACAGCCAACCTCACGGAAGGCCTAGGGTCAGCCTGGGGAGCCAAGTGCCTGGTGGGCGTCAAGCTCCCGGTCCGCTGCTCCAGTCCCGTCAGGAGGAGGATTGCAGTGCCTCCTCTCGATGAACCCCCTCGAGAGGTGGGAGGGCTAGGTCTGATCTCTAGGGGTTCCGCAAAGCCGGAGGAAGAGGAGGATGAGGAGGAAGAAGAGGAAGGGGAAGTATGTGCCTTGGGGAGCTCCGGAGGAAGAGGGGCTATCAGCGGAGGGGGCTCAGGGGGGTGGGGGTGGGAGACAGAGGTCAAGGTTAAAGCTCGGGGCTCCACTTTCGGAGAGATGATGCGGTGTTTCGTGCTGCTGCATTTGTGGGTGAGGCTTCCGGAACCTGCAGTGGAAAGGGGCGGGAGGATCACGGTTCTCCACCATCCCTTACCATCGCTTGGCAGCAGCTTCCAACCAGCTTCCCGGCACAGGGCCCTGTACCAGAGGTGTACTACCGGCTGTGGCCACTGGGAGGCAGGAGTGGTCCCCTTCCCCCTCCCCGCCAAATTAAACAGGACTGCAAGGGCTCTGCGGGGAGAATAGCCGACAGAAACCAGTAAAGGCGTGAAGGACATAAGAACACAAGAAAGGGAGTACCAACTAAGAAAGCTAAGGCGGGTGTCAACGGTCATGCTGGAGTGGCCCGGAGCCGCTAGGGTAGCAGACAGATCAAGAGTCTGGGCCTGGCCAGAGTGCCCTGAGTGGAAGGCCTCTGTGCATCTGGCCCTCATTCTGCGATATGCAAAAGACATGCAAACCAGCATGCAAATCGCGGCAGGACAGAGATGCTGAGGAAGCGCAGTACAGTAGGCGGTAGGTGTAGGCAGGAGCACAGCTCCAGGGTCAGGGGTCACTCACCGAGGCCCCCGCTGCAGAGGCAGGCGTGGGTTCGCGGCGCGGGCTTGGTCGGGTGTGTGTCCAGGATCTGCTGCACCAGCTGCTCCACTGAGAACTCCTCTGTCCCGTTCCCACAGCTCCACTTGATGCCATGAACTGGAAGACCATTGGGGTGGGGGGGGCGTGCTGGGGGACCCCGGAGCACCCGGGCCGCTCCGGGACTTCCAGCCAGCAGCCTCAGAGCTCACAAACGTCCTTCGGCCCCTCCTCCGTGATTGTAAGACCTCAGGACACGCCAGAAACCCTCACGCCCCCTCACACCCCCTGGCTCGCAGGGAGCTGCTCACCCCACGCTGGTGGGTTCAGGGCCGCCCCGCCCCCCGGGGGCCCCGTCTCCACTCCCAGGGCGCCTTACACATGGGCTTCAGCTGCCCCAGCAGCTCCTCCCGGGACCACTTCAGCCACTCGCGCCGGTCGCTGCTGATGGAACAAAAGATGGGGCTGCAGCCCTTCCCGCAATCCTCCAGGGCTGGGACGTTCAGGTAGTGCACAAGCACGATGTCAGGGTTCTGAGAGCACAGGGGCACACACAGGGCGCCGTGGGGTCCCTGCTCTCTTCTCAGGCAGCTGCCTCCCACCCCCAGTCCTGGCGCCCTCCATCCCCTACCCCTCTCTCCGTTTCCCGGGCTCCTCCTCCCACTCAGAACCCAGTGGCCCTTCGGTCCATCCGTCCATCGTCCCAGACCCCAGCCCCCTCCAAGAGCCAGGAAGCCCCCGGCCCGAGCCCTGCCGCCCTCACCTGGAGCAGCCAGTAGCAGCGCCGATGGAATGTGGGGACGATGGAAGAGTGAACGTAGCAGCCATAGAGACACTGCCAGGAGACAGGCTGGGGTGGGGGGAGGGCTAGTCTGCTCCCCAACTCTTCCTCTGTTCAGTCCCTTCGCAGGAATCCCAATCTTTCCACGGGTTCCTCTTCAGCCCTCGCCCACCCCACCTACTCCCCACGCACACCTTCCCATCCCAGCACCCCGCGCCCCGGATGGGGGTCGAGAGGAGGGAACAGTGGGGCCGGGGCCTTACAAGGCGGACCGGACTGGGCACACGGGAGGGACTGTCGCGAGATCAGAGAGCAGGGCGAGAGCACATCGGAGATGAAGAGCCGTGATTCGGGGGAGGAACCCGGTGCTCAAAGGTTCAGGACTTGGACCCCTGAGGGAAACGGGCCTGGGCGGCCCCCGGGGGGAGCCCAAGTCCTGGAGAGCTGGCTGGTCCGAGGGAGGCGGCGCGTGGCTGAGGCACCTGCCAGCCGAGCCGCGGGAGTGAGAAGGGAAGCGGTCAGGAGGGTGGGAGGAGGGCGGCCGGGGCTGACGGCTGGACAGCCGCCTCACCTCCATGCCCTGGACCTTCAGCTTCATGTGGTCCTCGCGCGTGGTCTTCCCGTCCTTCCGCTTCTTCCACAGGTAGCCGTCCTTCCGGTACTTGACCTTCTTGCGGTTGTACAGGATGATGGAGCCGTTCTGAGGCCTGGCAAGGGGAGGGCTGGCCATGAGCCCCACGGCGGGAGTCCCAGGGCCCGGCCGCTGCCCGCCTTTGCAGCCCCGCTCACCTTGTCTTTGGGGCACAGGACAGCCACTCGTCATGCTTCTCAAAGGTGATCAAGTAGGATGCGATCTCCTGTTGGACAAGGGGCACTCAGCTGGGGGTCCCCGCGTAGAGTCTGGGGCTGGCCTCCTGCTCGGCTGAGCTCTGGCCGCTAGTGGAGGCTCCCAGCAAGGACCGCTGCCCTCCTGGGTCCCAGGCTCCATCTCAGACCCGAGTCTAACCTCTCCCTCCCTCCCTCTCAGCCGGGGCCCAGTCCAAACTCTCTATCCTCCGTGCTTCATGCCACATGTGATTTTGCTTTCCAAATCCCATTTCTGTGCCACTTCCTGGTTCAGAAAACCTCAGTGGCTCGACGCTGCTAGGAATTCCGAATTCCTCAGCCTGAGTCCAAGCTTCTCCGACACCAGGGATAAAACCGCTGCGCGCTCCCACCGTTAATTCATATTCCACCTACCATTCCTGCCAGACCAGCCCCGGACTCTGCTGAGCATGCCCCAAGCCGTGAGCTCCTGAATGTTAGTGTCCCCCCAGGCCTGAATGCCATGCACTCACTTCTCTGAGCCTGGAAACCTTCGTCATCCCACAGACCACATCCCTTCCCAGGTCTCCACCGAGCCCCGCTCCCTGCCCTGGCCCTTCCTGCATTTACAACAATCACACACGCATGTGCTCTCCTGCTGACAATTCTCGTCTAACAAAATAATCAAGCTGACGATGATTAAGTGCCAAGGACCCACAAAGCATTGTGTGTGTGTGTGTGTGTGTGTGTGTGTGTCGAGGAGGGGGGCACGGAAGGTGTGTAACACGAGGACGGTGCCTCCAGAAGGAGCCAGCATCAGTGATGGTTAAGAGCAGAGGCTGCAGAGTTCAGTAAACTACACAGGGAGACCTGTTTCCTCCTGCCCAGCACGGGGAGAACAACGTCTGCTCCACAGGGCCGTTAAAGGGCTGAGCGAGTTAATTCAGGTCAGGGACTTAGCACAGCGCTTTTGTTGCCGCTTGCTATTATTTTTACCCAGGTGGATGCGCCCAGGAGTGCCTGCAAGATGAGGTCCCTAAAGAGCTTAGAGACCTCTGTGACACCCCCCCCCCGTTACCCTCCAAGAGCTTAGAGCAGTCTTCGGAAGACCCCCATTCAGCCTCCTCCAGCCCACCTTGCTAGGCCCTACCCCCAAGGCTCCCTGGGAAACCTCATTTGTATTCCACCGAAGCCGCTCTGGGGGCAGCAGTGGGCAGCGAGGGAGACACTCCAGCAGCTTCTTGGGGAGAAAGATCTTCAGGTGGTGGCTGTTCTCTAGAGGCAACCAGAAGGGAGGGCTCAGTGTGCTGCCTCTGACACCTACCACAGCCCAGGGCTGAATCCAAAGCACTGGGGGAGGGGCGGGGGGGGCCTGGACAGGACAAGGACAGCAGGGACCCAAGAATTTGAGGGTCACCACAGCCGGAAGAAAGAAGGGCTGGGAACCTGGGCCGTGAACTCACCGGCAACCTCGGTGGTGTCCTTGGTATTCATGGTGAGGGCTCCAGGGGGCAAGGTCACCCCCGGCCTGAGGGGCCGGGGGGAGGGGGAGTCTGTGCTGGGAAGGGAGAGAACAAGGTCATGGCAGAAGCCCCCCCCCCCCATTGACCCAGGATGAGGGGATGAGCTGGGAGGGGGGTGAAGAACTGGGTCGTGATATCCGGGAAAGATGAGAAGGCAGGGGGAAGGGGTCAGACTGAGATGTGAGCAGAGCTGGGCATGGAGGAGAGGGAGAATCCAGACCGGGTGCCAGCAGCCAGCCAGAGTGGGGAGACACCCCAGACACCACCCACCGACAGAGTCATCAGGAAGAGACCAAGGGGGTGGGGGAGGGGGAAGGCTGGCAGGGCTGGCGCTTCCCAGGCCTTACAGCAGGGTCTCTTGTAGACCCTGGGGCTACCTGGGGCCTGGGGCCTGGCACCTGGTCCTTGGAGGACAGGTTCAGCAAAGGGGAGCCTGGATGCTGGGGGGAGGGCAGGAGACCTAAGTCCACTGGAGAGCTGGGCCTTACAAGACACACCCTGGGTTCCTCCTCGATTTGATATTTGCCAAGGGAAGGGCAGATCTGACGACTGATCGCAACCTCCTCCCTCTCCTCCAGGTTGGTCAGGGCCTGGTCGGATCTGGGCCAGGTACCCAGGCCCCCACTTCCCACCCCCAGGACAACCCATCCTCCGCTCAGAGGCTCCCGGCCCTCCCCACCCCTCCCCCACTAGCGCTCTCCCCAAACGCCTCCGCTTCCCCTGGCCTCCGGGCCCACCGTACCCCATCTACCACTCTGGCTCCAGCCTGAGCCCCCACCCTCCCGAGGGAACAGATGGAAGCTGGAGGATGCTCTCAGCGCGGGCTCCGGGCGGCGGGCTCCGCCAGGTGTCCCGGGTGGAGAGGGGAGGAGGCCCGTCCGCGCGAGCTGTGCGCAGGGCAGCTGGGTCGGGGTAAGGACTCCGCCCCAGGGCGCAGGTGCGCAGTCCTGGCCCGGCAGCCTGCCAGGGTGCGGAGCGGCCCAGGGCGGGGGTCCCCGGAGAAGCCCCGACGTGAGAGGGTCCGCCGTCCGCCCGCCCGCCCGCAGGGGCGCTCCGGAGACGCCGCGGGACAGAGCCCGCGGGCGCGCGGCGGCGAGGGCCGGGCCGGGGGCCGGGGCGCGGGGTCCCCCGGCGGTGCCGGTGCCGCAGGTCTGCCGCGGGGCCCTGCGCGTTGCGGCGCCCCCTGGCGCGGGGGAGGAGGACGGGAGCCGGCGTGGGGGCGAGCCGGGAGGAGGGGCGGGGGTCCCCGCGCCGCGCGCTCGCGGCCGGGCCCCGGAGCGGCGCCCCCTGGCGCGGGGGCGGAGAGGCGGGCGAGAGGCCCCGGCTCTTACCTCCCGGGGTCCCGCGGGTGACGGCGGCAGCGGCCATTCTACCCCACACCGACCCCCCCCCGGCGCCCGCTGACAGCAGCGCCCGACGTCACTGCGCACGGGGCGGGGCCTCCCCGTTAAGGGGACTGCGGGGGTGGGGTGTGCAAGCCGGGCAGCCCCGGGCGGCGGCCGCGGGGCAGGGGACGCGGGGCGGGGCAGGGGACGCGGGGCGGGGCAGCTGCGCCGGGGGCAGGAGAGACCGGGGACCCTGGGGCTCGGCGGGACCCAGCCCGACTTCACTTTAGCTGGGTCCTGGACAAGGGGACGGCGCTCTCCCTCCCCGCGAGCCTCTCCATCACTGCTCCCCGGGCAGAAAGACACTCTGGGCTCGACTTGCTCGTTTTTTAATGCCAGAACAGAGGAGGGAGCACCGGACCCGGAATCCGGCCGAGGGGCGGGGTGTGGGGACGGGCAGCCGGCCCCGGGGAGCCCCGCGAGGGCGGGTTGACCAGGGAGGCCAAGCGGACTGTTAGCGCCCAGTGCTGGGGGTGCGGGCAGCTGGGAGAGGCTAAGGAGGGGGAAACGCCTCGCTGTCCCAAGTCCGGGAGGCTTCAGGGCCGCCAGCCAGCCTCGGGCCCGCGGGGCGGGGGCAGCGGGGGGCAGCTGGGGCACGGGGTCCGTCCTCACTCCTCAGACTGCACCTCCATCCCCCAGGGCTTGCAGAGGAGCTTCCTGCTAGCTGTGACAGCGCTGTAGGAGGCCAGGGAGCCCAGCCGCCTGGGGAGGCAAGACCCTCCCTGGCCAAGGGGGCTCCAGGGAGACCAGAGCAACTGTAAGGATGAGAATGGGAAAGGCCGTCTCTCAGGTGTCCTAGCCCTGGATTCCAAGCACCCCCGCCTCTCTGTGTTTTGTTCCTCTCCAGGCCAGCCACCCAGCCTGGGGCCCCCGGCTCCCCCTGTCCTTCCACGCAAGGCCAGGCAGCCCCTGCACCCTCCTCCACCCCACCAGGTTCCTCCTCCAGACCTGGGGCTGGCCACTGGTGAGAGGGTGGCCGTCTTCCTGTGGATATGCAGCCCTCTCCTCCAGACCCCGGTATCGGGGGGTGCTGGGGACTCCGCAGCCATCATGGGCAAGAGCCAGGGGCTCAGAGGCAGGCCCAGAGCCACCCCACTGGGCCTTCTTCTGTCTGTGGGAACATGAGGCTTAGGAACATGGTGCCTGGAGGCCAGGCTTCCTGTCTCTCTACTCTTCACCTCTTTGCCCTAGAATACTTCCTGCTGGGACCCGGGGATGTTATCACTGGACTTCCAACCCTCCGCCCCCAGCTTCCTGCTCCCCTCAGATTGGAGCACCCTCTGTCCAGGGACTCAGAGGTGACCTGTGGCTGCCCAGACCCTCCAGTTATGTGGACGGCTTTCCTGTCTTCGGGGCTCCTGTACAGCCTCCAATTCCTTCAAAGCTCTCAACCCCTTCCTTGGTTCAAACCCTCCTGCCCCCAAACTCTGCTTGGCTCCCAGAGCCCAGATGTCTCTCTCCTTACTCATTGATGAGTCTCTGTCGCCTCCTTAGATCCTCCAGGTGATAAGTGACTGCCCTCACCCGGGCTGGAATGCCCCCAGGTCCCTGCTGCATTCCTGCCAAAGGTGGTCTCCTTCTCTTTCTTCTGCAAAGCACCTCCGGTGGTGGGAGCCCCTCAGGGCGGTACAGGCCAGGCTGGGAGCATGCAGGGGCTCTCTGTGCCCGAGAATGGGGGGAAAGGGGCCAGAGGGCAGAACTCGGCCTCTTGAGGGAGGGCCTGGACTGAAACAGGGAGTCAGGGGGTCTTGGGAAGCCCAGATTGTGGAAACAGGGTGACTGATGCAAAGAAAGGAGGGTGTGGTCCATGCACTGGTTAGAGGACAGCAAGAGGGAAGAGGTGGTAAGTTCAAGCTGAGGATAGGATGGCAGTGGGCGCGATTTTAACCAAGGAGTGCTGAAGGGCATGTCTGTCATACCTGCAGGGGTGGAGTGTACTGTTCTTCCATCCAGGTGGGGCTGTAAAGCACAAAAGGGGAGCTACGTGCAGAGGACACCCCCATCCGTATTGTCTCTCTGACCGCCTCTCCCAACCACCTGTCCATCTGGCAGTAGGAGCTACGGTGGCCATCGGCCAGCGGGCCAGCCGTCCCCAGACAAGGGCTTATTGCTGTAAGGCTTAGTGCAAAACTCTGCAGCCTTACTTCCCCCTCCTTTTCTCTGTGTCTACCCACCTGGGCCTTTGGCTAAGGTTCTCCCAGAAGAGGTCTCTGTATCTCTGGGGCGTCAGTCCGGGGCTTTGGGAAGGCAAGCTGGCGGGTGCCGGTCGGCGGACGACCCTGGAACACCTGAGAGGAAGACAAGGGAGGCCCAGGGCTGGCTCACCTCTCACGGCGTCCACTCACTCCAAGGATTCAGGGGTCCCGTCTTTTCATGGGACCGCACGGCTGTCTGGGACCCTCCAGCCACGTGCTCTCCTAGCCATTTCAGCTGAGGAGGTGGTGCGATCTCTGATTTTCGAGACTGGAGACTGGCAGTTGTTTGAGCCTCAGATCTCGGCAAATCTCAAACGTCTAAGCCCCACAACCAGAGAAGCCCGTGTTCAGCTGTCAGAGAGGAAGGCCCCAGCAGCTCAGCTGATGTGACAGGGCACGTTCCCTCCGGTCAATGCAAGGACCCAGCCGAGCAGAACCTCTGTTCACTCCTGCTTTGTCTCCCCTAACTCAGGGAAACTACTGTTCTTCTAGGTAGCAAGGGGTGTGCACAGCTGTTTGAGAACAAGGCTCAGCACTTCCAAAGTCCCCAGACTGGATGCCAACTGGTCTCCTGCTCCCCAGGGGAGCGTCCGGGGGCTTGGCCTGGACCCTCTCTCTTCTTGTCTCCATCTCTCCTTATGGGATCTCACCCAGGCCCATAACTTTACATACTCCTGATGTGCTAAGGACTCCCAAATCCATATCCTCCCCCGGACTCCAGACTTGCAGGCTCAACTCCCCACTCACATCTCCTCCCAGCCTTCCCCACCTCACGGGAAGGCACTCCAAATGCCCAAATGCTAGAGCCCACAAACCTGGTTTGCCTCACTTTCCCTCAGCTCCCATATTCAGTCCATCAGCAAGTCGTGTCAGTTCTACATCTAAAATACACCCAGATTTTACTTAAAATAAAAAAACTTAGGGTGCCTGGGTGGCTCAGTCAGTGAAGCCTTTGCCTTCAGCTCGAGTCATGATCCCAGGGTCCCAGGATCGAGTCCCACATGGGGCTTCTTGTTCAGCGGGGAGCCTGCTTCTCCCTCTCCCTCCACCTGCCATTCCCCCTGCTTGTACTCGCTCTCTGTCAAATAAATAAAATCTTCAATAAAATAAAATAAAATAAAATAAATCTGATTTGACCACTCCTCACCCTTTGCACTTCCTTCACCACTATTCCCGCTCATCTACCCCAGCCTGGACTATTATTGCAATGGGCTCCCCCTGCTCTCCCTGCTTCCACCCCAACCCCCCAATCATCTCTTCTGCCTGGAGCAGTGTGAGTAACCATTTAAACACAGTCGTATGAAATGACAGACAAGTTGAAATTTACTTCAAGACAAGCTGAGGAGGAGGAGGCTGGACAGTCGCACGGATGAAACGATCGTCCCTAGAATGATAATTTTTGAAGCTCCCAGAAAGTGTTCACTGGCTTCAGGGTGAGTATTTTCTCTACTTTGGTATTTGTTTGACATTTTTCACAATAAAGAAATTGGGGAGAAAGAAAAAACTTTCTTTCTGCTCATGACATGAGACTGCTCATGTCATTTCCTTGCTGAAAACCTTCCACTGATTTCCACTGTCCTTCGGATAAAATCCAAACCCTTTTCAGTGGCTTGTAAAGGGCTGGCCTCTGCCTGACAGTCTGACTTTACTCTCTATTTTCCCCTTGATCACCAAGTTTCAGTTTCACTGGCGGGCTTCCTGGTCCTACAAGATACCGAGCTTATTTCTTTCCTGGGGCTTCCCCCCCCCCCCTACTATTCCTTCTTCTCCCCTCGGCCCCCGACCTGGGCTATTATCAGACCGGCTGATTCTCATCTTTCAGATCTGAGTTCAAACTCACCTCCCCAGAATCGTCTTCCATAATCACCCTATCTAAATTTGTGTTTCCAGGATATTCTATTTTCCGTTGTATTACACTCCTATTTTTTTTTTTTATGTGTGTGATACTTCTCACTAATTGAAATTATATTTATGTTTGGACATTCTGTCTCCTCCCTCCAGAAGGTAAGCTCTATCTTTCCAGTTGTTGGATCCTGATGCTTAATATCGTGGCTAGGACATTGTAGTTCTAGGCAAAAACTATTTGTGGAACAAATTAATGAATCATTGATCTCCTGAGACCAGGCATTGAGCCTCTTGTTCCTTATTTGCTACTCCTGTCGGGGAAGAAGCCAGGCGTGCAATCTTCCCTCCATCCCATCCCCACTGGGTGGGGAGGACTCACTTGGCAAAGGGGATGAGCTTGTCTCCATCTTCCTGCACAACTGGACCGGGCTGGGTGGCTGGACTGAGTCTCCTCATTGGTGCTGGGAGGATAATGGAAAATGAATCATTCACTCATGTCACGGCTGTAGGGACGGGACCAGCTGAAGATCTAGAGATCGGAAAGAGGGTTTGTGGTTCAGGACAAAAGGAAGGAGATCTTAAGAAGTATTTCTAGTGCTGGGCATGTTTATGAGCTGAATGTATACACGGTCTAGAGAGGGCGTGGGTAGGAAACGTGGACGTTCAAAGATAAATCAGGAAATTAATTTTCTGGAGCGAAAGGTACAGAGTAAGCGCGACCTACAGATGACAACCTGGGATGATGGAAGGACAGACAGGTGGAGACTAGATGGGGCAGAGGAGTTTGGGGGTCGTTGGTACAGAATGGGTGGTTGGGGAAAATTTGACAACTGAGGGTTGGTAAGCAAATCAGGTATGAGGGCTCATGGAAGTCACGTGGGGACAAGGCAGCGTGGTCCAGTCTGGAGGGAGGGAGGGGGCAATGGAGGCTGCCTACAGGTAAAGGTGAGCGGGCAGGTGAGCCGCACAGAGCCAGACTGGGGGGGGGGGGGGCGGGCCGAAAGAGCAAGTGAGGATGCCAGAGGAGGGCTCTGAGCCGGGGGTCCTGGGCCCAAAGCGGGGGAGCCGAGCTCAGGGGGTCTCAGCGGGCACCCCCGCTCTCCAGGGCGGGGTGCAGCTGAAGGAAGCGGGACAGCACTCAACAGCGGGCCGGGAGGTGGCCCAGGCCTAGTGGGGCCACCAGGGAGGGGCGGGGACCCCGGGCAGGTGCACCGGGCCGGGGGGAGGGGCGGGGGGGGCGCGTTTAAGCGGAGGCCTGAGGGCGTAACCGGGCGAGGCGGCGGCCCGGCCTGGGTGGGGAGGGGGAGGTCGGGTCCGAGACGGCACCCAGGCTGAGGCGGCGGCCGGCCTACCGGGCAGGGGGCCAGGCAGCGGACCGGCCAGCGCCGCCGCCCGCTCTCGGCCCCGGCACCTGAGGCGGCGGCGCGACGGGCTCCAGAACGCCAGGCGGGCGCGGAGGAGAGAGGCGCTGACTGGAGCCCCGGGGCGGAGCCGGCGCGCCGCGCACGCGGGGGCGGGGGCGGGGCGGGGCCAACCCCTGGGCGGGGCGCGACGGGCGACTCCGCCCCTGGGCGCGCCTCCGACGGCGGCGACGTGCGCGGGTCCGGGGCCTGGGTCCCCTCCAGGGCTCGCCCGCTGCCCCCCCAACCCCGCTCCACCCCCCACCCACCGCCGCGGCCCGGTTCCTCGGGCGCCGTAACCCTCCCGCTAGCCAACGTCCTGCGCGCCTTTCTGCGCCCGCAGCTCGGTTCCCCGTCCGCGCCCGGTGGGCCCCACAGTTCGAGGGCATTGCCCCTTTAACAGCAGTTCCCGGGACGCTCCCGGGCCCGAGTCGGGACGGCGCCCGCCCGCCCGCGTGCGCGCGCCCGCCGGTCCCCCGCCCCTCGCTCCCGCCCCAGCTCGCGCTGCCCGGGCGGGCGCCGGCCGCTGGCGCCGCTGCTGCTGCCGCCCCCGGGGCGCGAGTCCGCCGCCCGCCGCCCGGGGACCCGGCGAGGGGCGGGGGCAGCCCCGAGCCCGCTCTGGATCTGTCGGCCGCCGTCTCACGCCCCCCCCCGCCCCCCGCCGCCACTGCCCCGGGAAGGTCGCCCCGGTGCCCTCCGCCGAGCGGCTCGGGGAGCCCCGCCGCGACGAGGTGAGCGCTTGGGGGGAGGGAGGGCGGGGGAGGGAGGGGACGCCCGCCGAGGAATGTGCCGGGCTGAGGGGGCGGGGAGCCGGGGTCCCGGCCGGCCGCGGGAGCCGGGGTCATGTGCTGTTTGTCCCGCGGAGGCGCTGAGAGGTGCCAGGCCCGGGGCGGCCGTCGGGCGGCCGGCCGGGAGGGAGCACCGGGTCCGCATGGCCGCCCGCACAGGCCGGGACCGGCGTCCGCGCGGGGATCACCGGCGGGCTGGGGGCACGTGCCCCCGGCCGACCCTCGGCCGCGCCACCCTCTTCCCTGCCCCATGAGCTGCGACGGCGTGACCACGGCGTGCCCCGGTCGTCGTCCCTGCCCTGGGCAGGGTCTTGGGGGGTCAGGGCTGCGCTTCCTGACACAGCCTCTGGGATCTGAGCTCCTCCCTTCCTGTCCTGGGACACACCAGCCCTGTCCCCCTTCCCGTGCCCTGCCCAGGAAGGCTGCGGAGGTGAGGCCCAGCAGGACGCCTGGTTTGGTCCTGTGGGGCCACAGGAGGGGCCCCAGCATCCCGGTCCTGTTCGCCAGCCTCCACCCTCTTGCCGGTGGGCGTGGGCTGCTCAGCCTCTCCTCCCAGGGTGTGAGCACTGGGGCACCCACATTCCTGGGCTCCAGCCTGGCACCTTCTCCAGGGCAGTGGACGCCATAGGGCTGGCCCCAGGCTGGGGCTGGGACCTGGTTGCTAACTTTTGGGGACACCGCAGTGCTTCCCTGTCTCCCAGTAAAGACACAGGTATTTCGCAGGGATCTCCCAACAGAGGAGCCCTGGGGGTTGGTGTGGTGGATACAGGATGACCCCACCCTCCCCTGCTCATTGTCCAGGATCCTGAGGAGGAAGTGCTGGGGGCTGGGTGAGGGGTTTGGGGCCCACAGGCGGCTGGTGGAACTTTGCCCACTGGCAGTTCCTCCCCGCGTGGAGGCTGTGGGCTGTAGATGGGAGCTGGTTTCTCCTTCTTGGCTGGCACTGTGGGGGAATTTTAGGGCAGATTTTATGTCTGGGGTTTTCTTTTATGTCTCTCCTGGGCTCCCACTTTGTGCTGCCACCCCGGAGCTGCTCTCCCTGTCTAAGATTTCCGTCTTTGCCATCTTCTGGGCCTCCTTCCTTTTGTCCTTCCCTTGTTTCGTCAATAGTATGACCTGGATCTTGTTTTCTCCTTTCTTGTATCTCTCCCTTTCTTGGTGTCTGTGACTTTCTTTCGCTCCTCTGCTCCTCTTCCTGCCACCGCCAGTGTCTCTGCCTCGGCGTCCCTCTTTCTGAACTGCCTTCTGTCCAGCCTCTCTCTCTCTCCTCTCCCTGGGCGTCCGGTACACTTGCGAGTGACGAGGAATAAAAATATCGCGGTCCCTGCCCTTGGATTCACATTGCCTTCAGCCACTTGGGAGGGACCGCCATCGTCCCCTTTCCTAACCTTGCCCCCTGCCCCTGCCCTTGCCCTCCAGCCGTGGAACCCCGACCCACCTCTGGAGCCACAGGTGCCTCCTAACCACTCTTCCCCCACAACCAGGGTTTCCCCCACAGCCCCAGCTGGTGTGGCCAGGCCCCAAGGGTAGGATGGGGCTTCCCCTACGAGGGCCGGTGGCAGCCAGAGCTGATACAGCCCCCCTGGTCTGGGGCCAGGACGCCAGGTAACTGGGGGATGATGGCCCAGGTCCCTGCGAGCTGGGATATGGCCGGGGAGAGAGGCAGGAGCACCGTTGGGAGTCCCCGAGGACAGTGACGTTTGGGAGGAAGGCCAGAGGGCCAGGAGCTAGGTCCTGGAGGGGCTGGGGAGCTGGGGAAGGGGGTGGAGACGCTGGATCCTGGGAGAGGACGCGAGGCTATGTCTGGGTCCCCCCGGCGGGCTCTGACCACTTCTCCTGCCTCTTTCCTTCAGCTGAGGAGGGGGAGAGTCGTGGGAACCATGGCTGGTGCCTCCGTGAAAGTGGCAGTGAGGGTTCGGCCCTTCAACGCCCGTGAGACCAGCCAGGATGCCAAGTGTGTGGTCAGCATGCAGGGCAGCACCACCTGTGAGTGAGTCCCCGGGGCCCGGCTGGGCACAGGCGGGGCGGGCGGGCCCCCCATGCTGGCCCGGCAGGCTGGGCCGAACCGGGAGGAGGACTGGAGCAGGTGCTAGTCGAAAGGGCGGGGGCCGGGTCGGGGCAGGCTGGCCTTTCCACGCTCCCAATCCCTGGGAGGGGGAATGTTGGCCTGGAGCCTTCCATTGCCCAATCCGGGAGGCAGCCCGGTGAGGGGCGGGTCCTGGGGAGCCAAAATTAGCCTTGGTGGCTAGAGGGGGGTGGGGAGCATTAAAGGGGAGAGATGAACTAGCACAGAGGTGGGCAGTGGGATGCCTAGATTCCCACACCATGGGGGAATGGGCAGAGGTCGGAAGTACCTGACTTTGGCCTTCCTGTCTTTCCTTCTCCCGCCTCGTCAGCCATCGTCAATCCCAAACAGAGCAAGGATGCCCCCAAAAGCTTCACCTTCGACTACTCATACTGGTCACACACTTCGGTGAGGTCGCTGGGGTGAGGGGAGAGCTCAGCAACGAGGAACGGGGGTTCAGGTCCCGGGGAGGGGGCATTGCTGGGAAATAGGACCTCCACGGGGTGGGTTGGGACTGGGATGGGAGGACCAAGACCCTGGGGTGGGGTTAAGGAGGACCCTTAGGACGTGACTGGGATGAGGATGGGGCAGGAGAATCCCTTGGGGTTATCAGGTCCGGCAGGAGGCCGCACAGGGTCCCGTTGCGGATGATTGGAACCACGCATGGGGTTTGCTCGGGGCACTAGGACCTTTGGGTGATCAGCAGCGACAGGGGTGAGACTCTCGGGAGCCAGACCCCGAGGACGCAGTCACGTAGGGCTCCTGCTGTTCCTCTGCCCCGCCTCCCTAGGCCGAGGACCCCCAGTTTGCGTCTCAGCAGCAGGTGTACCGGGACATCGGAGAGGAGATGCTGCAGCACGCCTTCGAAGGCTACAACGTGTGCATCTTTGCGTACGGGCAGACCGGGGCCGGGAAGTCGTATACCATGATGGGGCGCCAGGAGCCGGGGCAGCAAGGGATCGTGCCCCAGGTACACGCCTGCAGCCCGGCGGGGCGGCCGAGGCCCAGCAGCTTCCGCTGCCCCCTGCGGACTGGGGGGCAGAGACCTGTGTCTCCAAGGCTGTGCCGATAGGGGATGCGCTGGGGGCGAGCGGTGGGCGGCTACCTGGGCTTCCCGGCCCCAGGGGGAGGGGTCTCTGCCCCCCACCGGAAGCAGCGAAGCTTCGGGAGAAGAGCCCACCCCTTGTCGCGGGAGAATCAGGGGTTTGGAGCCCAGTTCTGCCGCTTGCTGCCGTTTTCTCTAGTGTCAGGCTTCTCTGTGAGTGCGGGTCTCCTGAAGACACGTCTAGGTTGTCAGGGTGTCCACTGTAGAAAAGGGAGACGTGGATAACTGGGAGTTGACTGTAACACTCCGCGACCGTGCGGCCCGGTCGCCTTGCCCGTGGGCTCTGACGTTGGGGTGCCGGCGTTTGCTTCCTGCCTCACCGCATGGTAGTCGGTGACCCTGGGCAGGCGTGAACCCCTCCGAGGCTGCTTTCCCCTCTGCAATGGGAACACCTGCCCCTCAGGGCCGTGGTGGGGGTTAAACAGGGGCCCTCGGGCCGGCGCCCGCAGGTGCGTGGTGCACAGCGACTTCTCTGTGTCCCCTTCCAGCTCTGCGAGGACCTCTTCTCTCGCGTTAACGAGAACGAGAGCGCTCAGCTCTCCTATTCCGTGGAGGTGAGCCTGGGTCTTGGTGGGCCCCGGGCGGGGGAGGGGCAGCAGGCACGAAGCTCCGGGCCGTCTCAGGACTCGGGCAGCCTCGGGCCTGCCCCCGGCTCTTCTTGTCAGTGACGGAGGCTTTGGGCAAGTGGTTTCATCTCCCCGCTCTGGAGTGGGTTCACCCCTGCAATGACGGTGACTGGCCCCCTCCTCAGGCTGTCGGGTCAGCGAGCCCGCGTGTGGGGAGTGCTCAGCACCGCGCCCGGGCGTCGTGAGTGCTCGGGGTCCCCTAGACGCTGTCACCCGCGTCCCGTCCGGGGAGTCGGGCGTGAGTTTCGTTCCCGGTACGTTTAGCACACTCTCGCTTCTTACCTGCTTCCCCTGCTCAGGTGAGCTACATGGAGATCTATTGTGAGCGGGTGCGAGACCTCCTGAATCCCAAGAGTCGGGGCTCTCTGCGGGTTCGGGAGCACCCCATCCTGGGCCCCTACGTGCAGGATCTGTCCAAGCTGGCCGTGACCTCCTACGCAGACATTGCCGACCTCATGGACTGTGGAAACAAGGCTCGGTGAGGCCGGCGGCCGGAGCGCGGGGGTAGGGCGCCAGGCCAGGCAGGGGGGAGGCCAGATGCGGTGACCGCTCCCTTCCCCCCAGGACCGTGGCCGCCACCAACATGAACGAGACCAGCAGCCGCTCGCACGCCGTCTTCACCATTGTCTTCACACAGCGCTGCCACGACCAGCTCACCGGGCTGGACTCGGAGAAGGTGGGGGTTCCTCCAGCGCGGGCTGCCTTGCCCCGTTCCCTCGCCGGGCATCCCCCCGATCTGCCCGCCCGTGCCCCCGCCCACGCCCCGTCACCTCCCGCCCTTCCCTCCAACCCCAGGTCAGCAAGATCAGTTTGGTGGACCTCGCCGGCAGCGAGCGGGCCGACTCCTCGGGGGCCCGGGGCATGCGCCTGAAGGTGTGGGGGCTTAGGCGGGTGGTGGTTTCCGGCTGAGGGGGAGGCAGAGTGGAATTGGGGAGGGGGCCCCCATTGCCTACATTTCTCATCCGTTTCCAGGAAGGTGCTAACATCAATAAGTCCCTGACGACTCTCGGGAAGGTGATCTCGGCCCTGGCGGATCTGGTAAGAAGGGGGCCTGGGAAGAGAAGCGGCTCTGGGATGGGGCGGTGGGGGGAGTGCAGCGGGGTGGCTCATCCTGACCCCCTTCCCTTCCGTCCCTCAGCAATCAAAGAAGCGGAAGTCGGATTTTATCCCTTACAGGGACTCTGTGCTCACCTGGCTGCTCAAGGAGAACCTGGGTGAGGATCGCGTCCTCTCTCTCCTTACGGGCCCTGCCGCTCTCCCGGCTTTGATACGGCTCACGAATCCTTTTGCTACCCCTAGAATCTCAAATCCCCCAGTCGTCCCCTGACTGTCCCCCACCCCGGGGGACATCCGTGGAAGATGTCCCGATGCTGAGGCGAGCCGCGGGCCCTCTCTGACCCCATGCCCACCGCCGGCTTCGTCCTCCTCCCGCTCATCTGTCCCGAAGGTGTCAGAGGTGTCCCTGCCCTCACCCCTCCCCACGTCTGACTGCCTGCGTCTGTGGGGGAGTTCCATGACTCAAAGCTTCACCCCGTCTTGGATGGTGACCCCGTCAGAGCCCTGACCCCAAGACCCAGCCCGACTGTCCTTAGGCCCGAGCCCACCTGAGCTTTCCCTCCCCTCTTGCAGGTGGGAACTCACGCACGGCCATGATCGCGGCACTCAGCCCCGCAGACATCAACTACGAGGAGACCCTCAGCACCCTCAGGTGGGGCTCGGGTGGGAGCGGAGCGCCCGGGATGGGGCTAGGAGCTCAGAGCCGGCAGCTCGGGACCCGGGCCGGGAGACAGGCCGGGCCTCAGCTGGACCCAGTATTTACCAACTGGGAGAGGGAGGGAGACGGGCCGCAGACCCAGGGGTGTCTGGGCCTCACCCAGCCTGCCCCCCTCTATCCCCAGGTACGCCGACCGCACCAAGCAGATCCGTTGTAACGCGGTCATCAACGAGGACCCCAATGCGCGGCTGATCCGAGAGCTGCAGGAGGAGGTGGCCCGGCTGCGGGAGCTGCTGCTGGCCCAGGGGCTGTCGGCCTCGGCTCTGGGAGGTAGGGCTCCGGGGAGGGCCGCTCAGGGACGCCCCCGCCCGGTGCCGAGGCCGGAGACGGCCCGCCATGCACGAGGCTCTTCATACGCCCGGTGCGTGGATGCGGATACGCAGAGGGGAGGTCGCAGGCCTCCAGCCACTCTGGAGACGGGGGAACGGATTCTCCGGGGGAGTGAGGGTCCAGCGGGGCCTCGAGGACTGCCGCGGTGATGAGTGGGGATAGATGGCGAGCCCTGCATTTGTGGTTCGAGCAGTAAATCACGCGGGGAGGCCGTGGGGGCCCCTGCCTGCACAGACGGTCTCGTGGGTCATCAGAGGTTCCACCAGCCGTAAGCGTGACGACAGTCAGCCTCACGGACACCGGAGGGTGTCCTGGTTAGCGGGGGCCTAACCCGTGCTGGTTGCGTCCCGTGTGGACTCTGTATCCGGTCCCAGGGGCCTTCCCGCCGCGCACTGTCAGGGCCGAGGGGCACAGTGGGGAGCAGGGGGCTGTCCGTTCTTGGGAGGAGCAGGGTAGGGTAGACACGGGGGGAGGCTTGCAGGAGGGAGAGCAGCAGAATCTTTCTTACCCAAAAGCACACGTGACGTGGGCAGATCTGGGCAGATCTCGGCTCGCCGCAGCCGAGAACGTTCTGATGGTGGGAGTCACCTTGCAGCCTTGTTCAGTGATGAGCGCTTCGTGCCTGGAGGGGAACAAGCAGACACCGGGTGCCCGTGTGTCAAGGCCGCAGTAGGGGAGGGCCCTGCTTGGCGGAGGTTGGCCGGATATCTTTCAGAGTCCTTACGGGCTGGTCCCCGCTGACACGTTCTCTGCGTCTCCGATGGGCTCCACGTTTTCTCAGCCTCCTCTGACTTCTTTCTCCCCGGCAGGCCTGAAGGTGGACGAGGGGAGTTCCGGAGGTGCCCTTCCAGCTGTATCATCCCCCCCAGCCCCAGCCTCACCCTCCCATCCCCCTGCACACAACGGCGAGCTGGAGCCGTCGTTCTCTCCCAATGCCGAGCCCCAGATTGGGCCCGAGGAGGCCATGGAGAGGCTGCAGGTGGGCAGCTGGAGCTGGCGGGGGTGGGGGAGGCTGGGCACCACTGGGAGTCTAGTTCTCCAACGCGAGACTCGAGGAGCAAGGAGGAATCCCGGGGACAGGAAGGCCCCGGTGGTGGGTCCCTGTCCCCAACCGCCCTGCCCGTCGTGTGCCCCCAGGAGACAGAGAAGATCATCGCCGAGCTCAACGAGACGTGGGAAGAGAAGCTACGCAAGACGGAGACCCTGAGGATGGAGAGGTGCGGGGGGCGGGCTGGCGGCTGGGGCTCTGGAGGGGGGTGGCGGGGAGGGGAGGTGGGGCCCTGCGGGGAAGGAGCTCACGGGTCCCCATAAGACCGTTTGTCTCTCCGGCTCCAGAGAAGCGTTGCTGGCCGAGATGGGGGTGGCCGTCCGGGAGGACGGGGGAACCGTGGGCGTCTTCTCTCCGAAGAAGGTGAGTGAGGATTTGATGAGGCCTAGGAGATGCTGGAAGCGATAGTGTAGAGGGTTGGGGGGCACAGGGTGAGCCCCGACTCTGATCTCGGCGTTTGTCCCATGCCCACTACCTCCTGCGTGTGGTCCAGCCTCCCCCCGACAGTCTGTGGCTGGGGCTCCAGGGACCGCGGATGGATGACAGGATCCCCGCCGGTC
>CM052891.1:50788320-50806567 GCA_028534135.1 Potos flavus
TGGGATCGAGCCCTGAGGGGGGCTCCCTGCTCAGCGCAGAGTCTGCTTGTCCCTCTCCCTCTGCCCCTCCCCCTGCTCACGTTCCCTCTCTCTCTAAAATAAAATAATAAAAGAAACTCACGATATTTAGAACTTAGGCCTTATAGAGGCCTTGAGAGCAGCTCTGGTTTGCAAGGACAGAAGGAACTTCAGAGAGCTTTTAGCCCATCCCCTTAGTATATTTCTTTTTTTATTTTATTTTTTATTTTTTTAAAGATTTTATTTATTTATTTGTCAGAGAGAGATCACAAGTAGGCAGAGAGAGAGGGGGAAGCAGGCTCCCTGCGGAGCAAGGAGCCCGATGTGGGACTCGATCCCGGGACTCTGGGATCATGACCTGAGCCGAAGGCAGCTGCTTAACCAACTGAGCCACCCAGGCGTCCCCCCTTACTATGTTTCTTTTAAAATATGTTTCGGGAGGGCCTATGGCATAGGATGTGTTTTGCTGTGCGCTTTGGACGACGCCAAGATGTTAAATACGCACATAAGACCCTACAGGGCCTGGCCATGTCCTTGATCTCCCGTCTTCCTTCCGGCCGCCTGCATCTCCCACCAAACTGCTTACGGTTCTTGCAGACACCCCCGTTTCCTGCCCCCGTGCCTTCCCTCCTCCAGCCTCACTGCCCCTTGGACTGGCTGCCTCCTGCTTACCTCTTGTGGGTCTCAGCCCAGCTGCCGTGTGTTGGGAAACCTTGGCTCCCCTGGTCTGGGTCAGGAACCCTCTTCTTTCCAAGCTTCCCCAGGATACAGCTCTGTGACTACCCTTACCATGTGACCATGCAGTTATGAATTTCGGGGCTGGTCATCTCCCACCCCCACCCCCCACCCCGGCCGCCACCGACTCTGGGCTCTTTGAGATTCCGGGCTGAGCTTCCTTCCCAGGTGGGTGTGATCAATACGGTAAGAGTAGTGCAGACGGGGGGCGCCTGGGCGGCTCAGTGGGTTAAAGCCTCTGCCTTCGGCTCGGGTCATGATCTCAGGGTCGTGGGATCGAGCCCCACGTCGGGCTCCACACTCGGTGAGAGTCTGCTTGAGGACTCTCTCTCCCTCTCCCTCTGCCCCTCCGCCCCTCCTTCTCCCTTTCTCTCTCTTAAAAAAAAAAAAATTCAACTCAGGCTCAAATCCTACTTCCCGTGTGAAACCTTCTTCATCTTCCCTCCTGGATGTGAGGGGAGGCTTTCTCTTCTCTCCTCTGAGCCCACCCGCAAAAGATGCCTGTACTTCGTTAGGACACTTAATCTTCCTCTGCGTTATTATTGACTTAGGTGCTTCTCTCATTTCTCCTGCTAAATTACCCCATCCAATCTCCCCTTCCTTATTACCTAATTTAGGGTGGATGCTCAAATGTTTGCTGAGCGAAAAAATTGACTCCTTTTTATCAGTAAAATGCCCCTGGCCAGTGGCATGGACTCGGAGCCACTCACTAGCTGTGAGTCACGTGACCGTTCTGTGCCTCAGTTTCCCCAACAGTAAGTGGGAATAAGAGCACGTGGCCTCTGGAGGCTGTGTTGCGTCCGGGAGCACTTAGCCCCATGCCCAGCACCCTGTGAGTGCTAGCCACCAGCCCACGCCGCCTCCAGCATGTGTCACGGCAGGAATGTGATTGGAAACGCTGTCAGGTAATGAGACTTGTCCCCTCCCTGACTTAGCGGCTTCCTCCCCAGTCCCCAGATCTGCTGGGACCCAACCACTGGTACGTCGTGACATCCTCCCGGAGAGTTTTTATCGCCCTGGATATTTGTGCGAATTACTTGGTTTGGGTCTGCAGTTTGCGAGTGAGTTTGGAAACTTGAGATTCTGTATTGTGTTTTCTGGTTCATCTTAGCGATTTACTTATTAGTGTTTGTTTTTCCAAGAAGGGACACCTTGAGATAGGCTCCTGAGAGGTCACGGGGGCTTTTATATTGCGGTGGCTAGAGGAAGATTGGCGATGTCCTGGAGCATTGACGATAACCAGGTCCCTGAGTCAGGCCAGCGTCTTATTATTATTATTTTTTTAAGATTATGTATTTGAGAGGAGGGGGAAGGGCAGGGGGAGAGGGAGAGAGAATCTCAAGCAGACTGCTGCTGAGTGCTGAGCCTGATGCGGGGCTCGATCCCACGACCCTGAGATCATGACCTGAGCTGAAACCAAGAGTCGCACGTTCAACCGACTGAGCCACCCAGGGGCCCCATGGTCATCATTTTAGGACATTTGGGACTCACAGCCTGCTTGACCAAAGAGTTTTTTCCACCAGACGCTCAAACAGATGTAGACTCCTACAACATTCATAGACCAGAGGTTACAAATAAACAAGTCTTGGGGCGCCTGCCTAGCTCAGTCGGAGGAGCTGGCCACTCTTGACCTCGGGGTTGTGAGTTCGAGCCCCACGTTGGGTGTAGAGCTTACTCAAAAATAGAAAAAAAAAAATCTTAAAAAACAAAACAAAACTACGAGTCTTAGAATTAGGAAAACAACCCTTCCAACGTTAACGAGAAGGTCTTTGATACATCTAGAAAGCGGAAACAAATAGAAACCCCGTTTTCACAGCACCAGATCCGAAGTACGGATTTCCCTTACGTTTTATGGCCGCGAGTATGTAAGTGTTTCTTCGTCTTATTTCCGATCCTTCGCCAAAGCCCATGCTCTCACTCTCCAAGCACCACCTCCTGCCTCAAAGGTGCTTGGTATGGAGGGGTTCCCTTCCACAGGCTGACGCGGATTTTCGTGAAAGGTATTAAGGTGCTGAACAGAGGAGGTCAGTGGCAGAGGACGGACAGGGCTGCCGGGGAAAGAGACACACTGGTGTCTGATTCTGATTCCTGCCCTGAGCCGCAGCCCAGCCGAGTGCTCACCGGCCCGCACCCCTGCTCCCACCCTGCACGGGGAGAATTGCTCTCCTAGAGGCTTTCCTTACTGAAGGTCCTGGGTTGGAGTTGCATCGGTGCAGGAGGGAGCACGCAGGGACCGGGAGCCTCCCCCAACCCTGCTTTCTTTCAAAGAGGGGACAGACCCCAGACCCCCGTCTTGGGAGTCCTCCCAGGCCAGGGCCCCAGTTTCCGCTCCCGTCTTGCAAGCCGGAGCCGGAGCCGGAACCGGAGCGGGGTAGGAGGAGGCTGGCCGGGCAGCATCGTCCTCCCCGTCCTCCCCGTCCTCCCCGTGCGGTTGCTCCTCTCCTTTTAAGGGCATTGCTTTCGTTTCTGTTCTGAGAAACAAATAATAAGGTTTTCCGTGCGGAGGCCTGGAGCGTCCCAGGAGCTGGGAGGCAGGGGACCCGTGCCTGCTTTCCGTGAGCCTTGTAAGGGGGGCGGGGAGGAGAAGGAAAAGGGTGGCTGGGGAGACGGGTTGGGGCATCCCCGAGCCAGGCTCGGATTTCCCTTACGTGAAAGTTGCCATTCCCTCCGTGGGCAGGAGGACCACCTACAGCTTGGGGAGCGCGGAAGAGGGACCGTCAGGGCTCGGGGAGGGGTACATGCCCCCCGGGAGGGCACCGCTCGGCCCCGTGTGAACGCAGCGGGAGGAGGGCAGAGGGCAAACTTCCTCTGAGCTCCTGACATTTTAATCGTGGCGTTGTTGGGTTTAGGAAAGACCTAGGGAAGCATTGCCAGCGTAGGGTATGGTCCCATTTACATGGAGTGTTCACAACAGGCAAATTTCTGGACACAGAGCAGACGAGTGGTGGCCTGGGGCTGCGGCCCGGGCTGGCGATGGCCGGCGGGCCAGTGACTGCTAATGGTTACAAATGTGCTGAAATTAGGTCACGGTGGTAAAACCATTGAATTGTACTTTTTTTTTTTTTTAACTTTATTTGTTTGAGAGAGTGAGGGATAGAGCACGAGCAGGGGGAGCGGCAGGCAGAGGGAGCAGGGAGCCCGACGGACGCGGGGCTCGATCCCAGGACCCTGAGATCATGACCTGAGCCGAAGGCAGACACTTGACTCAGGTGCCCCTGAATTGACATTTGAAGGGGCGAAATTTATGGTATGTGCATTATAGCTCAATAAAGTTATTAACTAAAGATTCCCTCACCCCCCAAGAAAAGCAGAGGTCAATGCTGCTGTCTTCGGGGAGGAAACTCTCCCCCCGCCCCTGGGTTTGGGTTATCCGTGAATTAAGGTCAGCCGTGAGCTGATGGTCTCTGGATGGGGGTGTTGGATTCCCTGGGGGGTCCCTTGTATTGGCCTCTCGACTTAGGTGTATGTTTGAAAATTCAAATAATAACAAGTTCAGTGAATTTTTGAAAACACCCAAACCACCTGAAAACGCTGTGAGAAAGACAGGAATGTGTGCTGGGAGAAGCCGGGTTTTGCCACGTGCTGGGGGAGGTGACAAGGGACTAGAACCTGACACGTCCCCACGGAGGAGTCTGGACTGGCCACAGCGGTCCTTGATGTCCACGCCGATTTTTCTTTTCGTCGTTCAGGTCTTATTTTGTTGTTTCATTGTTTAGATGGGCAGGTGTGTGGAGAGGTGAGGATGATCTCTGTCCAATCAATAAAGAGATTAAATGAAGGGAAATAAAGAGACCGAAACAAGTGTTCTGAAAACAACATGGTAAAAAAAATCACTCTATGTGAAAGGATGCATACACGCAGTGAAAAGTGAGTCTTCCCCCTACGGTGGACCCCAAGTTTTATCTCCCAGAGACAGTCACTGTCAACATCAACAATTCTTACAAATGTAGAATGTATGTGTGTGTGTGCTCATATATACACGCTCATCTGTTTTCTTTACACACACCCCCCCATATACACACACACATCTACCCATTTACATACAAAATACCTTGTTTATATACACGGACACACATGTATACACATATATGTAACACTCTTGCCTTTGCTTTTTTCCCAATTCTTTTCTTTCTTTTTTTTTTTTTTTAAGATTTTACTTTTACGTGATCTCCACACCCAACATGGGGCTCGAACCCACGACCCTGAGATCAAGAGTCCCACGCTCTACTGACTGAGCCAGCCAGATGCCCCTTAAAGGGAATGTCAAGGTCAGTTTTTAAATATCATAAAAATATGCCCCCCCACCCCCTACCCCTGCCCGCCCCGGACAAATCAGAGGGTGGTTTTCAGTGACCAAAGGGGAGGTAAAAATAACAGCTTGTAGTGGGGCAAAGAGGGCTGTCTCCTTGCCCCCCCCCATGAGGGAAAAGTCAGCCCCCAATCAGACCTAACTACCCAGAGGATCGTCGCCCTCCCCGCACGCGTGTGCTCCAACTCCTGGGGAAAATACACCATTTCTGAATGTGTGGGCCCTGTTTCTCCTCTCTCTTTCTGTGGGAGCTTCCAAACACCGCTCACACACTTTGCCCTCGTGCGGAGGAGGGAAACGCCCGCACGCCCCGGGGCGAGGTGTGTGCACGCGTGTGAGGTCGCCTTTGTTGGGAAGGATTTTCCTTCAGGTTGCCATGATTCCTTCCCTCCCTCCCTCCCTCCTTCCTTCTTTCCAATAAAATGTTGATAGGTTTCCCCTCAAAATCTTCATCGGACAAAACTAAAAGACCACAAATATTTTGAAATAATTTAAAATGAAAACATGTCGAGAAAACACTCAAAAATAAATCTTGGGCCCCAAGCCTTAGAGTTCACAGATCGTAAAATGAAGAAAAACGGCATTGGGAACTGCTGTGCCATCGTGGGGGCCCCTCTGTCCCCGTGGGGTGTCCCCGCGGTTCCCGCAGGCCATACAGGCTGTCCTCGCCCCATTCCTGTGCGGTGAGTGAACTCCCAGCTCCAGGCGCCTCTCCCTCCAGCACAGAGAGGTTAGGAAGAGAAGAGAGATACCCGAGAGCCATGAGGTTGATGAGGGTCATATTAGGGGACAGTGGGAACAACGGGGAGGGTTTATGCATAGAGCGTTGTTCGGGGGGAATGCATGTGGCCAAGGCTCCTGAGCCCAAGGGCCCGATGTCTGTCCCGAACGTGACCTTGAGCTCCCCCCACATTAGTGCAGGAGGGTGCCCAGGCCGGCGTGGGTGCATTCAGGCAAACTCTGGGGGGGGGGCATTGGACCTGGAGGAGGAGATGTGGGGTCCAGCCCTGGCTCGGAGTCCTGGTCTGGGCGCCCGGCTTGGTGCCTTGTTTTCTGCCCCGGCCCAGTTGGAGAGTTGGAGGGGCTGATTTGTAAGGTCTCTTGGGGTATTCGTAGCTGGGAACTGTATACCGCTTGGGGTTTTTTTGCAGCTTTCAGAGGTTGGGTACATTTAATGGGCACGAGAGCTGACATGTGTGGGTTCCTGGGAGCCAGGGCGAGCTGGTCCCCAGTGGAGGGAGTCCTGAGCAGGGAGAAGAGCGTGGACCATGTGGCATCAGTCCACGGGGGATGGGACGTGGCCACGGGTCCATGAGAACGTCCTCTGGGGACGCCCCCCAGCCACCTGGGGACATTTGCCTGGATTAGTGGGTCTGCGATGGGAGGTGGGGCCAACAGTCAGGGAGACACGTTCTGTCAACGTGTCCAAAACCCAAGTCACCTTCCCCGGCCCAACCGCTCACCCATCAGCAATGCCACGTGGCCTGGTCGTCCCCGTGGCTCACACTTCAGTGGCGCCTCTGACCGCTGGCTGCTTTGAGCTGGTCACGGCGCCAGCCAGCCAGCCGGGACGGCTTCTTCGTTCGGCACTCTCACGCTTCCCCGTCCTCAGCCCACACTCCCCTGACCTCGTCTAGCTTGGATGACACCCTCCTTGAGCTGTGTGTGCTTCTGGCGTGTCGACCCTGGCCTGTCCCTCCCGCTGGGCAAGGCCGGCCCTTGTGCCTCGGGGCATCTCCCCCTTCCCCTCCTACACGCACTGCAGATGCTCGGTCACCCACTCGTGTGTGTCCAGACGGAGATGGGACGCGTCTGGGGAGTGGGGACAGAGCAGTGAAAAAAAGCAGGCCATCATCCCTACTTTATGCAGCCTAGATCCTAGGGGAGGGGACAGTCATTAAGGTAAGTTAACAAAATGTAGTATACGTTACACGATGCGTGTGGAGAAAAAGGCAAAGGAGGAGAGGGGGTGGAAAGCCCGTGAATGGGGGGAGGGAGGATGAGGACACACTGGGTGAGGCGCCCAGACTTTTGAGTAAAACACAAGGTGGTGAGAGAGTTGGTTAGGTTAAGACCCCCGGAGGAAGAGCGCTCCAGGAAGAGGGAATAGGACGTTCAAAGGTCCTGAGGCAGGAGTGTGTCTGCTGCCAGCCAGGAGCACCGAGCTGACCGTGTGGCTGAAACCGAGCGAAACAATGAACGGTTGAGTTGAAGGCGGCAGGGACGCCTCCCCGTGAGACGGGCTTACACCGGGTGGCCCTTAATTCACTCTGTCCTCTGGGGGCTCAGAGGCCTCGCAACGCTCTTCCAGCTTCCCTTCCAGTCGGAAAGCTAGAGTGGATTGGTCTCCGTCCTGGGTGACCCAGCATTCGCCCACCGTGCCTCCAGCAGCAGCAGATGAGGGGGCACCTCTGTGCACGGGGGAGGCAGCGCTCCTGTCCCACTGCCCGGGCTCTGCGGGGCAGGGGTGCCTTGGAGCCCCTCGCGCTCACAGGCACTCTTCTCCCCTCCACTCTGAAAGGTACGATTGGGTTAGATACTAGTTCATTCCAGCCAGATTTTGCTCAGGGTTTTCTTCCTCTTCCCTTTCCCTTTTCCCCTTCCCCTTCTCCTTCCTCTTTTTCCTCTTCTTCTCTTCCTTCTCCTCCCTCTTTTTCTCCTTCTCCTCTCCTTCTCTTTCTTCTTTTTTTAAAAATACATGTTTATTTGAGTGTTGTTTCCTATTCAGGTTCACAAACTTGTTTCCTGTAATTAAAAAAAAAAAAAAAAATCAAGCTACGTGGGTGGTTGGTTGTATTTCCTTAGGTTTTTCTCTTGGCATCCAGGCGGACTTACTATCATACTGTTTAATGCAATTTTCTGAAGTGCTGGCTGATGCATGAAGACTGGGAACAAAGACCCAGCAGTCCCACTTCTGGGTATATGTCCAGAAGAAATGAAAACAGAATCTTGAAGGCCTACCTGCACTCCCACGGTCATTGCGCCGTGATTCACAACAGCCCAGATACGGAAACAACCTAAGGGCTCCTCGGTGCATGAATGGATACGGAAGATGTGGCTTATGTATGGAAGGAATGTCCTTCAGCCACGAGAAAGAAGGACATCCTGCCATTGGTAGCAGATTGCGTGGACCTGGAGGGCATTATGCCAGGTAAAATAAGCAGAGAAGGACAAATATTGTAGGGTCTCATTTATATGCGGAATCTAAAAATGCTGGGTGCCTGGCTGGCTCGGTCAGTAGAGTGCGTGGGGTCCTGCTTAAAAAAAAAAAAAAAAAAAAAAAAAAAACGAAGTAAAATAAAATTAGAATTAAAAAATGGAAATAAAAATGTGGAACTTCTAGAAACAGAGAGTCGAGTGGTGGCTACCAGGGGCCAGGGGTGGGGGAAATGGGGTCCAAGGGTATAAACTTCCAGTTATAAGGTGAATAAGTTCTGGGAGCTAAGGCACAGGAGGGTGATTATAAGTTAATAATACTGTGTTATATCCTTGAAAGCTGCCAAATAGTAAATCTTAAATATTCTCACCACAAAAAAAGGAATGGTAACTACGTGACATGCTGGCGGAATTAGCTACAGTGGTAATATTTTGCCCCATGTAAGTGTATGAAATCAACAGGTTGTACACCTGAAACTTACACGGTGTTGTATTTTAATTATCGCTCAATCAAGCTGGGAAGGAAGCAACAAGAAGTATGAAACAAATTGCATAACTACAAACATTCTTTGTAAATGCTCTAAGTTCTACCTCAAAACTCCAGGGAAATAGAAGGAACACCACCAAAAAAAAGAGGTGGTGTAATAATGACTATTTCCCAGTGACAAGCCAGAGGCAGGTAAAAAATGGAAAAAGCATTTACATTCATAATAGCAACGAAAAAATCTCCTAAGATACGAAAGAATTCTCTCTCTCTCTTTTTAAAGATTTTATTGACTTATTTGACAGAGAGAGACCCAGCGAGAGAGGGAACACAAGCGGAGGGAGTGGGAGAGGGAGAAGCAGGCTCCCCGCGGGGCAGGGAGCCCGACATAAGGCTCGATCATGATCTGAGCCGAAGGCAGATGCTTCACCAACTGAGCCACCCAGGCGTCCCTCAATAATTAATTTAAAAACCTCTGGGGAAACTTCTGCATGGAGGTTTAGGGATGTCTCTCTACTCCTGTCTCTTGGCCCAGGTTCACTGAAATACTCATCATTAATTCCCTCGCGTGTGACTTTCAGTATCCTCTCCGGCCGTGTTCTGTGGGTACTGAATTGGAATTGACAGGCTTTACCCCAGGGTTGAGGTGATGTTGAGAGTTAGCGGTGCCCTGATGCGTCAGAATAACCTGGGGGTTTGCCATCTGAAAGCTGGAGAAGGAAACTGCGTTGGTCACGCTAATGCCTGGTTAGCCGGCACACAGAGGCCGGCGTCTTGTGTGAGTGTCATGGGAACTTGGGACGTGTTTTGGTTTGCTTCTGCTCCCCCTGCAGTGATGTAGTGGATTGTGCTGTTATTTTTAAATGTACAGTTATGTCACAGACAAGGGGAGCCAAAGAGACATGACTACCAAATGAAATGCGATGCCCGGATGGGATCCTGGGGTCAGACGAGGACATCCGTGAAGACCGGGGAGAGCTGAATCAGTTATGGGCTTTAGTTAATAACAGTGTATGACTTATGGGCTTTGGTTAATAACAGTGTATGATTGGTCCACTAATCGTAACGAATATATCAGGCTTATGTCAGATGCTGATGGGGGAAACTGGGTGTCGAGATATGGAACTCTCCCTATTGCCTTTGTAACTTTTCTATAAATTCAATCTTAATTCAAAATTCAAAAGTTAAATTCAAAATTTAAAAGCTTACTTAGAAAAAATAAATAAATAAATAAAAGCTTTTTTAGGGGCGCCTGGCTGGCTGAGTTGGAAAAACATGGGGCTCTTGATCTCAGGGTCATGAATTTGAGCCCCATGTTGGGTGCAGAGATTACATAAAATAGAATAGAATAGACTAGAATAGAATCTTACTTAAATAATTACAAAGGTGGCAAAAATGTACTATTATAATTTTAAATGTTTTTATAATGTTTTCTTTTCTTTTTTAAAGATAATATTTATTTATTTATTTGACAGAGAGAGAGCGCACAAGCAGGGGGAGCAGCAGGCAGAGGGAGAAGCAGGCTCTCTGCCGAGCAGGGAGCCCAACTTGGGGCTCGATCTCAGGACCCCGGGATCATGACCTGAGCCGAAGGCAGATGCTTCAACAACTGAGCCACCCAGGCATCCCTAGTGTTTTCATAATGTTTTCTTAATGTTTCTACAATATCACCCTTATATTTATTAAGTAATGGTGCTAATATTAGCACTGAAAAATGCATGTAGAGATCTTACTTCAAAACACAAGTAAGGGCACCTGGGTGAAGAAGCATCTGCCTTTGGCTCAGGTCAGGATCCCGGGGTTCTGGGATTGAGTCCCACATCGGGCTCCCTGCTCAGCGGGAGCCTTCTTCTCCCTCTCCCTCTGCTCCTCCCCCTGCTTGTGCTCTCTCTCTCTCTCCCTCTCTCAAATAAATAAAATATATATATTTTTAAAGTGAGATGCAATAAATCTCCATGAGAAGGTTCCCATAACTGCAGTGCCAGTGGCTCCCATTAATTTGGGAGAGCGTAGTCTCTGCACTGGCAGAGACAGCTCACACAGCCTTAAAGCGGAACAGATTCACCGGTCGTAGGTTTAGGAGCTGTGTGGTGCATCACCCTACTTTATCTTTATTCCTGTCGGGGGCATTGTCTTAAAGTATGGGACGTTTTCAGAAACTCAGCCACTTTTCGTGGCTGAAGCTGACGGCTCTGAACTTGGTGGTTTTCACGCCGGGACCCTCACGGGCAGAGGCGGTGTCCCCGATGGTTCCGGTTTTCAGGTAGCGGAGCTAGGAGGTTAGGTAGCCTTCTGAAGGGGTCCCAGAAGTTGTCACTGAGCCAGGACGAGAGTCCGGGTCCTGTGATGCTTAATCCTAGGTTGTTTGCACTCCTGGGCCCCGGCCGGTGCTGGCACTGGCCAGCCCCTCCTCCCTTTCCGTCCTAGCAGAATGCCACTCTCGCTCGGGAGTCTACACCCGTCTGGAGCCTCCGAACTCCAGAGAAGCCGCTGGGCCCCCGCCTCGGGTGGCTCCTCCGTCGTCTAACCAGGGATGCTCCACCTCAGGAGAAGTCAGAACACTTCCCCCTTTGAAGCAGATACCTGGCTTTGGGCAAAACCCTTTGGGTCTTCTCCCCCACCAGGGAGAAGTTCGGCATCACAGGATATGAAAAGAAATTCACCTGTTGGATGGTTTCAGGGCAGGTGACTAGTCACGCCCGCTGAGGACAGAGAGAAACATATTCATAGCGGAACGCTGAGGGCTGTTATCTTGGGTGTGCTATTCTAAAGGGGCAGAAAAATCCTGTTTTCTCGGAAGGGCCTGGAATGTCCACGGTGCTGTATCATCTAACAGTAAGGCCTTGTCAAGAGAAGGGGGTCCCCCTGGTTTTCACAAGCCTAACACAATTATTTACATGCCTCTCCCATGATGCCCAGTCTCCTCCTCTCTTTTTTTTTCTGTCCGACCCACATGCAAGGGCTGATTGAAGGAAGCGCAGCGATGTCTGGGCCAGTGACAGGAGGGGGGTGGGGGGGAATTGGTGGGCATGGGACCCCCTGAAGGGCCTGTGAAAACAGACTGCTAAACCCTAACACCAGAGTTTCTGATGCAGATGACATCTGAATGAGGCCCAAGGATTTGCATTTCTAACAAGTTCCCAGGAGATGGGGATGCTGCCCATTTGGACCACACTTTGAGAGTCACTGACCGGGGTTGCTGGTTTTCAGCTTTGTTGGCTGCACGTTCGAATCACTTGGAAAGCTAAACATCACCACAGAGCGTGTGTGTGTGTGTATGCGTGTGTGCACGTGCACACACACACACACACACACAGAATGCCCAGACCCTGTCTCAGATTAGTTTCAACAGAATCTGTGGGGTTGGCACCAGACATCAGCAGTTTTAAAATCCAACCCCCCACCCCATTCCAATGTGCAGCCACGGTTGAGAGTCCCTAGTCTGGGTTCTTTTAAGATTTTATTTATTTATTTGACAGAGAGCATCAGCCAGGGGAGCAGCAGAGGGAGAGGGAGAAGCAGGGTCCTGCTGAGCAGGGAGCCCGAAGCCTGGCTCGATCCCAGGACTCTGGGACCATGACCTGAGCCGAAGGCAGACACTTAACCGACTGAGCCACCCAGGCACCCCACTCATCTGGGTTCTCGAGGCAGATGCCCGTTAATGCAGGTGACCTGGATAAAAGAAGTCAGTGGAGCCAAATGTCTCCCAGCCTTTGGTTCTGAGGCAGGGTACCTTTGTAGTGTGGGCATCCTTCTTTGGGATGACTATTGCCGGCAATGGTTACCTTGGTGGCTCATGGGCTGGATAAAGGCTCGAGCAGCATGAAGAAGGTTGCAGTAGCAGTCCTGCGAAATGGTACCCGAGCCCACTTGGAAGCAGAACATGATTTCTGGGCAGCAGTGAAAGGCGTCTAGGAAGGAGAAACCACACAGGGGTCTCGGGGCTCTTCCCGAAAAGTATCTTTCCTACTGGCTGTTTGCAGCCTAGGCAAGGAAGACGGACATTTCGGCGGATCCAGGGGGTCACACGCTTCTCGGGCAGCTGCAAATAGGAGGGCAAAGGGGTTAAGGATATTGGCGTGGGTGGCAGAAGCGCCGGACCCTGGAGTCTTGGGCCTAGTTCCAATGAGCAAGTCAAGAGAAAGCTCTCCTTTCTGCCGGGCTGCGCACCGGACGCAAACACAGCAGCCTCCTGTGAGGGTCGCCGCTCCCTCCCGATTGCGCGGGGGGACGGCGGGGAGGCAAGCACAGGAGCCGGCCGCCGCTGGGGCAGACGGGTGGCCCCGACGGCGCGGACCCTCCTACCCCCGCCGGTACACGGATGCGGAGCACCCGACGCGAACCGGGCCAATCACAGCCCTTGCCTGAGAACAGGTGTTTGGGAGGAGTGCTGCCGGCGGGGCTGCGCGGGGCGGGACGGAGCCCCTCTGCGCCGCGACCTGGGAACTGACACCCGAATACCAAGAACACTCAAGGCCGCCCGGGAGCCGAGAGGCAGCGGGCCCGGGGCTGGGGCGAGCCGGGCCGCGCTCGCGCGACCGATCGATCAGAAGGCCGGCGGAGGACGCGGCGCCGCCGTGGGAGCCCCGCACTGTGCCCCCGGGGCGCTCCCCCCAGCAAGCCCCCCTCCGGGCCTCCGAGCGGTCTCCCTGCACAGCGCGCTCCCAGGATGCGGGAGTCCGCGCCCGCCGGGCCCTCGGCGCTCCGGGAAGCGGGCTGACGGGCTGAGGGCCGCGGGGACGCCGCACCGAGGGCGAAGCGGCCGCCGCCCGCTCGGGCACAGGTGGACGCGGGGGCAGCGACAGCGGCGCGCAGAGCGGCCGGCCCCGCGGCGGAAGTGCGTCCCCGGGGCCGTTCTAGGCCGGCCGGAGGACCCGGCTCGTCGGTGGTCCCGCGGGGGGACGCGGACTCCGCCGGGCGCCGGGGGTGGGGGGAGCTCTCCGGGGAGCCGACTCCGCGGGGGTGGGGGCGGCGAGGCGGTGCGGCGGGGGACGGGGCACCGGGAGGGCGCGGGGGGCGGGCCGGGCCGGCGCGCGCGAGGGGGCGCGGGGGGCGGGCCGCCCACCTGTTCCTCCGCCGACGGCGGCGCGCGCTGATTGGCCGAGCGCGCCGGAAGTGGAAGCGCCGGCCGCCGCCGCCCGGGAGACCGAGAGCTCGGCGGCGGGGAGCGCGGCGCTGGGCGAGCGGGGAGCGAGCGGCCGCGGTGAGACCTCCCCCCGGCGCGGCGGGGCGGGGCGGGGGCCGGGCTCCGAGGCTGCTGCGGCCCGCGGGCCGAGCGGACGCGCCGAGCCGGCCGTGTGACCTTGGGCTCGCCGCGCGCCCCCCCTCAACCCCGCCTCCATGTCCCCACCTGCTCCGGGAGGGCCGTCCCCGCGCGGGGCGCGCTCCTGGCCTCCCACCCCGCAGCCCCGAGCGGGCGGCGGCACGCGACGGCGGGCAGTGTCGCCGCGCCGGACACGGGCTGCCGGGGAGCGGGCGGGGGACGGACGGGAGCGCGCCCTGAGCGCGGAGGTCATGGAGCGGTCCCGGCGGGGGGCACCGCGGGGAGGACCCGGGAGAGCAGGGAGGCGGCGCTGGACGTGACCAGTCCCCCGGCTTTGCAGACCGCGACGCGCATCCGCGGCGTGCCGGGCACGGGTCTGGGCTCCTGGGGTCCGAAAACGAATGAAATTTCCGCTTAGTCCTCAAGGGTCCCGCAGACTCGTTGTGCAGAGAAAGCATTTAGACAGATTCCTGTAACCCGTGTTTATCAGGTGTCCGGAATGTGCCAGGCACCGGGGTGGGGGGAGTACTCGGTCCTCGCTCGCGGGCTAAAGAAAGCGGGCGTGCGCACAGACAGACGGTACGCTGGAGTGTCTGCCAGGAGATGAAGGGGCCTCGGGGACAGGGAAGAAAGAGGAGGGGACCGTGTGGGGCTGAGCCCAGGCCGTGCATGTTTCTGAAGCGCACAGAGTGGGCGGTAGTATTTCAGGAAGTTGGAATAACCTGTTCCCAAAGGCCAAGAGGCTGGAAAGAGCAGCCGGTATTTGGACTGCAGGACCCTCCCTCGGCCTGACTGCAGCTTCCAGCGGTCAGCGGAGAGCGTGGGGCACGAAATGGGCAGGGGCCTGACCGGGAGGGTCTGGTGAGCCACCTTGAGAAGTTTGTATTCTGTAGGCATTGGGGGGGACTGTGCACAGGAAGCCACATGATAATATTCGAGGACGGAAGCAGTTCCGAGCACCAGGAGAGGGCCTCCTCCCTGTGCATGAGTGAACGCCTGGGGAGGAGGAGATCCTTGTATGGGATACTGAATATTTGGTAGGATCTGGCCTTTCAGAAGTTAGAGGGAAGGATATCTGTTAAGATGCTTTTTTTGTAAGTAACATAGTGCAACTCAAGCTGGCTTCAAACTGTGCAGGTGTGTAAGCTCTCACAATTCGAAGTCAGGCAGGAAAGTGCTTTCCGGACTGACTGAACCTAGTGGCTCCACGGTCCCTCGATTTTTATTAGCTTTCCCTGACGTCATCCACAAGCTGGTCAGGATGGTAGGAACTATTCCCGGAGGCTCCCAGCAAGCTTGCTCAGAATATCATTGACTCAGATGAAGGCATATGTCCATCCCCGGACCGGTCCCTGCTGTTCCGAACAGTCCCTTGCAAGGGGGGTGGTCTTGCTGTCTGGGTCAGTTCAGCTGGGGCTCGCTCCCGGAGCTCAGATCTCCTGCACAGCCTGCAAGACTGCTGCCCACTTCTTTGCTCAAACGCTCCGTAAAATGATTTGAGAAGCGTTGTATTCCCATACCTACGCGGAAGTCGACTTCTAAAATGTTTCGTCATAAATTTGAGTAGTTGCAAAGGATATTTTGAGTGTATTATGAATTTTGGCATTTCAAAATTAAACCTCGGGCCACATGCCAGGATCCCTGCCCTGTGATTCCGTGTGCTATGTGCTCACCACATTCCCCGCCTCTCTGCAACCTCCATCTGGTCACGCCCCACGCCTCCCTCCCTTCTCCCACTCCATTTGCCTCCCTGTCCTGCTCTCCCATCTCCACTGTGTCCTGGCTGACATCCTCAAGTCCTTCACTCCCTCATTCTTCCACCGTCATGTCCCCAGATTCCCAGCTGCTTTGGGGCTGGAGAGAGTGGGGAAATGATGCAGATCGGCTCCTCCTCCTCACACTGGCACGCTTGCCTCCTGGGGAGGTTGTGAGGGTTTCCCAGGGTAACATCTGTGAGTCGCTTAGCGCCCAGCACATAGTAAGCTCTCCCCGTTCCGTTCTGCATCAGAATGCCAGCGCTCTCTCACTGACTCTCGGCCTCCTTGTCCGTCCACATGCTACCTTGAGTCCAGAATGCTCTCTCTGTTCCTTTTCTCTTTACTCCGGTGCTCGCCGCATGCTGTGGTGTAGTTCTGGGGGGTGGGGGCGCAGGGATGCGTGAGCACGGGGACCGCTGATTAGAAGCCAGTTTGCACCCGTGTCCTGCCCCATCTGCGTCTGCCCAGCAGCAGACCCCATGGACTCCTGGCCCGCAGCTTTCCCTTCCCGCTCTCTCATCTTGCTCTCGTCCTCCGTCCTCCGTCCCCAAAGGGAGACCTGCCTCCCACCATGCCCACCCTGCATTTCCCGCCGCATGTCCCTCTGGGCCGGAACAGCCTCCGCGTGCATCCCCTGGGAGTCCGTTGAGGATGTCAGTGATTCTTGGGCCTTTTGTAGCTCCAGTCAGAAGTCTTTGCTTTCAGCAAACATTTTAAAAAGACCTAATCCCACTGTCAGTGGACGGATTAATCATTGTTTACGACAAATCACATCATGACTTTGGGCAGAGACGTTCAAAGGATGAGTGATGTTGCTATCCCAGGAGACTGCTGTGAACTCTGATCTAGGCAGCTGGGGGCAAACTCCGCTCCTGTCCCAGCAACTAAGGTCTGTTGAGCGCACAAGTGTGAGTTTTCCCTCCGCGAAGAGCCTCCCGTCAGCAGTACTGGATCTGCCCGGTCTGCTCTGAGAAGCGGAGGGGAGAGGAGGGCGGGTCAGAAAGGAGAAAAGAAGTCCGAGCAGGAGCTGGCCCTGTCTGTGTAATCCTGCTGCCTCACGTGTGGGGCGGGCTCGGTGGACCAGGCCTTGGGCAGAGCTGAGCGCCCGGGACTGAGTGGGGGGCGGCTCCCAACCCTGCTGGGGCATCAGGATCCCCCAGGGCACTTGTTAGACCCCCAGCTCCCCGGGCCCAGCCCCGGGGATTCTCAGAGGCCTGAATCTGAGAAGACCTGGGAATTCGTAGTTTCTACACATTTCCTGGTGGATTCTCATGCATCCAGCCTCGTTCTAGGCTAAGGATTGTTGTTTAAGAATCATTTATTTAAAAACAAACAATCTTCCTGCTCTGATTGCAAGCTGTAACACAATTCTCAGGGTTTTATGTGGCTTCTCGTGTAGGTTTTCATCTGGGCAGTGTGGTCCTTTCAGAGTCGTAGATCTCGTTGTTAATGGCTAGGTGGGTGTCTGGTTGATGCATCAGGATTTTATGGATGAGGCTTTCTGAGTGTGCTCTCCTGGGGTGCAGTGAAAAAAAAAAACAAATCTGGGTTTGCAGAGCTGAAGACCGTGTTCTGAACCGTCGTGACCTAGGAGAGGTCCAGGCGTTTCCAGGCTCTCCTGCCCGCGAGCGTCTTCGTGTCCTCACTAATCGCATCTCTCCTTCCCTCCAAACCTGTCTCCTCCGGCGGCACGCTCCCGTCAGGGGAGACCCTTGGATAGACCTTTATAGACTCTTTGGAAGAAGCAGCAAATGGGTTCCTCCGTCTGCCACCACCTGGCTCGACTTCCGCTCCACCCAGTCTGTTCTCACAGGCCCCCTGTGACCGCTGGACTGTCCCCGCAGACCTTTTCCAGGTGGCCCTATGTCATTCTGTCTGCCATGGCCCGGCGACTCGGTCACTCACCATCCCTTCTTTTGTTGGCAGGCTTCCCTTCGTCTCCCCCCCATCCCCCTCCCCCGCCCCCATCAGTAGGGTCCAGACGGGAAGCTGCTCGCTCAAATTGGGATCATTGAGGGAGGTTTCCTTGCAAAGAGGTTAGTTACAAATGACCCAGGTGTGGGCGGGGTGTTGCGGAGCTTGGGCCCGAGGGGACCAGAGCCCGGGGAGGCTGCTGGGCCTGGGGCCGTGAGACGATTGGGTCAGACAGACTCCCCAAGAGGAAGAACGGCCTTCAGTGAGTGGAGGGACACCGCCAGCCCGAGGCAGCCTCACAGGGAGGAGCCAAGGGGACAGATACCCCGACCTGACTCCTCCCTCCTTCTGGTCTCTGCCGGGGCTCCCCACGGCTGCAGCTGGAGGCCAGGGGGGCTGTGGCTGTCTGTGCAGAGTGTAACCTCCTGAGGCGGGGAAAGGCGGGAAGATCTGGAGGGAGGGATGGCGGGTAACAGCAGAGCCTACACGTTAGCTCTGGCTTCGTGGGTGTCTGTGCCCCGTCTCCGGCAGCGGTCACACGGCCCCCCTACCACTGGTCCTGGGTCTGGTCCAGGCTGTGTCTCTGGTCCTGGCCAGGGTAAGCGTCAGAC
>CM052891.1:50807067-50826244 GCA_028534135.1 Potos flavus
TTCCGTGGTGGACCCTCTGTTCCCACTCTCCTTGCCAAGCCCAGGTCCCCCGCCCGCTCACCGGGGGCATTACGGAGCTTTCCGGAGCATCCCTCTCCTTAAATCTCTCCCTCTAACGAGCCGTGTTGCACTTCTCAGTCGGGATCCGCTCTCCGTTTGGCGTGCCCACCGTAGGCCCCGGTCCCTTTCTTTGAGCAGCGTCCCGTCCTGTCCCCAGACCCCCAGGCTGCCGTGGCGGGCGGTCGGACCGCACCAGCTTTCGCGTGGGTCCCGTGCGCTGCAGCCACTTCACGCGCCTGCCCTCTGTCATTTCAGATTGTGAGATGGGGAGTGAGCACGCGGAGGTAATCCCCAAGGAGGAAGTTTCTGAAGAACCCGAGCCACGTGCGGCCACGTCGGAGAAACTTCCCCAGGTGGTTTGCCAGGGCCGGGAGTCTGGAGCCGCCTGGGCCGAGGACGCAGCAGCGAGGCGTTCGGGAGTGTCCGCGGACGGGAGCACGGACCGGGCGTCCCCTCGGGGGAGAGGCCTCGCGTTGGGGCCGGTCGTCTGTAAGAGGTCCCCGCCAGGCCAGGAGTCCGGGGACAGCGACGAAATTGAGCGCGCCCGGGGTCCTGGCCCGCAGCCGCCGGCGCCGCAGGCCGCGCCCCGCGCCAGCCCCGCAGAGAGGGCCGAGGCGCACGGGGTCCAGAGAAGCCCTGTGGGAGAAAAGCCTCACGCGTGCAAGGAGTGCGGGAAGGCCTTCCACCAGAACTCGCACCTCATCCAGCACCTGCGCGTACACAGTGGAGAGAAGCCGTTCGGGTGCAACGAGTGCGGGAAGACGTTCGGGACCAACTCGAGCCTGCGGCGGCACCTGCGCATCCACGCGGGCGAGAAGCCGTTCGCCTGCGGCGAGTGCGGCAAGGCCTTCATCCAGAGCTCGCACCTCATCCACCACCACCGGATCCACACCGGCGAGCGGCCCTACAAGTGCGAGGAGTGCGGCAAGGCCTTCAGCCAGAACTCGGCGCTCATCCTGCACCAGCGCATCCACACCGGCGAGAAGCCGTACGAGTGCAACGAGTGCGGGAAGACGTTCCGCGTCAGCTCGCAGCTCATCCAGCACCAGCGCATCCACACGGAGGAGCGCTACCACGAGTGCGGCGAGTGCGGCAAGGCCTTCAAGCACAGCTCGGGCCTCATCCGCCACCAGAAGATCCACACCGGCGAGAAGCCCTACCTGTGCGGCGAGTGCGGCAAGGGCTTCGGCCAGAGCTCCGAGCTCATCCGCCACCAGCGGATCCACACGGGGGACAAGCCCTACGAGTGCAGCGAGTGCGGCAAGACCTTCGGCCAGAACTCGGAGATCATCAGACACATCCGCATCCACACCGGCGAGAAGCCGTACGTGTGCAAGGAGTGCGGGAAGGCCTTCCGGGGCAACTCGGAGCTGCTGCGGCACGAGAGGATCCACAGCGGCGAGAAGCCCTACGAGTGCTTCGAGTGCGGCAAGGCCTTCAGGCGGACGTCCCACCTCACGGTGCACCAGAGGATTCACACCGGGGAGAAGCCTCACCAGTGCGGCGAGTGTGCGAGGACCTTCTGGGACAGCTCGGAGCTGCTCCTGCACCAGAAGACCCACGTGGGCGGGAAGCCGTACGAGTGCGGCGAGTGCCAGAAGACCTTCGGCCAGCACTCGCAGCTCGTCCTGCACCGGAGAGCCCACACCGGCGAGAAGCCGTACGAGTGCGGCGAGTGCCGCAAGTCCTTCAGCAGAAGCTCCCACCTCCTCCGGCACCAGAGTGTCCACGGCGCCGAGTGAGCGCCCCGCGGGACGACGGACCTCTGCCTGCTGCCGCTGCAGCGGTTAAAAAGGAGCTGCCTTTAGGAACTGTTCACAGAGGAGTTTCGGGATCCCAGATCCACCATGCAAGCTGTTTCAGGCCTTAATGTTTCCTGTGACCCCCTTCGCACTCCCTCCCCGCTGCCCCCGAGGGGATGCCGTCGCCAAGTAGCCCAGATTGTTACCAATCGGGAGCCGTGGAGGCCCACGGCCCTGCCAGCTCCCGAGGGTGGCAGCGCTGACTCGTGGAAGGTTCTCCTCTGCGGTGTCAGGAAGTCGAGGCGGAGGACACGCACCCCGTCCTCCCGCCCACCGCGGAGCCCTGGGATCCGTGACGGAGCTTCTCTCAGCTTCCACATCTTGCAGACATGCTCCCGAGGATCCTTCGACGGTTGCTGAAGCCAGGAAGCTCGGGGACTCCCAGCCCGCGAGGCCTCCTCCTTCCTCCACAGAAGGTGCAGGACGGAGGAGACGATGGGCCACTTCCAGGATGGCGAGTGAGGCCCTGAGCGTCCCGAGGGGCTGGTGGGCAAGGCTGGGGGGGAGGGCAGGGGGAGGGCAGCGAGGCCGGGCCATCCAGCATGACAGGAGCAGCCTGTGGGCAGCTGTGCCCTGCGTGAGGGCTGTGCGGACGGACGACAGATGGCTGGCCGGCCTGCCGGGTCGCGTGCCAGGACGTCACAGAGGGACCGTGCAGCCTCGCTGTCACCGGGCACCTGGTCCCCATGCTGGGCCAGTTCACCTGCCCGACTTGGGTCTCACCCTGGAGCCCTCCACTGTGGCACCTGCTCTCGGTGGCCTGCAGCCCGGCAGCCCCCTCGTCCCCTCCACACGAGTGTCCCATGTCGTCCTCCGGCGTCTGCGGGTCCCAGCGTCCGAGGCACCGGGAGGCAGCGGGCCGTGCGCGGCCGGGCTCCATCACGGCTCTGACCGTGAGACGAGGGAGGTGAGCTCCGTGAACTCCAGGGCCCAGCCAGCCCCGCGGTGCTGGACTTCTTACATCTAACGTGACACGTCCTCAGTGCTCTGTTGTCGAATCTCTCTTTGTGACGCGATTGCTAATCTGTAGTGTTTCCCGAGTGTTCGCTGTGCCAGGCCCAGTGCTGGACACTTTCCTTTCTTAATTTCACGGCATCGCTGCTGTGGGTCCCCTGTAAGCGGCTGGCGTGGGTACCACGTATATACCATAAAATCCACCTGTTTTCCGTGTTTGTTGAATGATTTTTAATTCACAGAGTTGTGCAGCCGTCGGCCGATGGGGTGGCTGTGGGTGCTCCTGCCCGATGTTGAAGACCAGGGGTGTGGGGGACATCAGGTGACTTGTCCGTGCTCCCGAGCCCTGGGCTGTACCTCGGACAGGCGGGCTTGCGGCCACCGTGTGTGCAAAAGCCTTGTGCACATTGATGTTTGTACTACGTGGATTTGAATGTCATAGATTTAAGTCACGTCCTTGGAAACATAACTGCTCACAGCCCAAACCCATTTAATGGGTTTACTCTGAGCCCCAGTGTGCTCCCCCAGGTCCAGGCCCTTCCCTTGAGAAAAGGGAACAGCAGTGAGAAACAGCAGGCTGCACGGCCTCCCGTCGTCCGTCCCTCCTCTGGTCTGGCGGTCGGCCCCCAGTGGGAGGGATTCTCCGAATTCCTCGTCCTTACGGGGACGACAGGTGCAGTGTGCTCTCTTACTTGCTGCTCAAGTTCAAACCAAAAAATGCTACCCGACTATGTCTCTGTCACATGAAACCTGGATGGTACCCGTCCCTCCAGCTCCTGGTCCTGTGTTGGCGTGTTTGATGTCCACGCTCACTGTTAGCCAGCCCCGGCCGAGAACTTGGCCCCTGTTTTAAGCTCACCCCCAAGAATCCACTCCCACAGACGCGTCCATGGGCAAGTGGAGAAGGGCACTCACATTGTACATCTTCAGACATCCCTTGTCGGCCAAGCCCCCGCTGGTTTTTCCCTCTCTCCCCACGCCCCCCGCCCCTGGGCATAGCACCTCCCCTCCGGCCCCACCCCAGCTGTGGCCCCAGCTCAGAAAAAGAAAAGGCCCTCCATCAGCAGTCCGCCTCCTGGAAGGGGAGAAGGCAACACAGTTTCCCTCTTTGGTTGTTACACTGGAGCAGATGCCTGTCTCGGCGGAGGTCTCCTCTCATCCCAAGAAGAGTCTGTTTCCCAGGAGGAATTCTGGCGAGTGAGTCTCTCCACCTTGACGTTCACACTATGTGCACAGCCTGTACCCTTGCTTCCTGTCCTCGTCTGCCTCACCCCCACTTATCTCAGGGAGACTCGGACCTTCCCCTTCTGTTGGCCTCCCCTCCTCTCTGTGGACTTGGGAGTCAGAATCAGGCCGTTACTACAGGCGATAGTCATGCGTTCATGCAAGTGGGATTCCATCGAGGAAAAGAAACACACATTTTCTTAGTTTTAGAGCTGTGAAAACCAGGCCTCATAATCTCAGACCTCCCTAAATGCCCAAAAATAACGCTTGAGAATTTTTGCAGCCCCGTCGGTGTACATTCTCATCCTTCCCATTTTACTGTTGGTAAATAAAGTGTGTCCTGACAAGTTTATTCACTTGACACCTTCCTGATGTTTATTATCCCAGAGGACATTGCTCTGCTGTCTTCCTGTGACCTCCTAGGCCAGTGTCATCCCCGTCCCGTGAGGGGTACCCTCCCCCTAGGGCCACAACCACCAGCTCTGTGCTCCTGCTTTTGCAGAAACTTGACTCTGTCCTCCGCCTTCTGCTTGGTTTGGTGAGATCTTTACTGTTCACCATGGGGCCCGTTACCGATTTCGTTCATCGATCATAAATGAGCTATATATCCACATCCGTGTTTTTCATGATTAACAAGGTGATGTTCTGGATCATCTGGATGGTCCAACTTTTTATTAAAGACCGCCTTACTGCTGAGATTTCAGGGCTAGTATTTATAGTTGTTCCTACTGTCTAAGATTCATGATGTGTCCTCCTAGGTGACTGCTGATCTAAGGCAGGTCCCTAAGCTGGTGAGGTCAGGGATCTTTGAGACTCTGGAAGGCTCTGCCTAGAAAAATATGCACGGGACCTCAGGGAACTCATGGGCCACCTGAAACCCATCCTCCCCCCCCCCCCCGCCGTTGTCCTTTACCTAGTTCCTGAAAGCCAACCTTTGAAAAACATTAACCCAGAAAGCTGCAGTCGCTGCTCCCTCATCGCGGGTCTCAGCTTTGGGGATGAAACTCTGTCCAAACGACCTGCCTCGGGGCGCCCCTGCGAGTGGCGGGAGCTGGAGCCTCTGGTGATGACCCCAGGGAGCAGCCCCGGGAGAGCAGGGGCGGGGGTGGTGCACGGTCACCTGGCACTTGCTGAGTGAACGCGTTAGCACCTGTGTGCTGACTCTGGGGACCCCCCGGGATGGATGGGGCTGGTCTAAGCAGTAGGAGACTGGTGGGGACCGGAGCAAGCCCGTGGCGGGCACCCCAAAAGGTGCCCAGAGCCCTGAGAATGGAGGAGGACTGGGGGCTGCAGCGGGCAGGTGAAGCCCCTTCATGAACCTTGGGCCCCTCCTGCGTCCTTGTCTCCAGCCTCCCCTGCAGGGGTGCAGACAGAACGCTCACGTGTCCTTGTTTGTAACACACTTTGCAGGCAGTGTGGACCAGACTCGCCCCTGGCACCCGCCACGTCTCCAAAAAGCCACCTTCTGCACCCAGCTGCCACCTTGCCTCCGGAACCACAAGGTAGGAGCCCCACCAAGCGAGGCCCCGACCCGAGGGAGTCCCAGACCTCCGGGGGCGCCGTGTCGCCGGGGAGCACTGGGCGCTCAGCCGACTCACGTCTGGAGGCTCAGGTGTTGGTTTTCCGCGTCCTGGGGCGGGCTTCATTCAGCGGTTCACAGGTGCTCCGACTGCCATCCAGGCCCCTTCCGATAGTTATTTAGTAACTGTTAGATTTCGTGTCATTTGCAGTGGGAGCGGATAGACTCAGGTGGGGAAGGCAGGGCTGGCTTTAGGAGGAAGGAGCTGTCGTCCTAGGCTGCGGGGCGGGAAGGCCGGTGTGGACATGTGAGGGCCCGCGTGGGGATTGACCGTTGGAGGCCTTTTGCACAGAAGGTTGGTTGTGCATTGGATGGGTCGGGTCTGGGCCGGCTCCTGGGCTGATGACCCCAGCGGTCACCAGGAAGGGAGCAGGGCACATCTACACCCTTGATCTGCTGGTTTTGTGGGGCGCTCTTTAAACTGGACTGCGGGGAGCACGGGGAGGAGGCCCATACCACATTCCAGTCCAGTCCCCAAGCTGGGGAGACCCCGGGCTGCAGTGCGTGGGAGGAAGACCTTGGAGGTCTTGAGGGGAGCCTGGAGACGCTGCACGTGGGAGACGTCATGCCGGGAGGCCCTTTGAATACCAGTGTGGAGAATTTTCTGGTCTGGTCTCGGCTCCTTCAGGGTCACGGAGTGTCAACCGTGCGTGGCCATCTGCGGTTGGACCGCGCCCGTTCCGACCCAAAGCCTGTTCTCCCTCCTTCTCCTCCCTGGGGTCAGAAGATGGCACACACCCTCGGGGGCGGCTGCTGGGTCTCGCTCCTCACCGACGGGCTGGAGAGGGGAATGTGCCGTGTCCGCCAGGGAAGACGTGAGTGGCTCCCACAGGCTAGAGGCCACAAGGGTGGACTCCCGGGGGCCTTTGCCGCCCTTCATCTTTCCAGGCGGATCCTTTATCCCCGCCCAATGCCGGTGGCGTGAGAGTGCTGTGTCACCCGCGGCGTCCCGTGATGGGACGGGGGGACAGGGAGGAGGTTGCCCAGGCGAACCGCGGGCTTTCTGTGGCCGTGGCAGCTGATCCCCGACACCGTTTACCGGAGTACGAGCGGCCCGGGTGCCCGACCAGCTCAGGCCTCACTGCGCCGGCCTCGGGGTCTCTGTCATCACGGCCTCTGCTGCGCTGTCTCTTTCCTTCCTGTTTTTCCACGTTCCTTCCATCTTGGACACGGCGCTGCCCCACGGGGCCGGCCCCCTGCGTGTCTGCTGGGACTGCGGGCTCTCGTGGTGCGGCTTCCTCGTCACCACGGGCTCGTGCTCTCACGTGGCTTCCTCTGCTCGGGACAACCCTCAGCACAGCTCGGAAACGGCTTGTTCTTGACTAGAATGTACCGCGAGACGCACCGTGTCTGTCCTCCGGACCCCCAGCCCTGCCCCTTCCCTCTCGCTCTCCCACGTTGGCTCAGGCGCCCCGTGATGCAGTGTCGTCTCCTCCTTTACCCCTTCTCCTTCTTTTCTGATGTCCCCCCCGTTAGGGGCGCCTTCTTGCCAGCACCAGGCGTGAGGACAGCTTTGCTCCGGCACCGATCGTTAGTGGCCCCTCATTCCCTCTACGCTAGAGCCGCTGGCAGCCCCCGGGAGCGGACGTGGGGGCTGATGCCCCTTCCCACGCTGTGTCTTTGTCAGGTCCCCCCAGTGGGCTCCCCGGGGAGCCGTGACGGCGAGGAGTTCAGAGGTCTGTCTCGGCAGGTTCTTCCCTCACGGATCCCACTGTGAAGGTGCTCCGTGTTCAGACTCCCCGGGGACCTGGTGCTTCCTTCTACGTACCAGCTTTAGTCCTCGTCGCTAACACGAACTTCCGCATCGCAGCCCACGCCGCCACCCATGCGCTCATGACAGCTTTCCGCCAGTCTGATTCTGGGAGGGCGTCGGTCTGTGTCTTCGCGTCTGCGACCCCGTTTGTCCCCTCCCCTCCCCTCCGTGGGGGGTGCCTCCCATCGGATTTAGGAGCATCAGCCCCGATGGCTTCAAGGGTTTTCCTGCTTTCCTCTTTGTACCCCCGGGACTCTAACCGCGTGTATATCGGGTGAGCGACGATGTCCCATGCCTCCCTGCTGTGCTGTTCATCTTTTTGTTTCTTTCTTTTTTTTTTTTAGGTATTTTGGTAGTTTCTATCCCCATTTTTCATCTCACATATTGTAATGTCTTTATTTATTTTTTAAGATTTTATTTATTTATTTGACAGAGAGAGATAGTGAGAGAGGGAACACAAGCAGGGGAAGTGGGAGAGGGAGAAGCAGGCTTCCTGCTGAGCCGGGAGCCCGACTCGGCACTCGATCCCAGGACCCTGGGCTCATGACCTGAGCCAAAGGCAGATGCTTAACCAACTGAGCCACTCAGGTGCCCCTCTTTTTTTTTTTTTTAATTCCTTTCCATATTTTTGAGCTTTGCACTGGGATGCAGGTAAGTTACTTGGTAACAGTTTGGTTCCCTCGAGGCTCGATTTCCCACTGGGGCGGGTGGGACCGAGCAGCCTTGGGGCCCAGGGCTAACACGGCCGGTCCCCGCAGTACGAGCCTTGTGCGGCCCTGAGGGGTGTGTGCCCACGGCAAGGGCTCTCCTCTCCAGCCATTCCCAGACCTGTGTGAGCCCCAGGAACGCCGCCCGTGCCTCCCACGGGTTCTGTCCCTGCTTCCCGGTGGGGGACATGGTTCCAGCACGTGTGTGCGAGGACTGGGGGCAGCTGGCTCCCTCCTCGGTGACTCTCAGCTCCGTCCCTTCAGCCGGGCTGATCCTGGGACTTACGTTGCCTGTCCCCTTCTCTCGGGGCTTCCTGTCCGGCACCCCTTGTAGTCCACTGTCCTGACTGGTTTCTTAGTTGGCTAAGGGGGGGGGGGCGTGGATGGTAAATCCAGTCCTCATGACTCCCTCACGGCCAGAAGCAGACGTCCTGTGCACGGAAATGTGCTCTCTGCTCTGTAAGACTTGTTTATGCTGGTTTTGTGGGTGACAGAAGTGTTTTCAGGTTTGAAAGAAAGGCCGTCATTTCTCATTGTTCCGTCCTGCAGTCAGGGGACAGGGTGAATATAATTCCGCGTGGCTCCCGGGGCAGCAGGGGCAGGCGGGTCTCTGGGACCAAGGACCCACCCGTCTGCAGAGCAGTACCGACCAGAACGAGGAGTCCGGCCCTCCCTGCCCCACACTTCAAGTTAGAAATGCGAGAAGCCCCCCTTCCTGCTCCTCCTCCTTGCGGTTTTGTTGAGCAGAAAAGGAGCTGTGTGGGCGCAGGGCTGGAAGTCATACTAGGCCCAGATCTTGGCTCGGCCACGGATACGTCACGTGACCTTGGGCAAACGACCGAACCTCTCAGTCTCTTTCTCATCCGCAGCGTAGAAATATAAAGCCTATTTCTTTTCTTTCTTTCTTTTTTTTTTTTTGACTTATTAGTGCTCGTGCAGTGGGGGGGCAGAGGGGGAGAGAGAACCTCCAGTAGACTCCCTGCCAGGCACGGAGCCCGACACGGGGCTCGATCCCATGACCCTGAGATCGTGACCTGAGCCCAAATCAAGAGTCAGATGCTCCCTCAGCCCCAAGCCAGCGCTCTGCCACAGCCCAGGAGCTCCTGGGCTCTCCTCGCTTCTCCCCTTCTGCCCCTCGCCGTCCTTCCAGCCTGTCTCCTCTCCTCATCGCCAGGCCACTAGTGCAGTGTGAGCCTCCCCACTCCCCTCCCCCCCAGCATCTCTTTACCCTGCTTATTTGAGGCTGGTTTTCTTAGGTTGCAGTCCCTGGGAACAGACCTTGAGATGGAGTGTGTGCGGGACCCTGCTGGGGGCGGGGGGGGCGCCCTGGGGAACATTCTGGGTGAGAGAACGGGGGCTTCGGGACCGGGCAGGGGAGGAGCTGCCCCAGAAGCCTGTGTCAGCCCAGGGGATGCACCGGGAGACCTTTGGGACCTGCCTCCCATCGAAGCAAGGTGGCCAGGCCTGTGAACGCACCTCCCTTTCCTCCCTGCTGCTCCGCTGACCATGAGGCAGGATGCTCCGGGAAAGAACCGTGGCTCACACTCCATCCCACGCAGCCCCCAGCCAGTCTGCCTCCGCGGGAGGGAAGGGGCTGCCCTCCTCCGTGGCCGCCACAGGGAAAGCTGGCAGCGGGCAGGTAGGATGGGGAGGGGCTCCTGCACGATCTACTGCCCCCACCCCTGCCCCTTTGCCCCGTCTGTGAGCCCCCAGCACAAGCTTCCTCGCATCCAGGCAGGGCTGTGCTGTGCCTTCTCTCTCCCTGCTTCTCCCTGTGGAGCCAAGGAGACAGGCCATGGAAGAGCCTCACCTGGAAATGTACGTTTGTGAATGAAGCTGTTCTAACTGCAATTATTCCCCGACCTTGGTCTCACTATGTTAAAAGAGGGTCTGGGCACCTGGGTGGCTCGGTCGGTTAAGCATCCGCCTTCGGCTCAGGGCATGATCTCAGGGTCCTGGGATCTAGCCCTGAGTCGGGCTCCTTGCTCAGCGGGGAACCTGCTTCTCCCTCTGCTTGTGCTCGCTCTCAAATAAATACATAACATCTTAAAAAAAAAAAAAAAAAAAAAGAGGGTCCAGGGACTGACTGAAGCTCGCATCACCTCTGGCCTCTCGTGTGGGTACACAGGGGCCTCCCTGGCGCTTGCACCTTGCACTTCCGCGTGGATGGGAGGGCTCGTCCAGTTAGGGGGAGGACAGCCTCCTGCACGCGTTTCTCACGGGCCCCCGTGGACGGTGCCTTCCAAGTCCCTGGTGTGTGTCTGGTTGCTGAGACCAGGAAGTCCGTTTCTTTGTCTCCTGCTGGGGACAGAGGACCCCACCCTCGTTAGCACCAGTTCTCTTGTTTATCCCGCTGCCCGGCTGGGGGAACCCCCTGCTTTCAGCTCCAAACTCCAGCCACACAGAAACAGGGGCAGATCATACAGGGACGACCCCACTGACCCCCAGGACCCCTCGAGTGGAAGGAACGGTTCCTCCAACAGAATCAAAGGAAGCACACGGAGCCTCTGTTCTTCTTCCCAACACGTCAAAAGAGACGTTCTCAGGTCAATATTTTGTGTACAAAGGCTGTCTCTGGTTTCAGCTCTTCTCAGAGTCCCAAAGACGAGGCACCCCAGCCGGAATGGTGGCCGTTTCCGGAGTGGCCCCCAAGGCCAGCGCGCTCACCCAGCCCCTTGGGCTCTGGCCCGCATCCTCTGCCGCCGGTCCCGCCCCGCCCTCGTTCTGGGGCCAGGACTTCCCCGGTCAGGTGGCAGCACCGGGTTGCAGAAGGGGGGACACGCTCCCTGGGGGTGGAGTACCGTAGTAAGATTTCCAACTGGGCAAGTTGGAACACCACGAGAGAGGTGTTTCCAGCCTCCCTGGAAGACAGACGTGGCCGTGTAGTTAAGTGTCCACGAGGAAGGGGGGCACCTTCCCTGACACTAGCTGAGAAGGAAGCCGTCCGTCCCCGGGACTGCCGCGCTGCTCTCCCCCTGAGCCGCAACACGCAGAACAGTGTAGCCGGGGGGATGCAGGAGCAAGGGGGAGCACGCGGGTTCTGGGGTGTTGGCGGGACGAGACTGAGCTGCCCCTTAGCCCAGGCCTTGGCAGACTTCTGTAAGGGGCTGGAGAGCAACTAGTTTAGCTTTGTGGGCCACATACGTGTCTGTCACCTGCTTCTGCCTTTTGGAGCACTTAGACAATGCAAAACCCTTCCTTAGCTTGTGGGCTCCAGAAAACAGGCCACAAGCTAGACGTGCGTCGAGCCTGCAGGCTGCCGTGTGCCGACCACCTCTATACCTCTGGACACTTCTGATCGGCGCAGGGCTGTGACCTCCTGTTTCCCACCTGGGTCTAATGGCTTTATAGCTTAAAAAGTGTGTTTTGGGAGGTCTGGGAAGTCACAAGAGACAGGGTCTCAAGGGCGGCCTCTAGCTCGGGGAGTGATGAACTAGGAGCGAAGAGGGTGGGCCTGAGGAGGCAGGACGAGAATGAAGGATTTCCTGGGCCTGTGTGAGGGCTCCCCGAAGCTGGGCGGGGGTGGGGGGGGCGGCGAGGCTCCGGAGCCGGACATGAGAGCAGCTTTATTTCATCTTCGGAGTCCCCCCTGTGAGGCAGCTTATCAGCCTCCCTCCTGACTGTAAAGGTGACCAAGCAGCCTAAGTCTCTCTGAATGATGATGTTGAACTTCTGAGCACCTACCCTGTGCCCTCTATACTCCTCTCCCTCCCGAGTCCGGCTCCCCACCACGCTCTGGCAAAGGCCGGGTCTCCTTGGGCTGGAGCTGGGTGCTCCCAGAGCTGCCGTCCCCTCCCACGGTTCGGGATTCCTGTGCCTCTCCAGCAGGTCGGTCACGATCTGCTCCTCGGTGTGCCTCTCGGGCCCCAGCCGCTCAGAGCAGGACCCGGAGTCTCCTGGGAGCAGAGCTGCCTGGACCTCGGGTGGAAGATCCCTGGACCGGAGAGCGGTTCCCTTGTGGCCTAGTCTCAAGCTCCCACGTGTCTTCCTCTTGCTCTCGCTGCATCGCCGTACTCTTCTCTTGATCCTGTGTGCGCCCACGGACTGGGGTTTGAGCTGCTGTGTACGGCGCTCCTAGCCTGGGCTGGTCTGCAGAAGGCCCACGCCCGCCAGAGCCTTTCAGGGGCACCCTGCAGCGTGAGAAAAAAACCATTCTTCTTTTTTCCCCCAGTCATTAAACACATACTCAGCTTCGACAAGAAGCCCAACGCTGCAATCCTTTCTTCTCCATCCCTCCATCCGTCCCCAGGATCCTGTTCCACTAAGAGTCATGCCTTTGAGAGACCTGCAGTCTGGTAGATAGATACGTCAAGTGCTTTCCACCATACTAGACAAAGGCTAAGAAAGAAAACAAAAGACAGCAGAAGAAAAAGTGTCCCAGGGGCCCTCATGAAGAAACTAGCTTCCAGCTTCCCAGCCCAGATGTGAGCCGCATTCGGTGCAAAGTAGCGGCCTGTCTCCAGTGACCGGCTCTCGCCAGCGCCCCGGAGAGGCAGCCTCCTACCAGGTGACCCCTCCGCCGTTCCTCGTATTTCTCTAGTGTCCACAGCAAAGGAAACATTTTAATTCCCTTGAGGGGCTAATTCAAAGGCCCCGATCTGCGGCTGCACCCTGGTTATAGGGCTGCTAGGAGCAAGACGGGGTCTCCGGGAAGGCGGCCAGCGTCGGGAAGGTCTAACCGGGAAGGAGAGGGGGCCCCGGGGGCCCCCCAGCTGGACGTCCACGCCAGTCATCCTCCCCGCCCCCAGCCTCACTCTTCTCCCGAGCACCCTCCCCTCCCGCCCCCCCGCGCTCCCTGCACGGCCCAGACGACACCCGCACCCGCACGCGGCCGTGGGGACCCAGATCCCTCAGCTCTGGCCTCGGCTCCTGCCGGGGCGGCCTGCGGAGAGCCCTCCGGGCCGGCACCAGCGACCCAGCGGTGGAGCCACAGCTGCGGACCGAGCCGCCGCCCTCAGCCCGCAGGAGCGCGCGCTCCCGAGCACCGCCCTTGCGCCTGCGCGGCCGCTCCTCCCCAAGTCCCGCGCCCAGCTCGCGGCGGGGGCGCGCGCGGCGGGGGCGCGCGGCCGGCCCGGGTGGGCGGGGAGCATCCCCAGCCGGTAGCGGCGGGGAGGGGAGGGGAGAGGAGAGGAGGGAGGCCTGCCCAGCGCCGGGAGCAGAGGGGGAACCCCGCCCAGCGGAGGGGGAGGGGGAGGGAACCCCTCCCAGTGAGGGGTGGGGGTTGGGAGCTGGGTCCAGCTGGGTGGGGGGGGCGGAGAGGAGGGGAGACTCCGGCCCAGTGAGGGTGGGGAGCCCCGCAGCCCGGTCCCAGCCTTGGCTGCTGGACGCTCTGGGTCCTGGCGGTGCCTTCCCAACCTGCCCATCACAGCCCAGGGAAAGGTGACCCTCAAGGAGGAAACATCCCAGCCACACACCTGCCCGCATCGGTGGGTCGCTAAAAACAATTCCTGGGGAGGTGAGAAGAAATCTCCAGGCGGCTTATTGGAGTAGGGAGATGGGGCTCTGGCCAGAGGAGATACAGTACTGCCGATGAGGGAGCAGAACGCTAGCTGAGGACAGGCAGAAGCTGAGGTCCTACACCCCGCCAAGGATATGTGTGACATTCCTCATGCACTCCTGGCTGCCCTAAAGGAAGAACAAATAGTTACCTCATAGAGATCACAGTCCTGCAGGACAGGAGTCTCCCTCAGTTTACAGAAGTCCTAGTGATTTACAAGGAAGAAGCTTTCTGATCAATAGCCTAACTTCCAGAGACCCATGACTCAGTGTCCTGAAGCCCTAACATCACCCTTCCCTCCAAAAAGGGAGGGAGGCTGAGGTGGAAGGAAATGTAAATAAAACTGAATTTCTTCTAAACCTAAAGCCCATTGACAAGGATATGTGATAGGAGGAATGTAACATTCCTCCAGGAAACTGCCAACCGTCTTCATGTTCATGCCTCATTAGAGGGAGAAACAGCTTGGCTTGACAATAACCAGGTCTCCGTTATTCCGAGAGTCTTTGTTAGCAGATGACAGTCCTTCTGGACACCCCCTTTGTCCTCACCTCCCCAGCCCTCGAGTGTATAATCAACCACCCCTCACAAACCAGAGCAGCTCTTTCTGCCCACGGATCTTGTCCCTGTGCTCTAATAAAAATCACCTATTTGCACCAGAGACGTCTTAAGCATTCTTTCTTGTTCATTGGCTGCGGACCTCACACCACCGAACCTCACCTATATTCTAAAACTTCATCACTGCCGTCTCCCTTTCCAGCAATAATCTAACCTGTGAGTGGTGGGGACGGTACTTGTTATGAGAATGGAAAAACACAGAGTTTCCACATAGAAGGCACTGCAATTTGAGCAAACAGGTGAAAATAAGAATTCCATTGGATCAGAAGAGGAAATCAAAGTAAAATCACAAGCTGTCTAGAAGGCAATGGAAAGAACGCTCCCCAGAGAAATCTGGGGGACCTGGCAGCAGCTGTGTGGGCACTCCGTGGCCTTCATTACCTCCCCGATGGCCAAATACAGATTTAAAACTGTTAAACATTCGTCTTCAGACCTCAAGAGCATAGTACAATAAGCCCAAAGAATACACATGAGTGAATTAATAAAGATTTAAAACTGCAATTATTCACATGAAAAATTGAAAAATAATAGAAGGCATCAATCCAAATGCTGACTCCTTTGAAAATAGCAATAGCTAAACTTATTTAGAGCATGATGAAGGAAAAGAAATAAAAATCAAGGATAGGAATGAGAAATGAAATGTAAGTACAGAATCAGAAGATGTGAAAAGAATTAGAGACCATGACATCCTATTTGAAAACCTACATGAAGTGGATGATCTTCTAGCAAAATATAAATTATCAAAATTGTGTGTAGCAGCTAAATGTGTGATTCAGGAGTGGGATATCCCAAGAAAGTGCTACAGAAGAATCACATTCAGATGTCACATGAAGTACTACTTTTCAGGAAAACAACATTTTAAAAATGGGAACCATTAAAATATTTAAGTAGAAACCAGCTACCAAGTTTAATTTGAAATAAATGGATACCTCTCCCAAGCACAATAGAGTTTAATCTGTTCCCCTCCCCCCAATGTATAGTTTATGGCTATGTGTACAGGGGAAGGAAAAGCAAGAATATTACACATACTCTGCTCTTGTGATGAATATAGTTTTCAATAATACAACTAGACAGTTCTAAGCATGGACACTCAACCAAGCATTTGTTGAACAAAGATATATACGTAAATCTGGGCCTGGGTTGAAGGTGAACAAATCCAAAAAAATAGTTCCCTGTTTTCGAGAAGCTAAAAGCCTATGTGGTTGAGAGCATGAAGAAATCAAGGGAATATACATAAAAGATCTGCAGTATAATAATGACTTTCCGAGAGAAACAAAGGACTTTGGCCAGTTCAAACAAGTCATGCTTGAGTCTTTGAATTTTTCTTACAATGAACAATGTAAAAAAAAAAAAAAAAAGTGCCAAAGCATTTCCCTTTAAAGAACTGAGTGTGTGCCGGGCAGAACCCATCAGATGCATTCCCTGCATTTGTTAATTTTTTTAAAAAAAGATTTCATTTATTTATTTGTGAGAGAGAGAGAGAAAATGAGAGAGAGAGCACAAGCAGGGGGAGTAGCAGAGGGAGAGGGAGAAGCAGGCTTCCGCTGAGCCCACTGAGCAGGGAGCCCGACACAAGGCTCGATCCCAGGACCTTGAGATCATGACCTGAGCCGAAGGCAGATGCTTAACCGACTGAGCCATCCAGGTGCCCCCGAAGCTAAGTACTCTTGAGTACTCCGAGTACTGAATCAGATGACGATTGCTCTTAGGACACTTAGAGTTTTCCAGATAGTTACAGTAGCTTAAGGTGGACATGACAGTATTTAAAGACAAACAGACAGATGTGTGTGTCTGTCCATCTTATCTATCTGTCATTGCTGTCTTCTGAGGTTAGGCTTCTGATGCTGAGTGAGACCTGAGCTCTGGCTGGAGGCTTCTGCACGCTCAGTACGTTCACAGGCTGTCTGTCCAGTCTGACCTTTCGGATGCCTGACAGGTCTGAGCTTCGCCTGAACACTTTCCCACCCTCGCTGTGTTCCTCTGGCAACCCTCTGCTGTGGGTCCTCTGGTGCAGGACCAGGTGTGAGCTCCCCCAAAGGCCTTCCCGCACAGATCGCATTCATGGGGATGCTCTTCACTATGAATTAGCCGGTGGTGGAGGAGAGTGGAGCTCGGGCCGAAATCTTTGCCATGGCACCACCAGTGTAAAGTCTCCTCCTTGTGTGAACTCTGTGGTGTTTTCCCCAGGTGGGAGCTCCAGCTGAAAATCGCCCTGCACAGGTTACACTTACAGGTTCTATCTGTGGGATGGGTTTCCTGATGCCGAGTCCGTCCTGACTTCTGTTGGAATCTCTGGCCAAGTGCCCCGTGCTCCTAGAGGTTCTTCCCTCTGCCGCAGCTGATGGATGGGTGCCAGGTGGGCTCAGGTGGCACATTCTCACTTTCTCCTTACATGCAATGTTTTCCTCTCCTATAGGGTTTGGTTAAGGGAAGTGCTCACTTGGCTGAAGCCCGTGTCCCCCTCAGAAGGGGACTGTAGCTGTCCAGCCTCTGATGGGTCTGCCTGCCGCCTCTCCAAGCTGCTCTTACATTCGCTGGGTGCCGAGAACTTTGACCCGTGGGCATTTGTACTGACCGTCCTGAGTCTGTCCCTTCAGAGATTGCCTGCGTTAGCTTCCGACCCTTTCCCTCGATTTTCTTTTCATTATCCGAACCATAAATTAAAAGTATAAATAGTTGTCTTCTCATGCTAGGAGAAATGAAATTCCTAGAAGGGGCGGCAAGTGATCAATGTAAAAACATTTCTGTTTGGATTGAGCTTCTAAGCCCTCAAAAATGGTTCTGTAATCTGGGAAAGAGAGAGGTTTCTAAACCCTTTGGTTTAGTATCTGGTCTGCACAAACATGCCCCAAAGCGGGCTGATCGTCAGAGACACACCCTGGAGAGCTTCTGAATCATCATGTGGGTCCACTTCATTCTCCTCTCTGCACACCGCCTTCCTCCTTTACTACTTCATCTCCTGGGTTTTAAGATGTTCTTTATTCGAAAGACCAGCCCTAGCTGAACTAGATTTTCCGACTTCCCAGATCTCAGAAAAGAGGGTCAGTTGTTCCAGTTTAGGGCAAGGGGCAGGCAGGGGAGAGAACGGGGCTGCATGGGGCTCACACACAGTCCACAATTTGGTCCCAACCTAGTCGGCCGAAATTTGCCTTTACTCCATAGAAGGGGGGCGCTGTTCCCTGACGTACTCCAGTGCCTAGAGCTGCGCCTGGCGCCTGTCTTCGCTCAGTAATTACTTACTCAATGAACAAAGATAGCCCGATTCAAAACTACTGATTTAAATAACCCTTGATGGGGGCACCGTGCATGGCTCAGTCAGTTAAGTGTCCGACTCTTGGTTTCGGCTCAGGTCATGATCTCAGGGTCGTAAGATCGATCCCCGCATCAGGCTCCCCACTCGGCACAGGGTTGCTTGAGAGTCTCTACCTCTGCCCCTCCCCCCTTCTCTTAAATAAATAAATAAAATCTCTAAAAATAAATAGCCCATGTTGGACCTAGTCAGGTCCACCTTTGCCTTCCGAATCCAGATTAGGTTCTGCCTCCTTTAGAAGGGCTTTCTGAGAACGTGGTTAAGAGCACAGACTTTGGAATCAGACTTAAATTCTGGCTCCGTCACTGTCTTAACGTGAGACCTCACGCGCCCTCCTCTGTACCCGGCCTTTTCCTAGGGTTTCCACCTTTCAAGGCTTTTTACCTGCTTCATAGGCTTGACAGGCATCAAGTGAGTTCATGGAAACCACTTACAGTGGTGTTTGCCACACAGTGAGTGCTGCATTGTTGGGGAAAACTGTAAGACACAAACTTTAACTTTTAGAGACACACTGTCAGATTTCTTCCCAAGCGCAAGGTCATTCAATTCTTTTCTTTCTTTACCTTATTTGTTCCTGTAAAATAGGTCTTTTACCGGTTTTTCCTTTCAGCGGTCACCTTATCAATCAGGAGTGTATCATTCTCTGTGCCGGCTATTTCAACAGCCTCAAAACTGGCCTGTCTCCTGCCCCCCTCTAATCTTTATTTACCTGCCCCACTAGTAGGGAAGTCCTTTTTCTGACTCCACACTCCCTGGGTCAGTCTCCGTCTTCCAGTGGAAATCATCCAGATTTGGGGAGCAGTCCCGGAGCAGGGCCTCCAACGGCAGTGACGGCTCCTTTATCCCCTGCGGACTGGGGTTCGCACTGGGCCAGCGGCCTGTTAGTTCAGGGCCGGCGAGCGTCAGGACGCCTTCTGTGATTTGCTAGAGACATTTTTGGGGGGGCGAGGGGCAGGAGGACACGGGCAGTGAGCCTCTGACTTTTCAAGACCGGAACCAGAGACCGTTCTGTAAGTCTGTGATGCTCAGAATCCCGGAAGCCACCGCCCCGACACTCGTGCAACCCAGAGGCCGTTTCTGGGGTTTTGTGAACGTCCGGAGGGCCTCCTGAACACGGTTCGCGTCACCGGTGGAGCTGCTTGCCCAGCAAGCCGCGACCCTGGGTTCCCTTCCCTGCGCTGGGTCCCCGCAGAGGCCGCCTCGAGGCCCTGGGCTGGCAGCGCTCAGGGTGGGGGGGATGACCGGTCCCCAGCCGCGGGGCCGGGGCGGGGAGAGCCAGTGTGCCGCCGGGGGTTAGGCCTCCGCGCCGGAGCCGCAGAGCCGGAGCAAGGCCAGGGACCCGCTCCGCATGCACCCGCTTCTTGCGCGAGACCGGGACTCTGCGCCCCAACACTACTCTCCTCCGCCCCGCATCCCGCGCCGCCCCCCCATGCCACGCGCCCTCTCTGCCCCTCCCCGGCGCCGGGACTCCGCCGCACCCCCAACCATGGCCCAACACCAACCCCCCGTGCCCTCCCACCAGGCGCAGCGCCCCCTCCGCGACACTTGCCCCGCGCTTCCCAAGCGGTGGCCCTCTCTGCTCCCTCTCGGGCTCCAGGTCTCCGCCAGGGACCCCCCCCCAGCCACGCCCCAACACCGCCCCACTCTGGCCCGCCCCACGCGCCCCCCCACACCCC